>JAOUZG010041575.1:1331811-1353134 GCA_026289955.1 Argiope argentata
GGATTAAAATTAAGAGTTTAAAAATATCATTATATATATATATATATATATAATGATATTTTTAAACTCTTAATTTTAATCCTAATTAATTTAGCCCATAGTAATATCATCCTAAAATATTCTCTTATTTCATGATCCATTTCACTCGCTCTAGTTAATTCAAGAGAAGCTGTGTAAAATTGCTGAAACAGCTGAACGTCTGTTACTTTCTCACCCTCCGTGGGAGAGATGAAAATTGCTGACCTAAACAAAATACTTTTAAAAAGATCCCTGTGTTTCCCTTACCTCTTATCTGTGAAACATGGAAATCCCCACTGAAATCCAAGTTGATAAGCTCTATAAAAAATATTCATCCCTATCCAAGTCTTGGTATTTAAGACCAGGGACAATGATTTCCCGCCCCTTTTTGTACTCTTAGCTTTATTGTCAGTTCTGTGTCGTGCTCGTCGCCTTCGCTTGTAAATAATGCCTGCTCCCGTGATGAAATAAAAAGAACTAAAAATTCAATCTGTATTCTCCATGATTTCGGCCACGGCTCTGCTATTTATTTTCAGAAAATTATTTAAATGTGTTTTTCATGATATATATATATATATATATATATATATATATATATATCAAATAATTTATTTTTTTTCTTTTAGATTATTTTTATCATATATTATTGGGTCGTTCCAAAAGTAATTTCGTTTTTTCTCGACAAAGGATTTAATTGTATTTTTTTATTCCAACTTCACACTTAAGACGTATAATCATTGTATGTTTTGAGAGGTGATATAGCAATACTTGTTTGTGAAAACGTTCAATTGATTTTGCGCAGTAGTTTTTGGTAGATACCCTTTTAAATAGGGAAAGCAATAAGCAGCAATTTCGTCATATTTCACTTTTTTCCTGTAGGAAAGGTAAAAATGCTGTTCAAGCCAGAAAGAAATTAACCGATGTGTATGGAGAAGATGCGTTGACAATACGACAGTGTCAGAACTGAATTACAAAATTTCGATCCGGCAATGTTGATGTCGAAGATGCACCACGTTCCGGATGGCCGGTTGAAGCTGATAAAGACACGATAAAGGTAATAGTTGATGCAAACCGGCGAACAACAACACGTGAGATCGGTGAAACTTTAAATTTATTGAATTCAACTGTTTATGACCACCTGAAAGGCCTGGGTTTAACCTCGAAGCTCGATATTTGAGTTCTCCATGTCCTCACGGAGAGAAATTTGTGTTGTCGCATTGAAGTCTGTGATTCGCTCCTCAATTGTCACAAAAATGATCCACTCCACCATATTATCCAGATCTGGTTCCTTCAGATTATTATTTGTTCGGGTCAATGCAAAATTTTTTGGACGGTAAAACCTTAGTCTCAAATGAAGACGTCAAAAATCACCTTGGATTAGTTTTTTGCCAGCAAATACCAAAAATTTTATGAATCATGCCTCTACCAGAAAGATGGCAAAAGGTTTTGGATCAGAATGGGCGATATATAATTTAATAAAATAATTATTCATTATACGAGGATCGTCTTTCATTTTCACCAAAAAAAAAAAAACGAAATGACTTTTCGAACAACCCAATATATATAATTTGAATGGGTTGTTAATAAATAAGTATTGATTTTTAAATATGTATATAAATATTATACGTCTCAATATTTATATCAAATACATTTAGTTTGATTGTTGACAAAAGTTTTACCAGAAAGTTTTTTAAAAAAATTAAGCGATAAAAAATTTATTTATAAGTCATAAAAAATTATTTTATACGCTATAAAAATTGTTTTGATTTCTTGAAAAAGTAAAGAAAATTGATTTAATCCCTTTATGTATATACAAATGAAAGTTAGCTGTTGTCGAGGTAGAATAATCAGTAATTTAAAGTTAAATTCATGATTAAATATTCTAATACAGACCATCAATTATAGAAACCTTTTATAAAATTCTACAATTTGTTTTCTTGAAAATTCTAATGTGTAATGCTATAAAGAAGATCATGCAATAACTCAAAATAATATAAGAAGATACCTTAAATGAATTATTTAGCTTCTGTTCATCATAATGCTAATGAAGCATTTTTATTATAGTACTTAACTCATTTATATATACATATATATGTGTTCGTGTGTATGCGTGTGTAATGATATTTTAATCTGATTTACCTTCTAATTAATATTCAAAGCCCTATCTTAATTTATCCCATATTAGCTTTTATTCTACAACTTTCTCTTATTTCCTGACCCCATTCCACTTTCCTATTTAATTAATTCAAGAGAAGCTTTGTAAAATGCTTTAGTTAGCGGTTCCCTAGCTCCGAGTTAAAGAAAGAGAATTGCTGATCTAAACGAAATACTTTTTAAAAGATCCCTGTGTTTCCCTTGCCTCTTTCAGCGTGTATCGAGACATTCCCAATCGAAATCTCATTATATATAGGCTCTGTGAAAAAATATTTTCCCTATCAAAATCTTATGGCATATAAGAACGGGGATAATTAATGCGGTTCTTTTTCATTCTTATCTGCTCTTGTGCCGCACTCTGAGAGGATGCGCCTTGTCTGTGTGCCTGTTGTACATAAATCGTATCAACCGGGATTGAATAAAAAGAAATGCAAAAATTCAAAGTGTCTATGCCTTTGACTCTGGATCTACTTCAAACAAAGCTATATTATATATATATATATATATATATATATATATGCTTAAACATTTTTTTCCGTAGTGGTAAATAATTTACTGAAATTATAATAGCACACAAACTATTTAAATATATTAGCTAAAATCCTTTTGAAATTAAACTTTGTTTTTAATGGGTAGATGCATGTTTTTAATACAAAGAGGCTACATACGAGATACAAGTTGTATTTTCAATTGACTACTGGGAGGCCTGGTGGTCAGGTCTCAACTCGTGAGTCGTAGGGTTCCAGGTTCGAGACCCGATTCCCCCATAAGAACAGCCGTGTAAGGAGATCTGTTACACGTTAAAGCCGTCAAGCCAAACGTTCTTCCGTTAGTATGGAGAGGTGTTGAGAGGAGTGCCAACTCGGGTGTCATCCTTGTCATCTAATTTGGTTCAAAATGACGAGGCCCTTCCTAAGATATCTCTAATGTTTCTTTACAACGAGACGTTGATATAACTAAACTAAACTCTATTGACTACGGAATATTATGAGAGTAAAAATATAATCTCAGTTATGTATAGTGTCTCAATTCGGATTGGCCATTATCTAAAATTATTTACTTTCTCGTATCCATATTATATAATAAATGTTTGTTATCCTTAAAAAATCTGATCCAGATTTTGATGAATCTCCAAGTTTATACCTCCTAGAGTTCGAGAAACATATTTTTGGAACTTGGCCATGAATATGACAATGCCTCAAATACTTTGATCAATAAATTTAACATTTGGACAACACCATATTTGTATATATCACTGTATTTTATTATATCAAATTTTGAGCAAACACTGGTGGAAAGAAGTATGCCTATTCGGATCTTCGAATATAAGTTAATAATGATAACGATAAGTACGCTCATAATGTACGATTATATTTACGTAACTATAAGTAAGTTATATATCGAGCGGATAAGCTTCTTCTCTAATTTTATGCATCTCTCAGACTGAGTCATCATCTTGAAACAAGAACGCTACTTTCCTCAAACTGTTTATTATTATGTCAGAGCATGATGTTTTGGGGATGAGGTTTTTGGAGTCAACAAAAATCCGTAGACAAAAAATAAAAATTTTAATTCGTAAAATTTTATTATTTGCACGAATTAGTAAAAATTTTATTATATGAACGAGCATCTCAACAAATCAGCCTTTAATAACGTGACGCCATTGCATTTACAAAAGCTCTGATTTAAAAAAAATGAGTTAATGACTACATCAAATAAAACAGAAAAATGCCATTTTGAGCACCTGATTATATGAATTGAAATAAATAGGAAATGGGATATTTGTTTTAAACAATCAATGCGAGACAAAGTTTTTTTGGATCGTTGGCAATACTAAAGTGACTCAATCTATGAAACTATTAAAATGAATAAAAAATATAATTTAACTTGCACGAGCACGTGGTTACTTGGTCGTTCAAGAAATGATGTTCTGACATGATACAATGAAATATGCATGGCAGATTTCATTTTTTTCTTTCTTTTAGTCAATTTAGTTCAAAAGTTTAAGGCCAGAGTATATGTTAAAAACTTATGTATCTTTTGACGAAATAGAGAAATAACAGCTGTCACCGCTTCGTTGTCACTCTTTGTTAACATGTTGCAGCCATGCACTGACTTGGCTTCAGCGATTATATTTATTGTAACCCTGCTGACATAGGATAAATTATTAACCGCATAAAACCGTTTCGTTTTGAATCATTGTGAGGTCGATTGAGCTTCGATCAAATAAAATTCTGGTTGAAATTCGAATTGCTATTTGATTTTAAATAAGATTACAATCCACTTATTAAAAACATGAAATGAACCAGCTTAAACTTATGGTAACTTCATTAATAACTTTACAAAATATGACACAAAAATTAATTTGTTTGATTCTTCCTTTATTTACTTATTACCTTAAAATATCTATACTATATTTGCAATTTTTTATCATGGTTTGAAGAAAAGGCCTTTGCACTGGAAATCACCTTTAACCTATTCATAAATATCCACAACAACTAAAAAAAAATAACATAACCGGAATCATGCTTAGAGTCTTTAAGAAACTTTTACATCCGTCTGAAACGAGAAAATGTATCTATTCTTACTAGAGAGAATTCCATTTTTTCTTTTCTGCTTTTTTGTCAAACATCGCATCGGAGGATTTTGATCTGCTCAAGGAAATACAAGAGTTGATGACTTGGCATTTCCACTTCCTTTCTGTCAACCACAAGAGGATTTTCTGCCGATACTTTTTTTTATAAACTTGAATCTAAAAATAGCGGTTTTTGCAAATCTTATTTGACGCCATGGGGGGAAGCGAAAATGGCTAACAGGATGAATATATATAAAAGATGAACCGAAATACCGGTAAGCATTTTTTAAAACTTATATTCATGGAATAACTCCGAAACTTACTATCGAAAGTGCTTTTTTTCTCTTTTAGTGCTCCTGCTTATACATATATAAACAGCATATATGTATCAACAGATTGAAAACCTTTATATGCTTTTTATTTTATACTTACCTGAATGAGTACATGTATTGATATACAATCAATTTTATGGGAAAATGCAGTATACGACAAAATATGCATTACTGAAATGAAAAGATGAGCAAAATTACATTATTGCCATCTGTGAGTTTATTTTTCCTTAAAAGAAATTAACACACTATTAGAATGTTGATTTAACAAAGTATGCGTGATGTAAGTGTCAAAGTGTGCATTACCTCGCTGTAGAAAGTGTTCATATCGTTACATGCATATTCTCAAACATATTCAAAAACAAAGGTTGTTGCAGACTCTTGCAAAAAGAGAGGTTTTCCTCCCGTAATGAAGACACAGTTCTTGAGGGATATTCACAGTTGAATACTCTACTTTAACATTCTCCTTCCGTTGATACATTACACTACAAGAATGAAACACATTTGTAGCAATAGACAGAATAACTGTGTTACTTGATGACAGCCGCCTTTTTGGCACAGAGGTAGCGCGTTTTCCTCGTTTTCTGGAAGTCCCGGTTTGGGCATGGTTGCTCTGTGTACTATCTGTGAGATGTGTGTCTGTGCCCCCCCTCCAGTAAATAGGGGCTGGGCAAGCAAATGTGGTGAGTGTGTAGCTAAGTCGTTCTTTTGGCCCTAGTTGGCGCTAATTAAAAAAATAAGAGATGCTCCTTTCGGTTTAAATTTGCGGCTGTATCAGCAGGGGGCTTGCCCATAGGCAAGTGCCATGAATAACAACAACAACGTATATAGAAGACAACTATATAAGTTGTTGCAGATCAGTTTCAACAACAACTTCTCTTGAAACTGTTCTTCCACCTTTTTCAAACTCGGTTTACCTTCAATACCACTTCCTTATGAGCGAAAATAAAGCTCAACTTCAAATACTTCTTCCTCCGACTAGAGACTCATTTTCAACAGCTTTACAACAAAACTTTCTTTTCACTCCTGCGAACACGTGTAGTTGGAGTTATTTCTCGTCGATAAAAACAGCCACCTGCCCGAGATGCTCGAGTTTCAGTTCCTACTGTATATTTTGGCGTATTCTGTATTTCATGTTCAGAGTATTACATAATATTTTTTAGTTTTCTGAACATTCTTTTAAGCAAACAGATGTAAAGAATTACGCTGTTACTTTAGACAAACAATTAGATATATATAAACAAATCAACTAAAAAACAGACTCGAAACACATTACTGATGGGACTTTAATACAAATGCAGAACATTCGGGAACAATCAAATTTGAATATTCTAAAAAGTTCTAGAACTTTCTATACCTTAAACAATCGATAACAATTTAAATAAAAGAATTCCAATCTTTGGATAAACGGATTCGAACAACGGACCAACCAATCTTAAATGAGATACTCTGCCGACTGAGACACGGTTAATTAGATGATGCATGCCTTTCTTATGAGAAAATTTTCTAAGATATTGTAAATATTTCTTTGGGTTTCCTCGGCATTCGATTAAGTGGTTCTTTCTTATTTTTTTAAAAATCTGGACAACACAAACTTGCATCAATATAATATATTATAAAAATCACTTAATGAAAAACAAATGCTAATGCCTACTTGAGTGGCGACTTTGTCTGCAGTCCTCAGAGCTTTCTGTTGGGCTTCGGTGTAGGTCAACCTCACCTCCTCTCGGTTTGCTCCCAGAGTCATCATCTTATCCCAGGCGTCACGTTTAGTCTAAGACAAGATAAAAAAGAAACATTTCATAAAAAAGATGCAGTGAAGTATTATTGTATTGTATCTGCAGGAATCAGAACATAAAGATTTTGAATAATATTTCATAGTATTTGTTAATTATAAAAGGTGAAATGATCTTAGGTTACTTTTAGTTTAATGTTTTCTAATATTTGAAAAATTATTAATGACTGCTCTGGCATTTAAAGAATCCATGTAAATACTTAGAGGTATATGAAAAATGGATTTGTTCTAATGGGTAAATTGTGAGTTCAAGTGAAAGTTATATAAGGATTATTATGCAAAATGTATGCCCAATTGGGGTTACTCCTTTAATGATTTTACATCATGATAGATTTCTTAAATAATTGAGTATGGCCCTTATTAACAAAAAATAGCATTTAAAGAAGTTCGATTTAAGCATGATGGTCTTATTATTAAATAATGCTATAACTAAGTATGTTGTTATGCTTGTTTTTCAGGAGTTAATTCAAAGATTTAATACGACAATACTGGGAAAAAGGATGAAGATATTATTGTATGCATATCTTTTTGGCTTGATTCAGATTTTTTTCATACAACCCCTCTTTTTGTCCTAATAAGACAGAATGTTCAAATATAAGATATCCTTACCTTATCGTGCAAAATCTGGATTACCGAATGATTACGTGAAGATACCGTGTAAAAATTTACACTAAAAACGATTTATCCCTTTGAAAGGTCATTCACAAGCAATTTTATTAGCTTCATTTATCTTCTCGATACATGCCTTGCAAGAACACAATCCATAACACCTGCCTCTATGCCTCCAACTTCACCTTTTCCAGTATCATTCATCTAGTGGTTACTCTAATAGAATACATTGGTGTCAATCAAGCCAGATAGGATATTGAAGCTTTTCCTCTTTGTTAAGCCAATTCTGGCGAGAATTTACCACTGATTCTGGAATGCAGCTCTCAAATGGCGCGATTTGGCCCGGTGTGATTGAAAATATCTGGTTTTATAATTTGCCGTCTGGTGCGTCTGAAGAAAGCCTAGTAATTTCTGGAGTCTTTGGAATTATTCGCATTGGCAATGTGAATAGTGCCTTCTTCGGTAGGACAGTTACAACGACTTCGTTGAATTTTCTGTTTTTAATAAATATTCCTTATCATATAACATTGTTTTCAACGGCAAATTATTATCCTTTTTCTCCTATTCAATGTATATTAGCACAAGTTGAAGGTATTTACCCTGATGCTTTCGTACAAAATTTTGATTCATTGTTGAAAAATCTGTTAGTTTTAGAAGTTTTTATATATAATATATAAGCACTTTGTGTATTATTCTTCTATAATCATTGTTTGATTTTTCTTCAATATGAATTTTTACAAAAAAGTTTTTGTAGAATATCTAGGTTTCTTCTACAAAAATATGCTCGCTACAAAATAAGGAAAAAATATTTTCAGGACAAGCCTTTATCTTAAATATTATGTATCTACAATATTCGTTATATAACCTGACTTTAGAAACTATCACATCTTAAATAACAAGCCGTAACCAATTTCCAGTTATGAAACATATGCAAATTGTTGATTAAATTTTTTTTTATTATTTTAAGGATTAAAAACACAGATATTGCTCTGAAAAAGATATGCATTCAAATTATACTTTTTCAAATATTTTGACTAGGAGATTATGCTTGATATAGAAAGATTTGATTGTAAGACTCTATACTTCAATAATATTGTTTTTGTTTGAATGTTATAAAATAGGATTATTGGTTATTTGGCAAATAAAACACAAATATTAAATCAAAACCTTTCAATTTCTGGTGAAAAATTAATCTACGTTACTCAAAAACTTGTTTTTCAGAAACGATCTTTGATGAGATTGAACACTTAAATTTAAAATAGAGAAAATGTCACAGAAGTAGCTCGTCTTTCCCGTGATCTGGGATTTCTGGGTTCGAATCGCGGTTGTTCTTTATCTGTTCTATACGTGGTATGCTTAAATGTGCCTCCCTGTAAAAAGGAGCTATGCAAATGAATGTGATACGTGAGTAGCTGTTCTATATGTAATATGTTTCTACTTCTGTAAGCCCCGTGTGATACTTAGTGCAGCAGGGGGATTTCTTAATATTAAAAAATAATAGAAAATGGCATTAAGTGTTAAAAAACATTATTAATAAAAATTAAATAAAATTTTGTTTATCAAAGAGACAAAAAGTGATCAATATTTGCCAATAAAAATATATGAATCTTTAGCACAAAAATCAGTTCCATTACACATTAGCAATTTTGTGGTTTAAAAAAATCTTTTAAAATAATGATATTTATTATTTGCTTTACTACCTTTAAATCGTAACATGAATGATAAAAAATCGGCTTCCATCAATGTTAAATATATTTTATATGTAAATTATAGCTTCAGTGGCACTTACGTATCATACCGTTTTCGCCAACGATCGCCAACGGTTTAGTAACTTTTTGGCAATAAAGATCAAGGGATTACACCATTGCCGGATTGCCATAACTGACGGTTTAGCAGCTCATTGACGATGACTTCAAATTTGGCGATAAAGGTGGACGGTATAATACGTAAGTACCACTTCCATATGATTAAGATGAGTTTTATAAATAGAATAAACGGATCAAGCCAAATACATTTTGATACGGTCTTTCATATTAGAAGCTCAATTTTTTGAAATGATAGCATATAGTTTACCACTAAAAGCCCAAACTGACATAATGTATATCAAACTGTTTCTCTTCAGACCAAGAATTAAAATAAAAATTCTCATCATTCAATTTTTAGAATGGTGGAATTCAGTAATAGTTATCAAAAGTGGCTTGAAAACTTGTAGATAGCCTTTAAAGTGTCAAATAATACTATAATGAGTCGTGTCAAATGACACTGTGAGATCTTCTTGTTATAATAACCCTATAAGAATCGATATATTTTACAAATTTATTGAATCCACAATTTTACATTATACTTTTAGATTAACATGTCTCAAAAATTATAGAAAAGTTTATTAACTCGTTCTAAGTCGAAAAGTAAGAAAAACAGTTCCAACTGATAACGATTACAATTAAAATAATTTACATTGATAAACAGAAAGTTTTTAGCAGTATCTAGGAATGTTACGATTTTAAAATACTCGTTATTTACAGACACTAACTGAGAAAATGTATGTTTGATCAAGTAAATTATAAATTCTATTTTAGGCTGATTTATCCTTTGCCAATATGTTTGAAGCATAGATACAATCCATTCATAAATCTCATGTCTTTATCTATTGCTGCAGTAAATAAAAGGGTAATCCAGTTTCGAGTTTAGTTGGATATCCTAAACTTATCACTAACCCATTTGAACAAATATGAAGTCAATTGCAAGTGGTTGCTATGTTTCTCTATCTATCTAGAATTCCAAGGCTTAACTGATAAAGCCTTTTTCATAGTATTTGCTTCTAAGTATCAGATCAAACCTGACTGTATGTCGGAAATCTAGGAAAATATTTTGATCCAGGTAAGTACATATAATAACAAGAGGTCATTACAAAGTATGTAAGGTACTAGCATAAGCAAAGACAAGAACTCTTTAGAGTTGATTGGCGTATTTTTTCGGATAGTTCTATTACAAATGGCAAATCTCTGACGGAACTCTTACGGCTTAAGTAAAGAGTTACTCAATATTTTGAACATGAATCAGCGAGGGAGATTTTCTTTTTGGTGGAAGCATCCAATCTGGTATCATTTTGTTTCCAATAAGCTAAAATTTCTGTAGGTTATTTTTGTCGATATATAACGAATTAGCTAGATAGAATTCTTTTAAAAAACCTAGGACTAATAGAAGTTTTCGGACTGAATCAGAAAAAATTACAACACCAATGAACGAAATTTAAAATGAAATTTTCTTTTGTTCTACATTGAAATGATCTATGAATTTTGAATTGAATAAAGAATAGAAGCTTCTACTAATAAATGTAATAAATTCAATTTTATTAATAAATGCAATTGAATTATTATATAATCTATCTCTTAAAATTAATTGATGTGAATCATATAAGGAGAGAACCGCCCTTGATTAAATTTTTTTCCTTTTAAAATAAGTGGGTATATGGTAGACTTTTATTTTAATCACGGGAGATGTATTTTCATATAAAGAATAAGAAAATGCGTCAATCAAATCAAGATACAAGAGCAAAGGAGAAAGATATTTTTCTCTTCAATAATTTTAACCCTTCGCACTCCGATGTTGCCTCTGACTCAATATTCTAGATTGTGCATCATTTTGAAGTTTTACTTAATAATTTTTGAAATTTAATTCTTAAAAAAGTCTACATAATGGTGAAGAGATGTAGACTAAATTTTTCAAAGAAATTTGACTTAAAAGAATTATGTATATTTATCTTTCATAGCACTAAAAAAATCTTTGTATTAGGTGAATAGTTTTGCATCTAACTATTTTTCGGATTTTAAAGGGTTAGTAAGAGATTTCAATAGGAAATTATTTGCCACGTGTCGATTTAGGATCCATCACAAAGTTGTCTTTATATAGGAGGAAAAAAAGGATGGAAATGTAAAGCTATATTCGTTGTTACTTATGCCACTTTACAAATCCATTGGCGATTTAATACGAGTGGGCACTTCTGAGGGCAAGAATCTCTGATAGCCTGAGGACAGAAATCAGATTTCTAGCTTAAATTAAGTTGATGCTCACACATTAGCTCGCACAACCCTTTTTTATAGGATAGGGGGGGGGTTCTTTTACACTCCTTACAGAGAGAATACAGGGTAGAGAACAACCATGTCCAAACTAGGACTCGGACCTGGGACGAAAGAGCACGAGGAAGATATGCTACTCCTAGGCCATGGCGTCGGTATATATTTTGTGCTTGGTATTATATATCTATCTATCTATATCTATATCTATATCTATACATCTATATCTATATCTATACATCTATATCTATATCTATACATCTATATCTATCTATCTATCTATCTATCTATCTATCTATCTATCTATCTATCTATCTATCTATCTATCTATATATATATATATATATATATATATATATATATATATATATATAATTTTTATGCTGTTTATTTGAAAAAAATCCCAATTTTTTTAATGAAAGAATCCCAATGAAGTCACTTTTAATGTGAATTAAATTAAATAGATTTTTAATTAGGGGCTTATTTAGATATTTCTGATTCATAACCCAGCCCTTTAAAGAGCATAATAAACATTAAAAATTTTTTTTAATGAATAAGTTAATTTTTTTTTGTAATTTCTTTGAATCTGGTTTCTGAATTACTAGAATGGAATATAGAAAAAGTTATACAATCGTAAAAATATTTTAATTTGAAGTTTTGATAAATTTTTAATTTCAGATTTTTCAAAAATTACATTTTTAGCATTATATTATGTTTATAAGTCTGTCTGTGAATAAAATAACTCAAAACCCCTTTAAGCTACATGGATAAAACTCACTATAAGGATTCTAGATCATATTTGTAGATGTATATCAAATATTGAACGAAATGCATTCAGAGGAAGTTACATTGGCCAGATATGAAAAAACAAGTTTCAAATCAAAGGGCAAAAAGATAGATAGTTAATAATTCGGGTACTTTTCCGTCATCCAGGCGCAATCGAAAAATCACCAAATAAAATAGAATTCCACCAAATTTCTTACATTGATTTTAAAGCGAAAAATCGCCAAGGGAGAATTCAGCGAATTTCTTTTACGCCTTTTCGCTTGCGCCCGGCTAACGGAAAAGTACCAACATTTGCATACTGGTGCTGTATCTAAAATGTGAATTATCAGCCAATTTTAAAGCAAATCTGATTTTTAATGTCTTTACTTTCGCATACTAGTAAACACAACAAATCAGATATTCGACATGTGATCTTGTCATGACAATTGAAGATCCATATCAAATTTTAATGATAATCAGTCTGAAAAAAGGAATCAAAATGCATTAAAGAAATGATTAATGAAAATATTAGATTTAGGAAGAAGAATTATATTTCGTAACTATTACTCATAAATGCCACCAAAGACATTAGCTGCATTTCCAAATGTCCACGATTTTGTGAGAGGAAGAAAGATACGATTTTAATTGGAGATTATGCAAGAAAACTTTACCCAGATCAATCTTGACAGTTTAATACATGCATTTGAAAGTCATTAATCAATGTCAAATTGCTGGCAAAAATAAATTTGCCATATACATACTTTATTTTCTTTCTTCTTTTCTTGCTATTGTAAAGAAGTTGTTAAACTTCTCTCCCTTTCTAAGAAACACATGTTCGAACGTTATTACATCTGGTCAGCTGTGGGACGATTCCTTCCTTTGTGATCGCCTTTGGGAACTCTACCCCTTAAGTGTCACTATCTGGACGTGAAAAGAGTCTAGATAAAAGACCACCCCATGCGGTTTACGGCCCTTTGAAGAAGGGAACCGTAACCCTAGATGTAACTATTTCTTCTATGGACCACCCGAACTAGAATAAAGTTCAGATAATGAATCAAACATGCATTTTACGGCCCTCTGAAAAAATAAGTTCTAAAATCTCCAATTGTGAATATTTCCCTATTGTGGAGGGTCTGTTAAGAGGGTGGATGATCAGGAAATATTACCACGGTTAACTGCTGACCACTGGGAATATTTCTGCTGAATTATTGGATGATCGGCATCTTCAGCGCACCAATGCGAAAATAAGAGGCGGAGTTTGACCGAGGTTAAAATGGAAGGTTTTGAAAGGACGGAAGACAACGAGACGAGATGGGACTAGACGAGAAGAGCTGAAATCTGAAGAGCTGAACAGCTGCAGAGATACACGTGATCTCGAGTTTCCAGATTAAAGCTCTACCGGAGGTAAAACCGTAGATCCATTGACCTACACACAGTAGCCGGATACGCTGACAGCCTGTTAGTTTCTTTGTATTAGTCATGGAACTGTTAATCCAGATTTAAATAATTCGCAGCATATTAACCTAGATGAGGACGAGTTGTTGTTTTTATTGTTGTATAAGCTGTACATAAAACATTTGTGTTTAAACGCTACCCGTTTATTTGATCGACCATGATCAAATCATTACACTATATACCTATTTACCTCCTATTGAAGAGCTGATATATTCAAAAATACTAAATACTTTTATTATTAATTAATCAATACCGTCACTAGTTAAATCAATGATTATTTTAACTTGTTCAAGTAGAAAAAATTATTTACATGATAATTCCAATAACATATTTTAGTTAGAATTCTCATCATTTACAAGTTTTACACCAATATATGAAGTTTTCTAAAGTCTGTTCTTCCATAAAAGAAAGAACAGCTCGACATGTTCTATAGGAATTTCTGCGATATTTTTTCGAATTTTCAACAGGTTGAATAAGTTTTATCTTAACAATCTTTCAGTTTCATAATAGGCAGCATGTGTTGATATATACATAAAAGCATTCTTCTTTTTTGGTTTAGTGGGGAAATTAGATACAAAAGTTCGATCATACTCATCTGTGAGGAAAACATAAAAAGTATTCCGTTAATGGCCTTCATGGCGTGCAAAAGAACACTCAGTAACTCTGTCTTATCGCGTGTATCCATCTTATTTTTATAGCACCATCCAGACAGGCACGTCAATGCATTGCTGCTTCTATTAACGAATCCAGAAACCTCGCAGCTGTTTTATTGTAATCTGGATCGTAAATGTTATTTCGAATGCGGCACATTCTAATTAAGCCCAAAGTAACAAATGCTGCATTAGTTTGTGGTAAGAATCCCTGGAAATGACTTCCGTCACAGATTAATAAGATTTGGCGTGTTGCACGTCATACGTCATCTGATACTTTTACATCAAACTTTGTACGGTGTATAGCTTCCGCCGAAAATTAATTGCACTCAAAATAACGTTGAAGGAAGCTGGGATAGATCAAGCAATCCACGTGGACATGGATTAATTGCTTCCTGGATCATTCGAATTTCGGTTGTTCCAAGTTTTAAGTGATTAGTTGCGTTAGTTACTTGAACAGGAAATCATTTTATTGAAGGAGGAATAGATAGTCATTTTCCTAGTGGGTTTCTATATTTGAATTCTGCAGTCTCTGAATTTGTACAATGGAATATTCTAGAAACATTTAACATGAATATATCTATTTGATTGAATGGATTTTATTCAGTCACATTGTTAAGAATTTATTGAAAATATCAATTTAAACAATTTATTTAATAGAATATTATATATTAACACTGTGCTGGCCGGTGACGAGTTAACTCGTCTTTTCATGTCCAAACGTTGTTGACCGGTGACGAGTTAACTCGTCATTGCATCATTGCACTTGCATTATCTGTTTCAATTTATAACACCGAGGGCGATATAGAACATTGCAAAAACTTGGCGTATCGTGTTTAGTCTTTTCCGCTCTAAAACAGAAAAATTACTTTTCCCAGTATTTACATTTTTATTAGAATTTTAGTAAAATTCCAAAAATTTCAACCATGACGGAACGCATCGGCGAAGAACTTTTGGATGTTCCAATTCAACAAAATTCATTGGAGTTTTTTTAGAACGTTTTACTTTCATATTCAATCACAAAAAAGTAGCCGGTGACATGACATAGTTTCTGTGTAAAATTGCCGGTCACCAAAGTGTTAATAAATCTATTTGAAACTATTCAATGACATATCTATTGAATTTAATATTAACTAGAGATCATATGAGCGATTGATTTTATGGGATCAAATATTATTTTCAAAGATATGTAAATCTTTAGCAATAAGGATAAAAAAAGATAAAAATGTTAAAAATTAGTTAGTTTGATAAAAAAATCTCCTGATTTTAGCATAATTTATAAGAAAGTAAGATTATATGTCTCATAGATTTAGCAACACAAAATAATTAAAAAATGTTTAAATGTAACTATAAATTTACATATAACTAAAACAAAAAGAAAATTTGAGATTAAAGTGAATATTTATGTAAAAAAAAATGATTTTAACATGAAAAGTTGATTTGAATCTTATGAATTTATAATTTTTAAAATAATGCTACAATAATGATAGCTGAAATATTTTGTATTGTAGTAAGTGAAAGACACGTCAAGATTAAATAATTTTAACCACCTCGTATACAATGACGTGTCTGACACGCGCATCGAATTACTGAATTTTTATTTTCAAGTCTGCAATTAAGCAACAGAATTAAGTATTTAAATACGAAAAAATCAATATGAAACGATTTGGTTTCCGAAATGCTCCATATAATTATTAAAAAAATCAAATTAACAATAAAAAAACCAAAATAGGATGAGCTATCTAATTAAAAAGTTAAATAAATTCGTATATGTTTAATCAGCTTCTAGCATAATAGAGTCGATGAATGTCACATGATATAATTGAAATGCCACAAAGCACCTTATATTTAAAAGGATTATTTACTTCCTTGTAAAAAAGGAGTGATATCAAAGGAAGTTGTTTGAGAAATGCATTAAAAATTTTTTAATGCATTTCTCAAACAATTGATCAATTGATCAATTACATATATGGAAATACATGCTTGTAATACATAATATTTCATGCTCATGTATGATCATGCTAATGTGTCTATCTGAGAGAGTCTTTGAGTCTAGAATCTAGTCACCAAAGGCGTGCAATGTAAAATAATTATAGTTTATTCAACAATGATTTATTCTAGCAGCAGAAGAAATTTATAAAATAAAATTAAGATACATAAGGATAATAATTAATACATAAGGATAAAATCAATTATTGGGATATTTTATAAAAAATATAAATTAAAAAAATTATCCAGTGATGTTTACAAGGAGAAGTAAATGAAAAAAGATAATTATTCATACGAAAAGAAAAAAAAATTCTCCCGTGCTTCTTGGGAGGGAAAAAATGCTTTTGTTTCATTTAAAACATAACGTTACTTTTTTGCTTTTCTTACTAGTTGTGTTTGAGTTTATTCTTTATTTTTTGTATTTTGTTTTATGTTCTTTTGTGATTAGTTTTCTTTCTCTACAATTATGCTAAAGTGAAATAAAAAAAAAGTTAATTTTTTACATTAGTTTTCGGATTTTCTTATGAAACTGGTTAAATGCAGTTAAGTCATTAAGTTAACTTTCATTGCTTAGCAATAAAACTCCATCAGAAAGATAACTCAAAATAATAGAATATAGATATAACAGATTAATTGAGAAACTGATTTTTTAAAAAATTAACAAAGTAAAGGCTTTAAAATAAGAAGAATAAAAGGGTTTGGGGTATTGACTTGTTTATTGTTTTATTAAAGCAGTTATTAAATTGAGACTATGTTAAAATAATTTGCACTTATTTGAAAATAACGAATACAAATTTTATACATGTTAATGAAATGATTTTCCTATTCATGAGTTTCAATAAATTCTCATTTTATTAGTTTTGCTCAAATTTCAGTATGTCCGTTAATTTTTGAAATAGCTCATATATACATCAAACTGTTTCATACATTTTTAATAAAAATGTTACAACTTATTTGAAGTGAATTTATTATTAAAAATGAGTGAATGAATAGCATTAAATATTATAGAATATATTAGAAATTTTTACATTTGATTGGTTTTTCGCTTTATATTGCAATAAAATAGTAAACAGTGGCTGAAACATCTTTAGGGCCCGACTTAACCAAGTTAGGGCCGGGGGCGAAAAATTGTTTGTGGCCCCTTTTTACTTTACTACTTTAATGACGAAAAACATTCATTAAAGAAGGAAACGTAAAATAAAATTTTTATTTTATTTTTTGGGCTCCCATATAAATGGGGGCCCTGGGCAACTGCCCCGTATGTCCTTGCCTTAGTCAGGCTCTGAACCGCCTCTACCTCTAGAATACTCTTTAATGAGCATTACCTCTCTTTCCTACGAATGAATTTGTTAACATCGAGTAAAACTATGAATAACACGTATTCTCAGATTTTTATTTTCAGTGTTCTCCACAGGAGATTTTCATCGCTTGTTTTGTAATATAATAAATAAACCTGCTACTTGTGTTTAGTTGCAAGACGTTTATCAGCTAAGTTATAAAGTGTCGATCGTTAATATAAATTCAGAATCAAATCTGGATTAATTTCTTTCAGGATTAATCATTGGTTTTTCCTTAAATATACCGGAAGTTTGAATTTGTATTTTGAATGTTATTTCCTGAAACAAGTGAGATCAATATTTCATACATAAATACAATTACAGATAAAATATCATATACCGAATATAATTCATTTTACATGCATGCAAAAGTACAGATCGACAGACGGGCAACATTGTAATGATAACATTGCTAAGTTGATACTGATAAAGATTTTAGATGCTAAATCTTTGTAACAAATTTTATCTGTCTAGACCTTTACATTTATAATTCAATTGTATTTGAAATAAAACCTGTGTTGAGCGCTCACTTACGCTGATAGAATTTCGTTCAAAATTTGAAATATATTTACAACATTGGTACAACAGTCTTTATACTAATTTCATTCAATCTAACTCAAAACCTTTTTGAGTTATCGTATCCACAGGAGGACCAATTGAATTTATTCCAAAAAATATTTTTTTGAATTCAAGAAGCATTGAAAATCAAAGATTTATTAAAATCTGGAGTTCGAATTTTTTGACGATTACAACATTTTTATTTATATATTTTGTATATAAGAAAGTAAAAAGCATTAAAGGGAAAATTAATATATATGTATATTTCTACATACTGGAAAAATATTAGATAGAGTTTTCAATTCATAATGCAAATCAAAAGAAAATAAATAATTATGAAGAAATTTTCAAATCTAGATTATCATTACACCAAAAAGAATTATTGTTATCCAATAAAATTCTTATTTTAATTTGTCTAGCATTAGTTTTGGGCATTTGATATACATAAAAGCTTAATTTAATGTAATTTGGTAAATTCAGTTTATAATACATGTTTCAGTGAGATAATTATGTTTTAAACTACTTATAAGAACCTGTACAGATGTATTTGTATAACATATACCATCTGTATTTATCTTCCAATTATTTTGTATGACATTTTTTTCTTTTACAGCAAAAAATTTCTGTTTGTATTATTATTATTATAAAGTGTGCATTCTTTTGTGTTATTATATATATTTATCTATTTTCTTTCCTGATACATTGTGCAGCATATAAGTGCTTATTAAATAATTTCCTAGTTACTTTTCATAAATATTACTCATTGAAAATTGTTGTGTCGAACGTGCACATAATAAGAAGTAAAAAAATTTTTAAAAAGCATTAATTTAATTTTGATTATTATTAATAGAAGTCAGAGATGTTTTATTTACATTAAATCGATACGAAAGTTTCACCACTTTAAGAGAAATACCGGTAAAGTTTAAATATATTCTTTATTGCTCTTAATTAAAAATTATAAAAGCATTTATAATTAGATTACAGAACAGAAAAAAGCTAATTTATTATTTGTTCACAGAAAAGATAGAATAAGAATAAGGTAGTTTATAGAACAGAAAAATAACAATTTTTTATTTTTATAAACCAGTCAACATAAAGTCATATAAAGAAACATAACTAATAACTTTGTAGATGAAAATGGTCACTAAAAATAATTGTTCATAATTAGAACTTATAATTCACTTTAGCTTCAATTAGCTTTAGCTTCTTAAATCGTTAATAAAATTATATTTTGTCCCATAAAAATCAATGCCTATCATTTCAAGCTGTGTTATGTAATTTATTTTTCTCAAAGCAGTTTTAATTTATTTAGATGTTAGTATTTTTTTTCATTATTGTGCAGTCATTCGTTTGAAAAAATAATGTTTTTGAGGGTTATTCTTTAGAGGTTAGAGGTTTCATCCTCGAATGAAAATGGCGCCTGGAGGATTAAAGCAAAGATTTTTTTCCTGTTATTTCCGAGAGGAAAGAAAGTGCATGTTTTTTTTCTTTTATCCGTACCCTGTAGGCCTAACATATTACTTTTTCAGTTCAAGCTTTGTCGCTTACATGTTTTTAAATTAAAGATCCCAGGGTTAAGCATATTGTTCTTTTTTCTATCAGAAAAAAGAAAAGAAGCTGTTGGGGACAAAGTTGATGGAAATATATATGTATTAAAGAAGAATTTCTAGAAACTATAATAAAAAATGAAAAATATAAAAAAACAAAACAAAATTTAAGAAAAAAGAAAACATTAATATTTTATTCAAAATTTCCATTAAAAGTTTATTTTTTCGTTTGCTTTAATTTTTTTCACGTACAAAGTCTTGCAATAGTTGAAAATTTGAACTAATGATTTGAACAAATTACCACGTTTTAGATCTATCTGATTCAAAAAAACTTGCTTTGAAATTATATTTTTTCGTCTGTCTGTCTGTGAACTAAATTGAAACAGTTTGACTTATGAAATTAAATATGCGGTCTTTACACTGAAAATGTATAGATTTTTGATAAATGTTGAGAGAAATCCATTCCCAGAGAAAGATGATCCGTTTGCGTGAAAGTAAATTAGCACGAAGTATAAATGGATAAAGTTCTCCATAGATTTCACTTCCAAAATGTTGATACATATAAATTTTTGGAAAAAATCCGCCAAGTCTATATTTGCACAAACATGTAAACGTGATAAATCAAAAGCATAACTACTTGAATAAATAAAATTTTGTGCACAATGTCCGCATCTAAAACGTAAACTCCTATCAAATTTTAAACTAAATTCATCCAAGAGTCCATCTTTCGGTAGGTATATTTATATCAAATAGAAAGCACAGCGAATACACAATTAAAATTTGGTGCGTGTCCTTTTTATTAAAATTATCCTTCTATGTCAAAACGGGGGCCAAAATCGAATTAAAAAATAATTATACTATGAAGAGCAAATTTGTATTTGGGTCTTTGCAAAATTAAATCTGAATATTCACACATCTCATTCACAATTAAAATTCACAATTTAATTCTGAAGAAACAATGAAATTTAAAATTCACAATTTAATGCTGAAGAAAAAAAAGGAGGGGGGGGTACTTATCTAAAGAGTATGAAAGAAAGTTTTGGAGAGGCCACTATTGATGTTTTTTTTATTCTATATTTCAAAATGATTCTTCATCCCAAGCTATTCATTATGTTTATTTCCTTGATAATAATTAATTAAAATAAAAAGGAATAATGAAATAATGCGATGTTTTCGTTTTTTTATTGCTTCAAATCAATTTGATTAACTTGAATTTTATTATTATTATATCCTGCTGGATTTAATATCCATTACTTTTTAATAAATTTTAATAGATATTATTTAAAAAAGATTTCACGATACCTATAAAATAAGAATAAAAATATTAGAAAATTTTGGTTGTACTCAAACTACGACCGTTAATTAAAGCATATATGGTTAGGAATTACATACGAATCCAAGTTGCCTGCCATAATTAAATGCGATTTTCCTTAATCCCAGGAAATCAAGGAAAATCAGTATATATATAT
>JAOUZG010041575.1:1353234-1377269 GCA_026289955.1 Argiope argentata
AAAAAAAAATTTACCGCAGGAAAATAAAAAAATGAAGATTGGAAAAGTATAGTGGAGAACTCACAAAGACCTTATAATACAAAAAAATACTCTCTAGAATATAAATAGAAAGCCCATTCAATTATCAGCACTTCAAAAAGATGACCGAAATTCGTGTGAGAGTTTTCACTTGTGTGGTTTTCTTAACAGGGTCTAGAAATTTCTAGAAATATCTATATATCTTGGTTTTTCATAGATTTATTCAGGGCCCGCTTTGGTCTAATTGGGGCCCGGAATAAAAACTTCTTTGGGGCTCCCTCTGCTTTATTTCTTTTGTAAGGAAGAACATTTATTAAAGAAGGGAACGTAAAATAAAATTTCTGTTCGATTTGGGGACCCCATTTATGTAGGGGCCCGGGGCGACTACCCCGTACTCCCCTGCCTTAATCAGGCCCTGGATTTATTGCCATAACTCTTGTATTTTTTGAAAACCATTTTTGCAGCTAATGTTGGATGATGCAGACTTAATATCCGTTAAGAATATCTGAAGATATTTCTCCTCAGCAAAGATATGAAATCATTGAAAGAAAGCATTGAAAGAATACTCAAAGATAATTATTAAAATATATTTAAATATCAATTACTGTAGTCATCTAAGTGCTGATTCGTTACAAGCGTATCGGCACTTGTATATTCATAAAATAAGTTTTGTTTTACTTTATAGTTATTTTAATTTATTATTTCGAATAGAAGTAATTCAAGTGCCGATACACTTGTAACGAATCAGCACTTAGATGACTACAGTAATTGATATTTAAATATATTTTAATAATTATCTTTGAGTATTATCATTCATAAATAAAAGACCTTAAATATAAATTAATTTAATTACTTCTTTTTATTCATAAATAAAACTTTACAAAAATAAAAATTAGATTTTTAAGTATTCAGCAAACACCGTTTCTCTCATGTTTAAAAATAAGGAAATAAGAAAAAAAAACCTTAAATTTTTTCTTAGCGAAAACTTTTAATGCGTTGAAACTGATGAATTTATAATATGTAATTATAAATTGGAGTAAATTACGGCGATAAATAGTAATCAATTTGACTTTAAATTGAAAATATTGAAATAATTTTTACCAAAAAAAGATGAACACATAACTTAAAGAATATATTTCCTTGTAAGAATTTCTTTCTTGCGAAATGTTACAAATCTGTTTTTGGCACTTAGGGATAGAAAAATGCAAAAAATTTTTTATATGGAATTTGATGTTTACTTAAAACATAGAAATTCTGTTAAATAAGGAATGTCTGCAACTTTTATGACATATTTTTTCTTATTTTTTTTCTGTTTTATTTTTTATCTGTCCTAATTTTTTTTTGCTTTTTATGTAAGTAAAATATATAAAGCAAACTATTTTTATCACCAAAAAAATCAATCAAAAAAGTTTCATGATTTTTCTTTGTTTTCAAAACTTCGGAGATGGAAAGTATCATTTACCAAGTTTATATTGTCTACTTGCAGAGAGGGATAAATATAAAATGCAAAAAAGTTATGATATTTGCTATAGTAAAAATTACATCAAAATAATATATTTCAACAAAATTTGAACTTTTTAATTTTTGCAATAATTTCTCGCATTATCAATATAATTCAATTTTTTTAAAAAAGTTATTTGCAGAAATTCCAAGCAAAAAGCATCTAAAATTCGCAGAAAAATCTTTAAAATTTATTTACATTAAATATTAGGTAATTTTATCTATGGAATTTTTTTCACAACCAAAGATGAATGCTACAGAAATAAATTACTTTTAACCGTAAACTCTACTTATAAAAAATATTTTTTAATTTATTTTTTATGATTTATATAAGATAAGACAAATTAAGGAATAAGTTTAAATAGATAAATAAAAATAATCATGCATTTAAGAATTTTGCATTTCATTTCATTAAAGATAAGAAATTTAAAAAAAACATGTTTAAATAAATAAATAAATAAATAATGCATATCAGAGTGTTGCATTTGAAATATCATTTCATAAAAGAAAAGAAATTTTAAGAAATAAGTTTGAATTAATAAATAAAAAATCATATATTTCAGAGTTTTGCATTTGAAATATCATTTCACAAAAGAAAAGAAATTTTAAGAAATAAGTTTGAATTAATAAATAATTTTTTTTTTTGCATTTCATAGTTTTGCATTTAAGATATCATTACATAAAAGAAAAGAAGTTTTAAGAAACATGTTTGAATAAATAAATAAAAGAAATTATGCATTTCAGAGTTTTGCATTTAAAATATCATCTTATAAAAGAAAAAAAAAAGAAACATGTTTGAATTAATAAATAAAAAAATATGCATTTCGGAGTTTTGCTTTTGAAATATCATTTCATAAAAGAAAAGAAATTTTAAGAAATATGTTTGAATTAATAAATAAAAGTAATTATGCATATCAGAGCTTTGTATTTGAAATATCATTTCATACTAAATAAGAAATATTAAGAAACATTTTTAAATAAATAAATACCCCCCCCCCATGTATTTTAGAGTTTTGCATTTAAAGATTGCATCAAGAATCCTGAATCTAAAATTTCATTCTGTTTTCTATAATTAAGTGATAGTTAAGGAATCATATGTGGGAAATATAAATTAATTTATAATTGATAAATTAAGAAAATTTTAGTAATACTACTAGATCCCAATTTTTCGAGTAATAATTTATATTCCTTTGAAAAAAAAGATCTATTTCTGTATGTTTAATCTCCTTTATAAATTGTTGCAAGAGTTTAAAAATGTATTTGTATACCTAAAAAGAGATGAGGTTTGAGAATTTTACAATATTACTTTTACATACAAATATATAAAGAAAAAAATGATATCTAGTTACACTTATATCACGACGTATTTCCTTTAACAGCAGGATCTTCTCTCAGACGTCTTCTGAGGGAAATAAAAACGTGACCCTCGAGATTTGAAATGGATGGAAGGCCTGAAGGTGAATAAATCTTTGAGAAAACACTTCTACAAGAAGCAGACGGGAAAAGGTGAAAAATAATAACACGCTTCACCGGATGTTAGGAAAGGGGGATATTTTCCTTTCGATGTCGCTCGAAGCCACGTAAGAAATGCTGAAATTGCTAAAAGAGCAGCTACTTTGAAGTGAACTTAAAAATGTTTCTAACTACCTTTATACTTCACTTTTTATTGACAGCCTTAAGCCAAATATCGAATGGATATCAATTAATGTTTACTGTTTATTAATATAAAGTTCTTTGACCTGATTATTCAGACTTTAAATTGGATTCTAATGAATCATAATTCTTTTGTTAAAAATAATGGCAGCAGATTACAGAAAGGGCATAATTACGTCACAAAGCAATCTCAAAGAAATCAGTAAATTTTCAGTTGCATTAGTTTATAAATTATCCTTGTTTTTATGCATTGAATGCTAATTTTCTTTGGCAGGAATTCTTGTTCTGTATAATTTCAATTAAATGGTTTATGATTCTGTCCGTTTAATGGTCCGTGATTCGTTCAAAAAAGTATTTTTACATATCATATTATGTTGTTATTTGTTTTTGCTGTTTCTCATGAAATTTGCCATGGGCAATCTTGCTGATACATCAGCGAATTTAAGCCAAAATGAGTTTCTCTGGTTTGAAGTAGCACCAACTAGGGCCCAGAGTACATCTTATCTACGCATCCATCACATTCTCTTGCACAGCCTCTTTTTTATTAAGGGGAACATTCACAAATGTCACGAGAGAACAATTATACCCTAACCGGAACTCGAACCCGGCACACCCAGATCACTAGGAAAACGCACTACCTCAGTACCAGGACGCCGGCGCCTTATAACTGTTCGGCTTATTATATAAAAATCTTTATAAAAATCTCATGAGGTGTATTAAAAATGGTTATTTTGATAGATTTAGATGATTATGATCATCAGGTTCTCTGAATAAGTGTTTTATGAATAACATTGCAGGCTAATGTAATTAGCTTTAGGTAAGCTTTAGTTTAATTTTGATCTGGTAAGCGTACCTGATTGAATAATTTTTTTCTTGTTCACCGCAGTGTATTTTGGTTATTTTTACCAACAGGTTCATTAAATTACTGTTTTACGCAATTTTGTGAAGTTATTTTTCATACAAATTGAAAATATGAAACCTGCACATATCTTCTTTAACTTCGAACATTGGAAGAAACATCACGCTATTAAATGTTTGCAGAAACTTAGAAAGTAGTTAAATTTTCATTACGGCACTGAAAAATATCTTTAGAAATTGTTCTTTCTTAAAGAAACGAAACTAAGAAAAGAAATTGGAATTCTACAGAATAAGAAAGTCTTTTGTAGCTCGAGAAGAACGTGTTTTGCTTAAATCGAAGTTTTACATTCCGGTCGATTCGGCGAGATTATTTCTTCTCGAATTATTTAAATATTATTTTCCATGCCAAACGAAATAATAAAACCGTATGATGCAACATTTATAAGATCCAGAAATTCATTAATTTTTATGGGAAACTGAACTTAACTAATAATATTGCAACTTCTTAAATCAAATTTGACCACTTGGAAGATATTAAACATAGAATTAAAAGAATTCTTTAACACTAGAGTGTCGTGTTACTTACATTCGCATCAATATAATTTGATGCGAATAAACCAAGCCTATGCTTAGGTTTTATCAAACTTATTTTGGCATGTTACTTAGGAATTACTTGTGATTCATACATATTCTTTAATTAGTCCTTTTCTTGTATATTACAATTAAAAGAGAGTAAATAAGTAAGAGTAATTAAAATAGAGAAAGAGTATGTAATTAAAAGAGAGTAAATAAGTGAGAGTAAATAACTCTTATTATATAGGGGCTCGAAACACAGGCATCGATCATGGCAAAGAACGCGTAGACCTTATTGAAAAACCAAATTTTAGTGTAGAAAACGTGGTTATACATTTATTTTAAAATATGAATGTGAAATTAGTGACAATATTGTGGACAGAAGCAATTATTTAATTACCAGTATAATCAGTACAGAATCTATACACAATCGAGATTAAATATGTCTGTAAATATTTTTAATTATTTAAGATTTATTTAAATATGTTTCCTATTTTTTTCATGAGCTTTGGCTATTTAGCAGACACCCATTTTTATTCTTAACCTTCTTAACTGGTTTATTTTCCTTACTATCTAATAATATGACACCTTCTATTTTGGGAATATTTTCTTATTTTGATTCAAATGGAAATCCATGGAATACTTGGCTTATCTACGTACTCGAAGTCATTTTACTATTGAATTAAAATTGTTATGAATGGTTTATCTTTTGTTTACAACCATCAAAATTCGATCAATCGAAGCACATGCGGCGTACGGGCAAACTGGTTAAGGGGTTAAAAATATAATGTATTGCATTAAAAAACCATTATCGGAACTTTAAGGGGACACAACTAATGGGATAAAAGTAAACAAATTATTAAATATGAAATTTTTTATTTATTATATGCACGCAACAAGTTTTTGAAAGTTTTTAACCACAGTTTTTGCACAAAATCAGGATATGTAATATTTAAAAGTGATGTATTTACTTTGCACTTTTATCAGGATATTTCCCCATGGAAACTAAGCAGCATTTATACACTCCCATACTGTGTTCTCGCCATCACTGTGCTTTACAGTTCCACATAAATTCTTAACTAGCCTATGCTGCTTTGATTTCTTATGGACCAGGGTAGTAAATCCTTTATGAATCAACTTGCCATTTTTTTCTAAAGAAATGTTTAATGAGGTATAAACGTGTCGTTAAATAATTTTTACTTGTGATAGGAAAATAATAAAACTAAATATTAACAAATCTTTATTTATTACGAAAAAATACATTTTGCACTGTACAGAGCAAATGCTTTAATTTTATGTTTAATTCAAATTAAAAGTACCGCTAGTGTGACTTCTTTTGTTGCAGATTAGATGAAAAATTACTTACATTAGGATTGTAAGATGCTACTTTTGTCAGAATGCAAGCTGAATTAGAATCATCTGGCAAATGTTTTCAATGAGAGTTTTTAAAGATCATTTCTAAAAATCGTTCATTAATCGTCATTTCTGAAAATAATGACTCACAGGCTTAGTAGATAAAAATATGGTTAAAATGATGAGCCATTTTCTTCCTTACAGTAAAAAATGTCTAGAATCAATGAGTTGAATCTCAAATTCTTCCATTCCAACTAATCGAATTTGGGCAAGTTAAGTTTAGCAAATGAACCTGCATTAAGGTACATAATACATTTGAGCGTTTCCGATTATTCTTTAAACTGCGAAAATTTGGCTGAAAATTCCTGGATTGATGAATCAATTATAGAAATAAATACTTCTAAAACTTTTTCTTCGTCTGGTTTTTCATGTACATCTAAATATTTGATAAATATTCTTTTCAAATTTAAAAAGTACTTGTTGGTTTTTTTTAATAATATCGTTTCTAAAACTTGCAATACAGAATCAAAAGTGAGAAAGAGATCCATCATGAAGATTGTTTTATTTGTGCTTTGGAGCTTTACGTACAGTTCATTAAAATGTTAACATATGTCTGTAAAAAACATCATTTTTGAGAGCTATAAAACATTCAACAGCTGTAAATATTGTTCAATAGTTCAACTCCTCTCTCTCTATTTTGTAAACACTATCTGATTTCTGCCAAGTAGTCTACAAATTATTGAAGTACGTTCCCTCAGCTCAACAAATGAACATTATTTTACATCAGCAAGCAATTATACAGTGAACTTTCATCTTATAAAGTCACAAACTTTTGTTTATTTAAAACCTGCGACGATATGAGGTTGAATATTTTTGTGACTAATGTCATAACATTGTCAAGAAATGGTAAACCATTATTAGGACACAAGACTTGCTGATGAATAATGCAGTGGAATTCATGTTCTGCGTCTGTTTCAAATTAACCACTTAACTGTTTTGTCCGTATGCCATGCGTGCATCGATTTATCGAATTTTGATAATTGTAAACAAAAAACAAACCATTCATAACAATTATAATTCAATAGTAAAATGACTTTGGATACGTAGATAAGTCAAGTATTCCGTGGATTTCCATTTGAATCGAAATAAGAAAATATTCCCCAAATAGAAGGTGTCATCTTATTAGATAGTAAGGAAAATAAACCGGTTAAAGGGTTAACGAATGAAATCATTTTTCCCACCATCACCAATTACTGAAATAGTTCTTTTCAGAACAATTTCTTTCTCAACAAGCGGATTTTTAACAGCCGTTGAAATATCTGCGTCCTTTTTATATATATATATATATATATATATAAATAGAATAGGAACACTGATGTTTAGTTATTTTGAACTAAAATGCAAACCGGTTTAATCGGCGGCGTGTCCAAAATATTGTATCCCGTGCAATCAATGGCACGCGGACTCTTCTCTACCACCATCTTCACAATCTCTGCTCTAGATCATAACTCGACCATCTGACCCATCGATACTGAATTTTGATTCAACACTAAAAAGGATACATTTCCCAAAAGTTAGTGGCTTGATTATATACTTCTTTGCAAACTCTAAACGCATTTTTCTGTTTTCTGTTATTACATGTTTCTTACGGGCCACAGGTCCATTATAACACTTTTTAGTGACATTTTTCATCATTTGGAGTTCGTCCTTAATGTTGTGATAATATGAGTTGAACTATTCCAAGGTATCACTTGTACCTTACACGTGATACTGCTTTCATGCAAGCGATTTAACTCCGGTGGACTTCCGGATCAACCTCTATTCTCAAATATTTACAGGTCATGGTATCTATCAATAAAATAATACACTGTAGACATTGATTTTTTAATGATTTCACGATTTTTTTTCATAGACAATCCATCTTTTTGCAACCGTATAACTAACACTCAAATGTCTTTTTGAACTTCCATTTTAAGACGAAGAAATTAAATTAAACAACAGTTACAAATTAGAGCTAAACAACTGTTGTTTTCCACTCTGAAAAAACCATCAACTTCGAATATTTACTGCGGGACAAGCGTTGGAAGTCCCCGTATACATTACATTAGAAAGAATTTGCATACTACGAAAGGAAACTTTTTCCGTAATTTACTTTAAAAATTTCAAAAAGACTGCATTTTGCAAAAAGGGAAATTTATTATGAAACCCCATTTTAGTGACTTATATTAATCTTATATAAATAGTTTACAAAGATAAAAAGCAAAAATTAGAAATTATGCTTGTTTATTTTTATTTTAGTCTTCCATAACGAAACTTTCTTTTACCCACTTTATAGTATAGTATCTGAAGTTGGATAAATCTTTAAACACACTATTGTATAAAAAAAGAAGAAACAATTGAAAAATAACAATTTTAACTTGAATATCACCAGATAATTCGATTCGTGAAAATTTCTTTTGATAGTCCTTCATAACAAATTTGAATAAAGTGAAAATTTCTTTTGATAGTCCTTCATAACAAATTTGAATAAAGTGAAAATTCCTACAAATGAGACTTAAGAAGTGTAAAAAATTCCTGTAATGTCGTGATAGGAAACATTATACAACTTTCAGATGGTACAGGAATTAATTTTTGTAATAATATTTTTTAAAAAATTATCATGGAAAGATTCGGAAAAATTTCGAACTATTATTAATTAATTAAAATTCTATTTAAAATTTTGAAAGTGTTGGTCCGAAATTTGCATTCTCAATCTGACAAGTATATTTATATCAAATCCCATAGTATTGTAAAGATCTAGTGGTTCCCACTGTACTGTGCAAGCAGACAATATACATGTAATGTTATTATTAGTAGAGATGTCGACAAATTTAAAGATACGGACAAAGTTTTATGACATATGCTTTGACAAAGTATGTCTTATTGACAGGAATAGAGGGAGTATTTTAGTTAAATTTTATATTATAACCGTTTTCTATGAGAGTTTTTGATTTTATTGAAGTAACCTTGGATCAGTCCAGTTGACCGACTTCGTATATTACAAAGATGAACTTTTCACAACTTTTATAAAACAATTTAACAATTTGAATGGAAATGACGAGTCATAGTTGTCATAAACTTTCCTGAACAAACTGACAATGACGAGATGGACTCGTTATTTCCGTTCAAGGGGTTAATGAAGTATTATCCGGCACTTATTCTTATTATATATATATAAACATTCATAAAATGTGGGAAATAAATATTATTTTTAATAACAACAAATTGTTTGAGCAACAAAATCGCAAGTTTCTATATCAATCGCTCCTCTTAAAACTAAGAAAATTAAATCGTCTGTCAGAGCAGGGATGACTGAAAATAAATTGTCTTTCAAGGGGTTAATATTAATATCATGTGGTTTTTGAGGAACTTTTATCTTTATATTTTGCATGAAATGAGTGTTCTTGAATTTTATAGAAGACTTTAGCAGACAACATGAAAACAAAATTTTTGCAGCACGTTTACAAGGATACTTCGTCCCAGACGACATTATCGTTTTATTTCCTCAGCTGGAAGTAATAAAACTGAATGTCTGGAGAGAAAAGGGGAAAAGAATTTCAGGGGTAACGTAAACAAACAAACAGAAAACAAATAAAAACATAAAAAACAATAACATACATCACCGATAGTTTTGAATATTTCTCCTTGCCGCTTCAAGGATTTATTACGCACGCTCTCAAATTGCTAAATGCACCAACAATTCAAATAGAAAGATACGTATATTCATTTTCATTCAATATACTTTGAAACCTCAACTCTTTATCTTTATCTTTTAATGCTCTTTATCTTTTTAATGAAGCATTTAAGTTAATTATTAACCCTCTGACTGCGTATTTCTTTACAGTCACTACTGAAATGCGAAGCTTGTATATAAGTTCAAATATTTTTCATTGTGAACTGATGCTATGTTGCAAGATAATAATACGGTATAATAAAATTCTATAACCGTAAAAATCTCTAAACTGTGAAAACGCCAGATACATAAGTAAATGGACTAATTGCTAACTCGCAGAAATCGCAGGATATTCATCTGAAAAGTTATACCGGGTTTACACTTGGTCATTTATAAGACGGCAAGTAGACTGCGCATGCGTGGAAAGGGACTGATTTACGTTTGACAAAATTTCATAAGATAGATTCAGACATTCAATGCTTTGTTACAAATTCCCGTTTTGCCGACCTGAATGTTTCTTTTTCAATGCGTATTGTATAAAAATTATGGATATTTACAGAAGGAAATATGATACAATTGAAAAAAAAACATGTCAATCTCCCTACTTTAACATTAGAAACTGTAGAAAATTTAACTGTAGAAAAGAAATGGCAATTAAAATGAAAAAAAAAGAAAGAACACAATCTCGCTTCAGAAAGAGCGAAAAATGGTGAAATTAATCCGATAAGTCATCCAATTTTCCCACCAAATTTTACAAATGTATGCGCAGTAAGAAAAAAAAATCATTGCTGTGGCACGTTGTTGTTTAGTCGGGATAAGTACTTACCGCTGACCGAACAGCACTTTTTAAACTTTCGATGCTTGCGCTGTCCTCTTGCCAGCTTATAACTTGCCAAGTGTAAACCCGACATTAAATGAATTTATGTTTAGCCCGCTGGTTGTCACGTGACTTGCCTGTGATCCACATTTGTTAAATAAATCATATATAAGTCCTAATTAGATGATTCTTCTCTTGTATATTTAAAAGATAATCTAATTAGATATATGGATAATCTAATGGATAATCTAATTAGATATCTAAATTTACAGTCTAAAATTATGGTATAGAATGTATTAATGATTCATATATCAATGAAGCAATCATAATTTAATGAAACAAAATAGGAAATAAAAATGAATTATGCCCTTGAATCTCAGTTTGATAAGCAAAGTATTAAGATTAAAGTATAATATGGATCACTAATTAAGAAATTATGGATTTTTTTCTCGCCTTTGTCATGTACTTCCGTAGTTAAGCGTCACTTAAAATATATTTCGTTAAGAACAATAGCACCAGTACTATATTGTTACGAAAATTCTCACAAGAACGATGCAAAGATGCAGACTTTATTGTCTAGGAAAACGTGTACTAAATATACGCAACACAAGATACAAATACACAGCGAATTAATTCTATTTATGACGCTAACTTCTGGTAAGAGAAAAGCTATGAAACGCACGTCAAAAAGAAAAGACACTCTCTCAAGCTAAGTCAATTAACAAAGCTCGTTCTCCGAGATGACCTAATTCTCCTCCTAAAGCTGTTCCTTAAATAACGTCAAACTAATTCTGGCCACTAATGTGGACAGAAGCCGATTGCTAATTTCATACACTTTCTCCAACATTCTTCAGGAACAAATCTTTATTTTTCGTCTTCTACTACACGTTTTAGCTAGAATAAAAAAACCGTTTGAAGCTCATTACATTGCCGATAGACTGACATCACCAAGCTAATCAAACATGATTATCTTAGTTGTAAATTTCCTTAGAACGGTAATGGAATCTTCTGACGCGTGATTGCATTACCGTTCTAAAGGGATTAATTTTATACAGTTATTATTAACTATTCATACTAATATTTACACAAAAATTCATAAATATTTACATCAAATTCACACAAAATTCATAACAATATGATTAAAATATATAGAAGTTCCTTTAAATCTTGTGACTTTTCTGTGAGACGAAATGATAATGAAGTGAAAATTGATAGATACATTTCTAATATTAGCGGATAATTTTCAGCTGATATTTAAAGAAAGCAGTTTCTATAAAATTAATAAAACCTGAACATTATACTTTGAGGCATAGCGAAAGAATGTCATTTCTACTTCCAACATCACTATTCCTAATTGGATGCCAAGATATTCACTTGTAAAATTTAAATATCTTTTCACTTAGTTGATTATTGATTTCATGAATATTCTATTTTAGTGAAATTTCACAGCCAGCATTTTAAGTACTTAAACATAGTTGCTTTTAAATTCATTTAACTATAGAAATCCTTACTACTTTATAAAAGAGAATAAAGTGGAATTATCGATTTAAATGACATATCGTAAAAGTTAAGCGGACTAAACTAATAAACGGACAGTCAGAGATATAAAAATGCTTCCTTTGCTTTCTGGAATAAGTTGAGTAAAGAGGAATTAATTAATCTTTGAAGTACTGTCTTGCGCACGTTTGTAGAAAAGTATTTCTGGATGTCTTAATCCATTTGGATTGCATATCGTTAAGTTTGCTTTCTCTTAATGCAACTGGTGGATTAAAAGCTAATGAGATTTTTCCTACGAGGGCACAAATTAAAAATTAACCTTACATTTAAGTATTTGGAAATCTCTTTCTAAAATGAGGGTTTAAAAGGCACTTAACAACCCCAAAAATTGAAATTAAGAAATACAACATTTTAAAGCAAATCTTCTAATTGAATCTTTTGATGCTCCACGAATAAAATAGTTAAATAGTTTTTAATTCCCGTTTACCATGATCGTTAACATGATTTCAAAGACGCATTTAGATTTTTTTAAACTCTTTGTAAGAATGAGTTTTATTACTTACAGAAAATGTACCTCCTTTTGAGATATTAATACGAAAACTTGTATTTAAAATCTTGGAAAATAAAATTTAAAAAAATGTTTTAATTTTTATATGTCTTTATTGATACTATATCAATTTTATGAAGTATTAAAAAAATTCTTTAAATTTTAATGAAAAATTTTAAAAAATGTTGATAATTGAATGGCATAAAAGACAAAAATTAGTATATTGTAATAAACAACTATGAATCATTATTAAAAACTATGCATCATTTAGAATTTATGACAGAAACTATTTTATGTAAAACAATGAAGAAAAAAAGCCATTGAAAATATGTATATATTAATTTCAGAACTGAACTAAATTTGCCTTATAAAAAGAGAAATAAATAAAATTCGTAATTATGTCTTCAGTTACTTCAGAAATGCAAAATGTAATTAAAAACTTATTATTTCATTAAAATAATTTCACATCCGAAATGAAATACAAAAATAAACCAGTTTTTAGAATGCGATAAATGAAATAATCATGCAAAACCACTGAAAATTAAATATTATATTTTAGAAACAATCGGCATGAAAAAAGAAAAATTCAAACATCGTTTCTATATATAATGTGGAAATTAAACTTTCAAAAACTTATAATTCCTGAACTAAAGTTGGATGAATTATGCAATTATTTATGTATTTTAGTAAACAAAGCTAAATATAATGCCTTTCATATTTACGTAATACATTTGCCTTTCTTTTATGTGGATTATAGGTATAGAGTAATGGTTATTGCAATTATAGGTACTAACTTGTAGTGCTTGAGCCCAGGTCATCATGGCTCGATGGCTTTCTGCTGTCAGGATATGTTCTTTTCCTTCAGAACTGAAAATAAAGATAAGAATTCGTGTTATTATTGGTTATGAACAATGTTCATTCTCGAGAATGAATTTATTACTCGAGGTTCTATTGTTATTTTTATTTAATAAAACTTAACTAAATTTGAAATATAATAAGTGTTTAAAGTTTGGGTCAGATATTCTGGTTAAACTGGCAGTGTTGTACCAGGTCAGCTTTGTGCGTATACAGTTGATTCCTTCACGTGTCGGTATCCATGGAAATGATATTCGGGTCGGCTCGCTATAGAAGGTATTTACCTTTTAACGACTTCTTCCATTGATCTAAGGGTGTGAGGGGTTTATTCCCTGTTTTTGGCTAAGATAAATACGGCATGGAGGATTCCACCTAAACATGACTGGAATGCCGCTGAGTGTCCTGGACTCTCCCTGCATAGCACTTGCTCCAGACTTATCCAGACTGCCTTGTCTAGACCAAGGACAAGCCATATTATAAGTTTGACCTTCAGTGAAAAAAGGAAAAGTTATGCACATTGTTCCTGTTCGGCTACTGCTTCCTCTTCTCACATTATCGATTGCATTGGTGCCTCTGAGAAGCAACTGAGGGACAAGAATGGGAGTGTTTTTCTGATTTGGTGCGACCTGGTCTCTTGGACTTGGTTTACATGTCTAACCCCCCCCCCCCGGTGGCACCTCGTAATTGGGGATGAGATGCTTCCGGTATGGTGGTTGGATCTCACCTACTCCGGTGGGTACACTAATAGGAGGGGGCTAGACTCCTCCCTTCGATGACGGGACGTACTTCCTTCTGGTAGAGTCGTACCGTGACCGGTGACGGCCATTAGGACTCAACTACAGTTCCCGCTACTTGTTGTTGAGGTGTTCCAGCCATTCAGTGTTTATGATTAATCCGTGTGCTTTCGTGGCGGGTCGGGGAGTCTGTTCTATGACTTACATGTGTAGGGCCATGGTGATTAGCAACAACAACATAAATGTTCAAAGATAAATGATTTTATTTTTTATGAAAAATTAAATTATATAATCAAAATGATTTATAAATATCTAGAGGTGATATTAATAGGTATAAATATTCCCAAAATATAGCAATGATCATTGCTTTAACGCTAGAAAGGTAGGAATGGTGGTTTCGATGACAAATGAATTTCCAATGTTTAATGTTTTTCAAATTTCATCGATTCTATTATTTTTCATTGATTTTTCCTTATTATTTATAAAGTAGTTAATCAAAAGAAATCATTATGAATTATTAGTTAATATCAGCTCTATAAGTATGAATACCTAGTTTGATAGCCGACATTTCAGCTTTTAGAATACGATGGGTTTCTCATCTATTTTTTAGATCATTGCCCAGATATATAAGTATTTTTTAATTTTCGGGTTACTTAGAAGTAAATTTATGTCCATGATTCAGTCAAATTTTAAGATATTAGATCCGTGTTATTTTAATTGCTTTATATATGATTTTTATTATATTTATTATTTTATTATATATTTTATCTATTATATATATATATATTTATTTAATAGAGTAATTAATAATAATGGAGATCAATTCTGTGGCATCAAAGCATTATTAAAAGTATAAATAATCTATTCATTCATCTTCTAACTTTTGCAATACTGGAATTTTCGTCTTGTTATTCAGTTAGATAGAAGGTGTTATAAATAATAAATAGAATCCCCTTTTAGCTATAAACAATAGAAGAAAGTCATACAGCCAAATATTCGATGAATAAATTAAAATAGTTTAGTTTTCCTTTCCATTAATATAAATAATTGTAACATTAAATTAATTAAATTAATTTTAATGAATTAAAATTAAATTAACTTTAATTATAAAGAATTTTATAGAAAACAAATTTTTTTTTGGGCTGGGAAGGCTTTAAAATGGTATAGAAATAATTTTTTTTGTGCAGATATGTCTTCGGAAGTTGTGATGGAAAAACCTTAGAATCTAGGCTAATTTTTAAATTAATTAAAATTCTCATTAATTTTTTAAAAAAAATGCTTTAAAATGTACTTTTCCACCCACCAAAGTTTATTTGTACCGAATGTGGTTGTTCTAAGTCAAAAGGTAAGGCCGTAAAACGTTGGCACACATACACAACTCAGCAAAGACCTTTCTATCGAAAAAAAAAGTATTTTAAAATACGTGTTACAACATTCATAGAATTTATGCGAAACGGATGTAAGGATACATATTCAAAATATAGTACTGAAAACAGCAAGAAACAACTCTTTCAAACTTTCAACTTTCCAAAATGAACGAAATTAAAAATTTGTAATAGGAACCACATTATTATCTACCTTTAGACGAATTAGATTTTTTTATTTCTAAAAATACTTCTAGAAATAAATCACGGAACGTAACTGTGTGTCTAAAGTTTATTCTAGAAATAATGATTCGTATGTGATTTGAAGAAATTACGAGATATTCACAGCATGATTTCAAATCTACAATTTCAAAATATTTCGAACAGATCAATTTATTCTAATAATAGATATTTGGAACATTGTTTAGTGAAAAATTGTTTGCTCTGTTACAAAATAACTCTGAATTTAACATCAGATGAGCTCATTCTGAGTATTTCAAGTAAGGACATTTAGTACATTTATATATTATAGATCACAATAAATGGATTTAATAAATTAATGTTAATTGCTTATATTCCATCAAAATATTTGTTGAAAACATTTCCTTATTAAGGAAAAATGGCAAATTAAACCCTTGATAAAACCAGAAGAGAGTAAGTAGCGTGAAACTTGGCAGACACATTTCATAATATTATACGAAATAAATTATGTTTAAAATAATGAAAACTTACGGACTAAAGAGGCTCGTTGGTTTTCGAAAATGTTGATTGCACACAAAAAGTTGAAACTCAATAAAAAAAGAAATATATTGTACTCGAGTAACAGTTTCACTAATAATAGTAACTCTCAGACTACATACCAAAGAAGATGATTGGGTGAAAAGGCTTGATTTAATAATCAAATATATTAAAATAATTTGTTTCAGCAAAAAAAAAAATGGAAAAATAGGATTTTTTATGATTCGAAAGGAGCAATCGAAATGACCACTTGGATTCTTTCTGATGTTAATTCTCTTTGGTTTAAAGTTTAGGATAAATAGCGGATAGCGCTAGGCCCGAACTCCCAATCTGATGGTTAGCAGTCCAGTAACAAATCCGTTGGGCCAAAAGTGCACTTCGGTCCGAGGGATGTTGGCTGGCTTATATGGATGGCATTCACCACAGAGTACCTCCTTGAAACTCACGTTTGATCCACTATGTGTACAAAATGATTAATCAGTTGCAGAAATGTTTTTGCAATAAGGGTGGTGAATGTTTAACCTAATTAAATATGATCCAACTTTTGATGATTAGAGTGATCGATTGATGATATAAGATACTGCACTTGTTGCTGCCAAAAGCTGTTGTATTTTATCGATTTAATAATCCTAATTTTGAGACGTAGAAAAAAGAATTATTTACCGAATTAACAGCGTAAAATTGACTTGTGACTTGTACTCATGAATCCACATAATGGCTAGTTTCGAATGTTTTGTTATTGTTACTAATGGCACTTGCCAAGACAAGCGAACTGATGGCCGTCAGCGGTTTTAAGCCAAATGAACGTCTTTTGTTTTTGAAGTAGAGCCATCTAGGGCCAAGAGTACGACTTAGCTACACATTCATCACATTCGCTTGCATAACCCCTTTTTACAGGGTGGTACAGTCACACACCTCACAGAGAGAACAATCCTGCTCTAACTGGGACTTGAGCCCAGGATGCCCATATCAAGAGGAAGACGATTTATTTCTGTGCCAGGAGATTGGCTAGCTTCGAATCTTCGAGTCTTTCTTTGATTCAGATGTAAAAATCTACTATAGATGAATATTCTTACTACAAAATTGTCTGACATTTCCTAATTAAAGAAGGTAGATCGAAATATTGCCACCCGATGTTCTATATCAAACAGATAAAAATCAACGGTGGGAAGAGTTTGTATTGTGTCGGCTATGAACGAAGATCAATCAAATGTTAGAACTAGATTGAATTGAGTAACAACACAATTTAACTTTCCTTTTTTATTGGACAAAATTCATTGAATTTATACTAAGATATCTCCATATTTATTCGGAATCAAACTGATATAAATTTGTGCTGATATTTTAAAGTTTCGGTTATATAAGAGACAATAAAAAATTATAATTTTGGAGCAAACTTCGTATTTTTGAATCACTGTCAGATAACAAGGATGGCAACTGAGCTGTCACCTCTCTCTCAACAAACCAGCGGGAGGACGTTAGACCCTGGCGTATTTAACGTTCAACACACTCTCTTGCACTACGATTCATAGGTGGAATCAGGTCTTGAACTTAAAATCCTACTGCTCACGAGCCGAGACCTTACCATTAGGTCCCCATGGTCCGTGTTTTGATTGAAAGTTGACAAGTCAAGATTAAGGCAGGCTAAAAACATCAATTAAGTGTATTGTGTCATTAGTGTTAGTATTTTTCTCATTTCTTTAAATTTCAAATTTTGGCTAGTATACATTAAATACTGTTTATAAACCTTACAACATGTACAGTGCATTTACTATATATCTTTCCTGTATTTTTATAAGGTAAATTATATCTAATATAAAAAAAGCGACGAATATATTTTAACAGTTTAAAAATTTATCGCCATTGTATGATTCGGGAAAATACACTTCAATATTAAGTACAACAAAATTTCAAAACATTTATTAAAAGTGTGCCTTAGACTGAAATATGCTTTGCTTGAAAAATAAACCAAATCTTTGTATCTTAATCATCAACAATGAAAAGAAAGACAGGTCGAACTATAAATAGCAACCATGAAATTTGAATGAGTTTTACTTCATTCAAGAAATTTCCTTAAATATTTTTGTTAATCAATTTAAAATGGAAAGAAACTGATATGTGTACTTTCTGATACAAAAATTAATTATATTTTCAGGAGATATGATGACAAGACATTAATATTCGGTTTATATTTTAATTGATTAAAATTTCTAAAGCTATAGTGTTACAGTAAACGTTCAAAAATCCAAACTATAGGACCATCACCAAAGAATATGGTGAATGGCTTGGCTTGAACGTTGCAAACACACATACATTAATCATTGTTATTATTACAGATAAAGATGTAAATGATGATAAAGTAAGAAATTTTATAAATTAAATTTTACACATTTTTAATACAAATTTAATTTTAATTAATTAATAAAATGTACTAATTTTAATTAATTTAATACAAATTTAATTTATAATTTTAATATACGAAACAGAAAAGCATCCATTTTTTAATCACATAATGAGAATTAATGAAATTTTAGTGAATGAATAAACTATTGATTGAATTAAATATTGAGAACTCAATACATATTTTCTAACCTTAATTATTATAGTTATTTCCTTTTAAAAACCCGAGAAGGTTTAACAAACAAAAGAAATAGATTTAGCTAAATCATATTAACATTGTAATTCAAACAGTATAAATTAAAAAATTGAAAATTATAGGTTCATATATAACATTTTATATGATGATGAATAAAGTTCCAATTGTACTTTTTATTCATTTAAGAATTTTTGAAAATGTTATATAAACATTAAACAAAGATAATTAATAATTATACGAATTACAACTTAATATTCGATGACCAGACTCTGTAAATCATAATTTCAAACAAAAAAATGCTAATTAACTTTTGAATTGATTAAAAGTACAATTAGAACAACATTCATTATCTGGTGAAATTTAATGATGTTAAAGTTACATCATTAAGAATAATTCCTTACCTCAGATAGCGGTATAAAAGGTAGATGTAAGAAACTAGATTTTCGCAAGGTTTGGAATGTTAAGCATCTCGTTTGGATAATTGCTACAAAGTTCAGACAGAATTCTGTTGGGAATAACCAGACGCTGAGTGTACTCTTATTTAAAGGACAGGGTTGTTAGTTGATTTGATTAAAACAAAACAGGTCAATAAAGTGTTCTAGACGAATTTGAATTTGAAATTAATCAAGAGTTTGTTAAAAATAAAATATTACATGTAAAGTAAAGCATATGTTAAATTTTTCCTATTATCTCAGCCGATAATTTTAATAACCGAAATGAATTGAAATAATAAGAAATAATAAAGATAATGAAATTATCGATCCTAAATTTCTAGTTATCGTGTGAATATTATTATTTTGAATATATATATATATATATATATATATATATATATATATATATATATAAATATATATATAACTTTCATTTTTACTTTTTCTGACTGGCAAGCAAAATTTTGCAATTCGAGTGATTTTGAGATGAAATAACAGTTACGATGTCATAGTTCTTCATCAGCCCTTTAAAAACGCATCTGCTGTCACAGAAGCATTGTTAATAATAACACAATAATGGTAAAAGCAGGTCAACTTTTTAAAAAACACATCTGCTTTCAAAGAAGCATACAAAATAATAATAATGCAATATTGGTAAAAGCAGGTAAAAATATTTTTTTTTGTTCGTATATTTCGGAGATATCAAAACCTCCTTAGCAAAACAACATCATGTTCTTACATGACAATAAAAATAATTGTATGTATTTTCCGTATATCCATTTAAATGATTGGTTTAATTTTAATAAGAGAACGAATAGCATATTTTTTCAAAGAGCATTAATTGAATACACCATTTTTAATTAATTATGCATTCAATTAATTAGAAATTAACTAAAACCTTTCCGTTTTTACGCAATAATTTCGGAGAAAAATTATTTTATTAAAAACGTAATAATACTGTATAAAATCAAAAAATTTACTGTTTCAGTAATAAAATACTTTTTTGTGTAATGTTTTTCAAATTTTTATGATAACTAAAATTTAAAGCAGTAGGGTTTTTGGAATACGATAACAGTCGGACTCTAAACCATTACCATAATTCATAAATTCATAATTTTTATAATTTCTTTTTTGGTTTAAAGTATTTACTTAATGTACTTAAAAGAACTGAAAGAAACACTTGATTATTCTTTATTTTTAAGCTTTTACAAGTGACCAAGGTTTAATGTTAATTAATCAAGTGAGTGGTATAGTAAAATTTTTGCGTAATCTATTGATTTATGCGAATTTAATTTTTATAAGAACAGAATACATGAAAATATTTAAATTCCAAACAACACTAAATACATCGACTATTTACCAATGCATTAAAGGCAATCAGGAAAATCAAAAATCGTTTCCCCTTATGAAATCACTGGTCCGATTTCGTCGATGCTTATTTGAAAGGAATGATTTTCATCTCTAAACATTTCATGGAAGAATACTGGTTGTTATACATTTTTGAGAAAAATCTTTGCAAAAACAAACAAACAAAATGAATAACTGTTTCACTATAAATTCTCTGTGAAAGGTAAAAAAATTGTCGAAACCTTGTCTCACAACCAAAATTACTGAATACATTTTGCTTAATTTTATTTTATATGAAATACCTAGAACATTAAATAAGATGCAAGTTGTCGCCTGAACCAAACTCCTTCAGTTTTGAGAGATATCGTATTCGAAAAGAGTCTAGCTTCATAATTAGAGATATTTCTCAATTTTATGGGTTGTAAGCATAGCTAACAAATCAGAACACTTGATGTTAACTGTACAGCTGAAATTATTAATATTATTTTCTGATGGGAAGATGTACTTCTTTGAGTTTGATTGACATGAACTGAAATAAAAATTTAAGATGGTTCACGAACAGGTTTCCAAGTCAGTTAATTTTCCTTTTTATATCTTAGAATTTTATTATTTTTTAATTTTTTCTTTAAAATTTACTATTATTTAAACAAGTATATTTTGATATCTGTTAACTTTTTGAATTCTTTTAATGTCCCGAATTCCCAATTTCCTAATGTTTTATTGTTAGCATTTAAACTCAGTTTTCTCGTTCCAAAACACTTTTGAAAGTTCTAAATGTCGGCAGCTGTAAATTCTTTTGATGCATCTGGCTAATTTGTTTTGTCTGAGCAGACGATTTTAATTCGATTGTTTGCGAATCGCCCGCGTATTTCCTATGGATCTGTCGAATTTCATGGATTTCTTAATAGATTTTTGGCTGATGCGGGTCTAATTTCGTAGAAGCATTCATTCTAGTGAGCATAAAATTTTACTACTTTTCTAATCAAGAAATTTTATTCTTTCAACCGAAAACGACAATGATTAACGTTTAAAGGACATAAAACGTTAACCAAACGTAAAATGACATGCAAATGAGAAGATTTGTAACCAAGGTTTTTGAAAACAATTTTGGTTATTATTAATGTAACGTTACTAATTCTCATTTATTAAAGATAATAATTAAAAAATATATATTTTCTAGATTTTATTCATATGTTACAACAACGTATTAAAAATAATTAATCTAAAATTAAAAATTTACAGTGAGAATGAGAAAAATTATACTTTTATTGTATATTTGAGTCTTAATAATATGTTTTTTATTATATTCAATTTATTTATATGTTGTAGGTTTTTAATTAAAAAATAATCATCGTGTAATGTACTGTTTCTGTTAATATTAAGTAGAGCATCATATTAAATTCATTGAATGTTTGTATTAGTCCTTTGACAAATAAAATAATTTCAATGTTTTTCAGTTACAATGTCTTTATCTGAGATTGTTTAGAATACAATTAAATTACCTGTTGAAATTTATCAAATGATGGAAAGGTTCTCGAATATTATGATAAGAGAAATGACTGAAGTAGAAAATTTTCGAATTTTAGAAGTAGGAAAAAGAAGTATAACAGAAGCTTTGCTATCTTCTGCATCATGTATCTTAGCTTGATTTAATAACTGTTTCTATTCTCACTGGAGACATTACAGAAATGAGGTTTCAAAAATAAGGGTTAGTTTTTCCACTTAGGTGTGTATAGATATAGTATGTGGGGTCAGTTACCTCCTATCGATGATGGGACGTAATCCCTGCATGAAGGTTCGTACAATAGACAGAGATGGCCCTTAAAACTCAAAAACATCTTCCACCAATGCTGCCAATGTATTAACTATTCAGATTAATTTCGTATGTCTTCAGTGAGTGCGAAATAGTTCTCTTATGGTTACGTAAAATATCTGCAAGAATTTAAAATGTAATGAGAGTATTTCAGTATTTAGCTACGCATTATATTCATCCCCAGCTTTTCTAGGGCTAATATCCATTTAATTGTTGAAAGAAAGGAATAAATCGTCAATGGAAATAAATTCAGAAATTTGAATTCATTTCTATAATGTAAAAATTATTTTATATAAAATTTTATAATTGTGTAAAAGAATTAGATGATAATTTAGATAATAATTAGACACTGAATAACTCGATCAACTCTGTGGCACACGGATAAATATAAATGGCCCGCTTAGCCACGATAGTATTGACGAGAATTGAGGTTCAGCCATAAAGGCCCATACCGACCACGGTGCAACAATTCCGAAGGCAAGCGCGTCCCGTCATCATCAGGGAAGAGTCGACCCTACAACATTTTTTTTCTTAATCGGTTGACGACTAACAAACGTATCGAAAATTTCTCATTATGAGTGAATTTAGAAAGTAAGAACGTCTTTAAAATATAAATTGTTTAAAAAAAGATTAGTTTTGCATCTTTTTATTATTGTAGGAATTAATTTTATTAGATGAAACAAACTCTATTCTGTCTATTTAAAACATAAAAAAAACTATTATTTTTTCAGTGAAAAAGATCTCAACACAATATTTAGATGTTTTATCTATTTACTAGTTAAACTTCCCGTATTTATATGTTACAATTATGATAACGACAGATTTAAACAAAGTAATTTATTACAATAATTTTTCGAATAGATAAAGATGAAAACACATATTAATTTCAAAGCATATATAAATGAAATATTTAATATATAAAATAAGAGAAATAGGCTTTTAAAATATTTCGTTAAAGAAAAGAAAAAAAATAACTATAATCATAGCAAGTTTATATATACATTATTCCATTCAAGTACTATTAAATATACCAATAAAAATACTTAGTTAAACAATAATTAAACTTTCCGTATTTCTATTGAACAATTACAGTAACGACAGATTTAAACGAAGTTCTACAATACGATAATTTTTTGAATAGGTAGTGATGAAAACATATGAACTTCCAAAATATATATAAATGAATTGTTCAAAGTATGTAAAAGAACAAAGTATAAAATGGACTTTCCAATATTTCTTAAATGAGAAGAAAAAATATCTACATTAATATCTCAAATATGTATAAAATATTCTATTCAAGTGCTATTAGAGATGCCAACAACAAAAATACTTACACGTGATGTATGAATTTCAAAGTATATATCAATGAAATGTTCTAACTATATGAAAGAACAAAGTATAAAAGGGATATTCCAATATTTCGTAAATGAGAAGAAAAAATAACTGTAATCATAGCTGAAATATATATAAAATATTCCATTCAAGTGCTATTAGAGATGCGGACAACAAAATAACTTACACGTGATATGCGAATTTCAAAGTATATATAAATTAAATGTTCTGAGTATGTAAAAGAACGAAGTATAAAATGGACTTTCCAATGTTTCGTAAATGAGAAGGAAAAAT
>JAOUZG010041575.1:1391197-1436607 GCA_026289955.1 Argiope argentata
GCATTAGTATGTCTATATCTATCTTTAACCATCTATCTATATTTATATCTTTATCTATCTATATCTCTCTATATACAGTAATTTATTTTCGAACAAAAGTATTAATAAGCCTTACATATAAATGTCCATTCAATTAGTTTTAATTCATACAAATGAAAAATAAATCGAAATTTCATGGCAAAAGTAATTTGAGTTTAGCAAAGAAGTTTGCAGATTTAAATTTATATTTAGGCACCCAATGTTTTAAAATTAACATATTTTTAATGAAAACCACAGTTATTTCATAAAAATATTCACTTTCACTAAAGCTCTTTTCAACATTTTATTTACCCAAATTACATCTGAAATAAATCACAAGAAATTCTTCAGTTACATAAATAACTTAAATACAATCAAAAACTAATGTTAAGGAGAACGCATTATAAACCTCAAATAAAATAATAGCACTTGTTTTCTAAAGTACAAAATGGAACCATGCCAAATTAATCAAAACGAATAAAACGCCTGCATCAATTCTAAAAAGTAGAAAATATGTTTTCGCATAATTTATTCCATAATCATAAAATCTTCATACAAAACATTCTCGATTCAAAATAATTTATTGTTTCAAGTTTAAAATGTATTGCTTCATAGAATTTATTTCTTCTAAATTAATTCTTCTCATAGAATTCAATTTTAGTTTTCGAAAAACTTTTGAAATAGAGAAAAAGCATTCTATTAAATAAAAAGTTGCAAACGATTTTAAGAAGTGTGAGAAGGGAAGAATGATTACAGATGACTATTTCTTAGATAACTAGATTTTGAAAATGAAATACCGATTGCATTTCTTGAATTCGATATTTCAAAAATTGTTCCGTATTTTTCTTAGGAAAAAATAATAAGAAATTAACAGTTAGAAAACTGAATAAATTCTTAGTAGCATTATTAGCGCTGGGTTGAGTAAAACCATCTTACTTCAACAATTTTATTCGTATGATTTTTTATAAAAGCTGAGCAATCGCTTTTGTAGAACTTGTAATATTTCAATATTAATTAGTTTTTGAAAATAAGTACAATAAAGCAACTGACACCATTTACAGCGCTTTAATCAAAAATATGCAAGGATCACTAGCTACAAAGTAAATTAAAGTACACAAACATAAGAAAGTTCTAAATAATGTGCAAATTTCGTCTGCGAACTCATATTTCTGCATCTGTTGGTGTTTATCAATTGAAGTTTTTAGAGTATTTCTGTACTTTTTTGTACAGAAATACTCTAAAAATTACTCTAAAAATTAAAGTAATATTCATTACTTTGGTGAAAGAAAGAATTTTACGATACTTCAATTTCGTCATTTTTGTCACTGTAGTTTAGTTGTAATCTCGTCAACTTCGAATGGAAGATTTTTTGCAATATTTCTTTAAAATAGTTTTATTTACTGATGTGATGAAACTTTTTACCTGGATATAAGACCAATCAAAAAAAAATTTTAGAATTAAAAAAAAATAATTGGTAAATTGTAAAATAAAAGACATAGCATACAGGGTGTCCCAAAAGGTCGTTTACAAACTTAAGATGCTGGTCTGTCATATAATGATGAACAAGATTTACACAGGAACTTGTGTCCGAAAATTCAAACTGAGATCTCTAGTGGGCGATAAGTGTAGGTTTGGATGATGAGAAAAAAATGATATCGACAGCGTTGTTAATACGATTTTTATTACAAAACATCATTATATCACAGCAAATGTTCAAAATTCCTTCCATTCGCCACGATGCATGTTTCACAACGTCGGCGCATGGATTCACGCATCCGTTCAAATTGGCCAGGAGTGTCATGGATACGTGCTGCCGCTTCCGCGATCCTGGTGATAAGATCCATGTCCGATGATGTTACGGGTGTCTCGTACACCGTGGACTTCATGTGTCCCCACAGGTAGAAATCCAGGGGAGTCAGGTCGGGGGATCACGGTGGCCATTGGACTGGTCCGCCTCTACCGATCCAACGATTAGGATAAGTCCTATCGAGATACTCTCGAACAACGAAGTTTCAAAACATAACTGGGCTGACGTTTGTTTGGAAGCGCTCAAGGTACATCCGTGTCGCGGTTCGTCCATTTCCATCAGTTGGCGCCATATACGTAATGCATGTCGGCCATTTCTGCGTTACTAAACTCTTTCATCCTTCTCCTTCAACATCCATGCCTGAAATTATTGTTATTCCCACTCTCCCGTTTTCGTGCAATTATCGCCCTCTAGTGGTGACACTCCTGGCCTGGTCGGTGACACTCCTGGCCAATTTGAACGGGTGCGTGAATCCATGCGCCGACGTTGTGAAACGTGCATTATGGCGAATAAAAAGAATTTTGAACATTTGCTGTGATATAATGATATTTTGTAATAAAAATCGTATTAACAACGCTGTAGATATCATTTTTTTCTCATCATTCAAACCTACACTTATCGCCCACTAGAGATCTCAGTTTGAATTTTCGGACACAAGTTCCTATGTAAATCTTGTTCATCATGATATGACAGACCAGCATCTTAAGTTTGTAAACGACCTTTTGGGACACCCTGCATAAATAAGAAACACAAATATTAATTTTTTTAAAAAATCATTCAGAATACTTTTTATCCTTTGAAGATGGAATGAAAAGTGATAGAGATAATTCTTTTTTGCAAAAGTTAAAGAAAAAAATTGATATATGGTATTCCAGGTTAAGCACAATTATTATGTGAATTTAACCATAAATAACTTTTTTATGAAATTCTTACGAAATTTTCAGATACTGTTCACTAAAAAAAAGTTTAATTAAATTTTAACCTTCATCCCCACTTGTTCAGAGAAATTCTGAAATAAATTCATGTAAAGTTATTTTTTTCTGGAATTAAAAATTGCTTATATCTTTACTAATAATAAGAATAAATTTATGCATGTGCTTGTGTGGTTTGAAATTCTATAAGCCAGATCGGTTGACCTTGTACTACCAAATTCGGTTCACATACAATTTAGAGAATGGAATTGTACATTAATTTTTCTTAGAATTTTAATTAATGAAAATCTAACCAATAGTTTCGTCTTAAAGTCTGAAGTTAGTAAGTTCAAAAATTATGTTTTCAATGATACTGAATTGATATTTGTGCAATAAATATTTCCTTAAAATTTTTAAAAATTTACTTCATCTAATTTCCAAGGATAAATCTCATTGTGTGCTTCAGGATTCAAACCATTTTCATTGTTTCGCTATATATTTAATATCACGGTAATATCAAAAATTTAATATTCAGGTAATTTAAAAGAAGTATAAAAATAAGATCGAAAGTGCTAAATGTTTGAGGTCTAATGTCTGGAAATTCAATAAATGTCGGATATTAAGATAAATCTGAATGATTTAATTAGAATGATATGTAATCCATATCTGTGGTGTGACCGCTAGCTACCAAAGGCATTGGCGGCCCAGAAAGAGAGTGTTGATATAATTGCCCCCAAATCAAATTGTGTCTTAAAAGGTGAATTAAGCGAAGAAATTAAGCTACAATTGTTTGACGGATGGTATATGTCCAAAAAAGGAAGAGTAGCTTACGATTTTATTCCAAATCAGAATAAAAATAAGAAAATACCATCCACTTATAATCCAAATTATATCAGGATATGTGAGATTCCCTGTATATTTCCAAAAATTTGGAAGAATTCTGGAAAATTAATGCATTTGGGGAGGAGTCGCTACACGGAAATCTCCGAACATAGAAAACATTTGCACGTTGAAAATAAGGACTTGAGTTCAGTACTGATGGCACCAGGAAATCTTAGAACTCTGAAGGACATGATGTCTAAAATTGTCAGTTTTTTGCCAACTGTTTGAAAGTTTGTAGAGGGGGAGGAGGAGGTCAGTATTTCACCACTTGGGGGAAAATTATCTCGAAGAGAATATCAGTTTTACAAATTTGATCAATGTAAGGATGAACACTACTAAATACCACAGTTGGCCACAACAAATCCTGTCGATACTGCTGCATTCAGGGCTAGCGGGGTGATCGGCTGAACACAAGAAGAAGAAACTGCTAAAAGCAATTAATTTCAGATGCCTTATAAATATTTTTTACAAATAATATTTTTGAAACTTATAATGGGAAAAAATCAAAATTTTACTTCATTTTTAATTAATTACAATTTCAAACAATCGCTTCGAGATGTACATTTTCATACTCCAAGATGCTTGAATATATGTGCCAAATTTGGTACTCTAAGTTAACTGACTTGACTTCCAAAGCAACAATGCATAAAGAATATGTAAATTATTTTTTGAGATAATTGAATGAAATCAATTACTTCTAACAAGAAAGGAATGAAAAAAATGTCTGTGTGTGTCTGTACGTGCTAGAGTTTTATAGCGCTTTTTATGTAATGTCTTATAATAAATGATAAAGATTTGGAATGTTAAAAAATTTATTAAACTTTCTTATTCTGAAGAATTTTCTTTATTACTTAATCTGGTATAAACAGCTTAATAAACCTCACGATATAAATTCCAACTTGAAGACAGAAATTTTTATAGACGAGCTTATTTCTCCAGTTTTAAAGCTTTAGGATTTTCATTTGAGTTTACGAATCGTCTGCAGTTGTGAAATGGCCATAAAGCGTAAGAAACAACGTTAGAGGAGACGAAATTGTAAATCGTTAGAAATTGAAGCATTCCCTTCATTTCGTTAGTGTCACAGAATGCGAGGTGATAGAAGTTATCACTGGCTTTAGAAAAAAGAATTTTGAACTCTAAATAAAAATAGTCGCTTCCGTAGAAAACGAAGATTGTGTCTGTCTTTCAAATTGCTTTTGGGAGAGTTAAAAGAAAGAATTATTGTTTCTTTAACGGAAAATTGAAAAGTTTTTGAGATTTTATGTCACTGACAAACTGTAAGAATATGGAAAGAAAATGATGTGATTCGCGTAGATAAATACGGTTTTAAAGAATAAATCCCACATGAATTGAAATAAATTCCTGTTTATTATACATAAACTTTGAAGTTGAAAACAATTATTAAATAAAAATAACCTCTGTAGTTTTTGTGTTTTTCCTAGGACTCTTAAATTACGCCACTTATATTTATGTTTTTACAATTAAAAAGGTTTCCTAGGATTTGTGATAAAGGGATATGATTCTCAGTTTTTAAAAAGAAAAAGAAATAGATAAGTACAAAATGAAGTGTAATACAAAACTTGTATAAACAAAAATGAAGCAAAAATAAAAAAGTACACAATTAAAATCGATAGTAAATAATTAAAACATATTGGAAGAATATTGCATTGCTGTATTTGGAAATTCCTAAGGTATTTACAGTTAAGAAAGAGCATGTAATTCTGAAATAAGCAATTTAAAGAACTTTATGTTGTTGTTGTTAATGGCACTTGCCATGGACAAGCTTCGCCGAGGCATCAGCGAGTTTTAAGCCGAAAGGAACTTCTCTTGTTTTGAAGTAGCGCCAACTGGGACCAATAGTACGACTTATTTATTCATTTATTACAGTAACTTGCCCAGCCCCTTTTTCTAGAGGGCACATTCACTCACCTTACAGATAGAACACAGAAGAGAAAACATGCCCGAACCGGGTTCGAACCCAGGAAACCCAACTCTCGGGTAGACGCGCTACCTCTATTCCATGACGCCAACAAAGAACTTTATGCTTACAATTACCAAGTTGCCTAAAAGAGATTTATAATTTTTTACCATGTCTACTAGTGTTTTAAGAGATTGTAGATGCAACTTCACTGAGAAATGTCCACCGTAAGTAAAATTGGGATGGCTAAAAGATCATCAAAGGTGACTACTATGAGATAGGAACTAAAATTGCGGCCTAAATTGCATCACTAAATACAGTATAATACCTTCGATAGAAACTGCATCTCATTATTGGAATGGATGTAAGTTGTTACTGCAACATTATTATAACCTTACCTGAAGCGAGAACTGGGGACTTTCTTATGCCCAAATCGATGTTCTTTCAAACGTCGAGAAGTTTATATCTATGAATTGGAGGTAAAATATTGGCGATATGGCCCTTTATAATTCCATCGAAAATGTTATTAATAACTGGTGAATCGATGAATTTTTTAAAATGGAAATTACTCATAGTGGTCCAAGAAGCTAATGAAGGGCTATTTCAAAACTTCAGGAGTTCTTTTAGGTCTTCAAGGGTCAAGGGTCATTTTGATCAGTAATCACTATGGCACTTGATCTTTATTATTGTCTTGCCATTTAAAAATTTTGTGTAACTTGGTCTTAACGTTTTCATGAACGAGAGGTTTTAAATTTTTGTTTTTGATAAACATGTAACTCGCATTGTTTCGTAAGCCTTGCATCTTTCGGTTCATTGTTCTATACTTTTCTTTAATTTTATGTTTGTTTCTTTATAAATTCAATTACACCACAAAAAGAGAAGCATTTTTATTATGTCAGAACGTGATATTGTTTTAGAAATGAGGTTTTGTGCCATCAAATAAAAACAATTCGTAGGCGAAAAATAAAAATTAAATTATCTGCACGAGCATCTGAAAAAATCAGCTTCTGAAAATGTAATGCCGTCCAATTTACAAAAACTTTGATTAAAAAAATAAGTTAATGACTACCGCAAATAAAACCGAGAAAAATGCCATTTTTAGCACGTGATTGTATGAATTGAAATGAATAGGAAATGTGATTTTTTTAAACAATGAATGCGATACAAAGCTTTTTGGATCGTTTGCAATACTAAAGTGATGTATTCAATGAAATAATTAAAAGGAATAAAAATATAATTTAGTTTGCACGAGTACGAGGTGCTTGGCCGTTCAAGAAATGATGTTCTGGCATGATATATTGAAATATGCATAGCAGACTTCATGTTAATCTTTTAATTTAACATTGGGTTCATTAAAATTTTTTAGCTAGTCGTGGTTTTAAAATTAAACTTTAATTGTAATTACAACGAAATTTTAAACAATACTAGAAGCATCTCCCGAACTGAACACTTTCAGTACGAAAAAATTAATAAATAATTGGAATATTCACCTTTTGAACATCAACAACGGAAAAAAATGTATAGCGGAATATTAAAAGCAACAATGAATGCGATTTGAGTTTCGTTTAATCAAAGAAATATATTGCAAAATACGCAATAATGCAAATATTTTTTAATTAATTGAAAATAGAATATTTTTTTCCCAAAAATTATTAGTAAGACCTTAAACGTCAGTTTTCTGCAAATTTTAAGACGATAAAAAAAATTTATTTTTGTCCTTTCATTTTTTCTAAAATTATAAATGTAGGAAAGATCTAAGACTTCTTTCCATTTTATAATTAAATAAAAATCTACCAAATTACTAAGATGCAATTCTTATCCTCCTAAGTACGAGAGCCAATCAAAAAGTCTTTGCGCCTATATTTTATTCGGCAAAAACAGATTCATACAGATATTTACAAATATACGTAATTTACTATGTACCTTACATTATTTCTCCACATGGTCACCCCACCGGTTCAGACATTTGTCCCATCGCAGCACTAAATTAGAGATCCCCCTGTGGTAGAATTCTTCCGGCTGCCTGTGGAATCACCGTCAGACCGCGTTCTTGGCTTACTCTTCACATGTCAATCTCTGTCCTGCCAGAAACTTCTTCATTGGACCGAAAACGAGAAAATCACTAGGGGCAAGGACTGGACTTTAAGGTGGGTGTTCCAGATTCTCCCAGTGAACGCTCATTCTCATGGAAGTCTTCACGACCTTTTTGAAACTCACGACACCACCATCGAATACTTCTCAATGAGAGACACTTTTCCCCGTAAGTGGGGCGAATTTCCCTGTTAATTGCTATTGGCGTTTGTCCCTTGCTCCGTAGAAAACGAATAACACTTCTCTGCTCATAATCTGTGTATGTCTGAAGAACAACTGCCATCTTAAATGACTGATAGCAGCGTCACTCATCAGAGCAAAAGACAGATACGGCTGGTACGGTTCAAGGAACATTCGCTGCTGGGAATGTATATGTTCGCTTTGTATTCACAAGCGCAAAGACTGTTTGGTTTGCCCTCGTATATGCGTTCCAAATATAGCTGCCTAGTATAGAGTGCAAAGCTGACACTCAAACACTAAACATAAATCATATTAAAAATTTACATGTGTTCATCAAAAATGAATGAAAGAGATTCATTTAGGGTTATAGAGATTAGACGAAAGTGGTGTTACATCTATTGTATCTAAATTACGATTATGAACTTAATGAACAGCATACTGGTTTCCTTTTATAGACAAAAAAAATACATACTCCACTATGCTTTATTATTCGATTAAAATTGGGATATTTCAAATCATTTGCAGATGAAAAACATAATTGAAATACGAATAATAATGAAAAGAAAACATTGTTTATTAACATCTTATTGGCAACCATTGTTTTTCTTTGTTTTAATATAGCAGCTAATGTTTGAACCAAGAAATCTGTTACCCTTTATTTCGTTCATAGTGTAAACTTTAATTGAACTTAATTTGTTTTATATTTGCTAAAATGGAGCGCCCTATGCCATATATAAATTACTATTTGATGCGCTAAAATGCTGACATTTTAAATGTTTGTATACTGTATATGAAAATACATCATTTTAGTTTTCAAAACTCTGTTATAATTTAAACCTTTGCACTCCAATGGTACTTCTGACTCACCATTCAAGATAGTGCATCATTTTGACGTTTTGTTTATTTATTTTTCAAAATTGATTGTTAAAAACGCCTTCATAATGGTTAAGAGATGTAGAATAATTTTTTCAGGTATTTCTACTTTAAAGAATTATGTATATGTTTCACAGAAATAAACAAATCTTTGTATTAGATGAATAATTGTGCATCTAATTATTTTTTGAATTGCAAAGGGTTAATAGATTAATATGATTACATTTTCATTTCTAAGAATCACGCAAGAAAGTTAATTTGAAAGGTGTATAATATTTATAACAATGATGCATTTATGTGGTAAAATAAATAAATAAAAATAATAACAAGTAATATATATATATATACAACAAATTTCTACCTTTTGATTAACCAATAAAAAATTGCTATTAAATTTTTTTCGTCACATTTGTTTTTTTAATATTATTATTTTTTACAGTCTAATTAACTAGGCTTATATTATGTCTGATTAATTTTTTTCAAAGCAGTACCTAAATTAAAACTTTGTGAGTACTAAATAAATAAGTTCAGCAAATGATAGATAAAAGTATGGTAAAACGTGAAACAATACATTTACATAATAGAGTCACGTTGTCTGTTAAATAAAATTACCTTATTATCACCTTTTATAGCTTAATTCTGTAAAGAACATTTTTTTACTGATTACAGCTTAGAGAGAGAGACTTGCAGCTGATAATTAATTACGTCTCTGATAAAACATTGAAAAATGTCGATAGTTCATTTTTTCTTCTATTCTTGATTAAAGTTATTAACCTGAAAACCCCATTTTAGCAACTCAGGAAATCCATAACTGCTTCCAAGTTAGCAGAAATCGATTATCAGATACTATCACATACCATATGATTAAACTTTGGCACTTTTTCAAACGACTTTTTGATCTTGTTTTTTTCTTGTTGAAGACTGGAACTTTAATATCGTTTGGAGTAAAAAAAAGATTTTTTTTTCCCGAGTTATTTGTAATTTTGGTATTTCGTTTGGTCATGCAGGTAAAGGAACGTTTTGTAACATATGGTTTAAATGTTGCCACATATGTAAAAAGAGTAAATGATTACAGAAACTATTTTTAACTTGATGTGGTTTGTAAATGTAATAAGATAAAACTCTGTTTATTAAGAATTTATTGACCTAATTTTATTCATTTTGTTTTATATCGTGTTGGAAAAAATAGCATTTTTCAATTAACTTTTTTGTTGACTTCCTAATCACATCAAGGGCTCAAAATTTGAACACTTAAAGGACTTTTAATTACTGTTTTTTACTACAGGCTTTTTTGGACTTAATTATAGATGAAACTATGAATTTCACTTTCATTTTCAACCATCCGCTAAATTCTAGAAAAAAATGCATTACAAGAACGCATATATATATATTAAAAATAGAATAACTTAAAGATTGATATCCAATTAAAATATAAATAACTTATAAAAGATGTTTTCATTGGTGTTTTGAAAAATACAGATTAATTAATTTGCAGTTAAATATTGTATCGGCAGATATTTTAAAGTTTTTTAATAGATAAAATAATAATTTTCATAAAAGTAAACATTTTTTCTGTATTTAAGTAAAATACATCGAAATTGTAAAGACGTGAAGGACTAATTTTTGCCAACCTATATGGAAGGATCGTGTTACCTTTGACCGCCAGATGGCGTGGTTGATGAGTGGAACATGATAACAAACAAATATGTTTCAAAGATTACATAAATTCCCCCACCTGCCAACATGACCGGATGATCTTTGTTGATTATCTTTGGTGTAAGATAATGCGAGTCAGATCAAGCTTCCCATTATCATGTTTTTAAATGTTTAATTTTTAATTTTTTTGAGATTTTAAGAGATTTGCTATTGTTTAGGACATTTTAGAGATCTTTGGTTTCATGGAGGAGGTATAGAGCAGCTATATGTATATATGTCTTATAATTTCAAAGTTGATAAACCTTTAACATTGGTATACTAAACATACTGTACATTGAAATTATATTGAAATTTTTCGTTTTGTGTATTACTGTTATAGATGACTCGTGGTTAACATACAATAACTATGAAAAAATTGAAAAATAGCCGCGTAAGATATTATGTAAAATAGGTAAGATATGATATCTGAAGGTTTTTGAAGTGTGTTATACAATGCTTTTATTTTGATTTTTTTATACAAAATAGAGAAAACCTACTAAACAAAAATACATCAATAAAAAAAGTTCTTGGGAAAATTATAAAAAAAAACTATGATTATTTTTTTGTTTAAAAGGAAATATAAAGGAAAATCTTTTAGTTTTATAAGATTGTCAAATAATTTGTTCAAAATTTTGGAGATAAATTATGAATGAAAAAAATAATCCATACTTTTAACCAGACTTTAAAAGTTTAAAAATTAATTATCATGATATTATTAGTTTTTTCGTGTTATGCGAATTTGCTAAAATAATGAGTATTTATGATTTAAATACTCGGTGCCAAATAATAAATAATATGATTATTTTTTTAGCATTTTACGCAAATAAATTACTGCATTATGCATTATCACAAATATTTTTAAATAAACATATAATTTATTCTTTAATTTAGAAGTCACAAAACTTATCGAAAAATGGTTAGGCAAAATTTGAATAAAAAGGTTTATTTGAGTTTGAAGTTTTAAAAAGAATAATTTATAAAAATTAAAATACGAGAAAAATACCATTTAAGTTATAAATAGATTTAAAATGGAAAGATGACGAATAAACACAGAAACTAATTTCACATAGCCTTCTGAATTCCATTTTTAATAAATTAAAAATGTTAAATAAAAAAATTGGACATTTCTGCCAAAATCGTTTGTTTTAAATCATGGAACTTTACTTAGAGCAAACAAACATTGTAATTTAATTCTAAACTTGAAAAATAAACAAATAAAATTATTGCTAAATTAACCTACTTCATCACCTGATTCTTTAGATTTGTGCAGTCCTCCTAAGGGTATTTTTTTTAATAATTTAGAATAAAAAGAAATTCCGTTCAGCTATTAATAAGGCCTAAGTTTTAAAAAAATCAGAAGAATATTTATATCTTACTTTTTCGGCCTGAAATCTTTTTTTTAAATCATAAAAATCCATAAGTAACTCCATGTTTCAGGAAATCCATCATCTAATATTAGAAGATATCATATTATTAAATTCTGGAACATTTTCTTCAACCTTCAGGTCCTCTTTTTTCATCATTTTATGAGGACCGGAATTTTGCAAGATTAGAAAATGGCGAAAGTTTATTCCTGAAGTAAAGGCAACTTTCATATAGCTATTGGCAACCGAACACATGTTCACATCTGGTTTAAATCTCGCCAGAAAAGTGGGGAAAAATCGCGAACGCGGGAAATGGTTTCGATTTGCCAAGGTAAAGAAAAACGACAAAATAAAATGGGGGTGTGAAAGGATATATTTTCATATCACGTTTCGAGGAGGAAAAAATATTTTTTATACAATAGTTTTATTTTGACATCGGAGGTTTTGACCAAAAAAAAATAACACTGCTCAAAATTAAAAAAAAATTAATAAAAAGCGCTAAAACTTAAAAACATATACTGTATACAAAGAAAACTTAAATTTGTAAAATATTATATATCGCTTAGAAACATTTTCTTTTCTTTTTATATGCAAAATATAGAAAAAAAATATTACATTCATTAAAAAACACGAGTTCAAGATTTTTACATATTTTAACCCCTTAACTGTTTTGCCCGTATGCCGTACGTGCATCGATTTATCAAATTTTGATAATTGTAAACAAAAAATAAACCATTCATAATAATTATAATTCAATATAAAAGTTACTTCGAATACGTAGATAAGTGAAATATTCGATGGATTTCCTTTTTGAATCGAAATAAGAAAATATTCCCAAAATAGAAGGTGTCATCTTATTAGATAGTAAAGCAAATAAAACTGTTAAGTGGTTAATATTTCTGACCTCTTGTATTTTTAACTCTATGTCTGTCTATTTATGACATTTCGTAAAAAAATTTCTATTTAGATGAATAAAATTTGGTATATTTGGCTATTATTTTTAATTTTTATGAAATTTCATTGAATTCCATTAAAAAAAATCTATACATCTTCCTGTACAAGTGAATTCGATAACTGCAAATTTTAAGATTTATTCAGATAAAATCAGATAAATAAGTTTTAGAATTTTAAGAGTAGTTTCGCGTCGAATGTTAGGTTACATCTACCAAACCATTTATCATTTGTCTTAGCATGAATGTAAATTTAATGAATTAGCATTATGTAATTCACTATGTGATAGCGCGACTACAAAACTTTGTCATCAGTCAGTTGGAAAATGTACAGATTAGACGATAGTTTCAATAAAAAAACCTGGATTGATATCTAAAACCTGTTGTTGTTGTTGTTACTTATGGCACTTGCCATGGACAAGCCCCCTACTGATACAACAGCAGATTTAAGCCTAAAGGAGCGTCTCTTGTTTTTGAAGTAGCGCCAACTAGGGTCAAGAGTACAACTTATCTGCACACTCACCCCATTTGCTTTCATAGCCCCTTTTTACAGTGGGGGGGGTCACAGTCACACATCTCACAGATAGCACACAGAAGAACAACCATGCCCAAACAGGGACTCCCAGAACACGATGAAGACGTGCTATGCTAGTGTATGATCTTGATCAAGGTCAACAAGGTTTTGGGATTTAAGGGGGTGAGATCATTATTAAAGATCATTAAAGAAAACTACGTGGAGACTACTCCCATTGGTTTATGCAGGTGTTGTTTCCGTCATCTGATCGCGGTTAAAAATTACAATGACCGTCCCAGAATGGCCCTACATCTAGTGTTGCTTTAGATAGGATTGTTAATATAACTAAACTAAACTAAACTCACTGGTTTATATTGCATCTTTACAACTGAGCTTAATACAATCATCACAAATATTTGAATAAAGGAACTGAGAAATTCGAAGAACAGTCTAGCTCACAAGCCAAAACAATGTAAACTAATATTGCTATGATAAGTTTAATGATATAACATTCTATTACTTTTTCCACCCGCTTGTTCGTCCGAAATATTGGCTTTTCTTGGATATTTATTTATTAATACGGAATGTATTTAATTAAAGTTTAATCTAATTTTATCAAAAAAATCTGCTTTTATTTTAATTTAAACATTAATTTTTTTAAACTGAGCTTAATATTTTTTTTTGAAATACAATTTTTTAAACGCAATTTGAAGCAACGAATTCTATAATTATTACAGTGTAACCAATATCTGTCTTTTAAGATAAGGTTATATCTGGATGAAATACTTTACATAAGGCATCGACTAATGCGCAGCTCACTAAGGAATTTATTCCATCCATACAGAGGCTCTTAGAGGCTGATTAATTTGTGTCAAATTTTAAGCTCATCCAGTTTCTGACTGGACATGGAAACTTTAAAGCTTACTTAAAATGCTTCAATTTGTGGCGATTGATAGGCGCGATAGTGGTGCAGTCCAGGAAGCAGAATATTTAATATTTGAACGCACCAAATTTATTCCCGAAAGACGTAAACTCAGAAACTGCTTTCCAAAGAGCAATATAGCTTGGCTACCTCATTTATCTGCGTTTGTGCAGAGAAAATTGGGTTTCATCTTCTTTTGTATATACATTAATAGTACTTTTTTCAAGTATCTTTTAAACCCTAATTAATTTAATTTTAATCCTAATTAATTTTTAACTTTTTTTCTTAATTTAGCCCATTTAACATCATTCTAAAATATTCTCTTATTTCCTGATCCATTCCACTTTTTCTAGTTAATTAATTCAACAGATATGTAAAATTGCTGAATCAGCTAAAAGCCGATTAATTCCCACACTCCGCGTGAAGGGATAAGGATTGTCTAACCGAGCTCATCCCTTTAAAAGATCCCTATGATTCCCTTGCACGAGATGTACCTGTGATTGACATGTGTAAAAGATCCCTGTTAAAATATTAAAGTATGTATCACAGGGATAAAAGTTTCATCGGCTTTATGTCGTTCTGTGTTGTTCTCGTCGATTTTGCTTGTACTTAAAGCGTGCTTCTGTGATGGAATAAAACGAACTTCAAAATTCAAAGTGTCAACTACGTCTGAGAAACCACACTTACTCCTTTCAAAAAATAATAATGTGATATATAATTTTCCCTTTTTCTATTTGAAAAAAATAAGTTTTAGAATTCGAATAGTTTTGATATAAAAAATAGCAACATCAATTTCTAAATATTGAAGTATGCGTAATCTGATAGTCATATGGTTGTTTCAAACTTGTTTAAACTGCTAATGACTCAAATTAATTAAAACAAATGATAATTACAAATAATAATGTTTTCATGCGATAACATTAAATTTACGATAGCAGTAATTTATTTTTACTTATAAGAAAAACTTCCTTGTTGCAAAAAAGAAACGACAAAACAGTAAACAATGTAATCCATTTTTGCATTCATTTTAAATATTCACAGTTGTAGCAGCCACTATTGACTGTAACCGGAACTGCTGCGCCACCTAGACTAATGAGCGCAAACCTCGAAAACACCAGTAAAGTTCAAGCAACGGGCATGGACACATCTCAAACTTTTCTATGTGTTTGTGTAATTGTTTAAAATTATCTTGTGTTGTGTGTGACTTACCTTTTTTCCTAATAAATAAATGTTACACTAAACCTACTTTATTAGAACCCCCGAACACCCCCACCACACAGTTACTTTTATATTGCTGTTACGTTGGAAAGAGAGTGATATTTTTATATTTTCTTTTTATATATTTTCTTTTTGTTTCCAAATACGCAGTTTCATCTATTTTTTATAATACTAATGTTATTTATTTAAAACATAAAGGGACAAAAATAAGACTGTTTTGTGTCGTGATGTCTGGTTGTAAATATTGCGTGTCTTATGTAGTATCCATTCAATGATTCATAAGCAACTAGAGGAAAGGGAACCCACGACTGATAACATAAAAAAGTAAACAACTACAGCTGAATATCAGATGGACGTTCTTCAGTTAAGTACAATAAAAACATGACAGGAAAAAGCAGCCTTTTTTTCGACGATGAGTTAGACAGTGGTCTAAGTCATCGCTGAAAAATGGCACAAATAGAGTGTCAGGAGGGACGGACTCACTGGACAACGAACTGGTGGACATCCTCAGAGGATGTGAGGTTGATGGCCGCTTCAGAGAGAGCGATGGACCCTAGGGGAGGTTTCGAACTCCGGAAATCTTCTTCGCAGCGGTAAAAAAACAGGCGCCAATGTCTGTCATCTAGCACGTAAAATTGTCGTTTGGAGCTTTTGAGTCGGCTGAAAGCTGAAAGGAAAAAAGCATGTTTTGATTAAGGCATCGTATGGACATCTGTAAAGAACTGTTTTCACCTGTAATGCGATAGAGTGTTACAGATGACAGAGTCAAGATTTAAAAATAATAAATAAATAAATAAAAGAGGATGTATTTGTTGAAACATGGAATTTATTTTCTATGGAAGTAAAATGTAGGCTAAAAAATAAAGGATAAAAAAAAGAGGATATATTTGTTGAAACATGGCATTTATTTTCTATGGAAGTAAAATTTTGTGTTAAGGTAAAAAATAAGATTCAGTTTTTGAAATAAAGATTATTTTTATTTTGCTTTGGTTGTAGGTAGTTTTATATATGCATTTCTTCAGCATTTTTAATGATTTTTTTTTTGTTACTTCATTCCAAATATTTATAAATGAACTTATTTATTACTAAATATAACAAAATGAAATTTTCTTCAAATATCATGTATTGATTTGTTTATATATTTTTGAAATTTCAAAGGAGTCACAATTAGTTCATTTGTGCAAATAGTTTTTTCCTCACTAATTTTCATGATTTATTTATGACCTTTTGATATATTGTCGATAGTATATTTATGATTTGTAATGATATCATTATTAGTATTATATATTATTTAATTTTATAGTAATATTGTGCATCTAGTAAGTATAAGTTCAATTTCATTAGTTTATAATGACAGGTGAATGATGCCAGTATAAAGTGATTTTCATTCTGACATAATACAAAAAACGTCTTTGAGAAGTAGTGATATATAGTACAATACGGTAATACAAAAAATAAAATTTTGAAAAGTTATTTAAAAAATAAAGGAATATAAAGTTGAAAATGTAGTTATTTTGTTTATATATAAAGTTTTCAATACTTAATAGTTTTTACAATTTTAAATGAAACTATATACTGCAAACAAAACTACTATAAAATTTTATTCTAATATGCTATATGAAATATTTTTATGATTTATCAATACTTTATAACATTATACTTTTGTTATTGTAGTTACATTTCATTCAAGTTTACTGAGCACGAATTAGTTGCACTATTCGTGTGTATCAAAATGATGTATGTTTATTCACCATTATTATGTATTATTGTTTTGTTGCCTAAATTATTACCAGTTGAATTTTATTTTTACCATTGTTAATTATTTTATTCTGAGAATTTTCATAAGAACTATTGCAATTTTATAGTTGTGTTGTTACTGTATTGTATTTTTAATGCTGTTGCTGTTGTTAATTATGGCACTTTTCAAGCCCTATGACAGACCTGTCTGCGATTCAAACATATTAAGTGTCTCTTGTTTTTCAGTAGTACCAAATAGGGTCAAGAGTACGACTTAGCTACTTCATACGTCACATTCGCTTGCACAACCCCTTTTTACAGGGGGGCACATTCTTACACCTCGAACATAGAACACAAAAGAAGAATGAACATGCCCGAAACGGGACCCTGTACTACCAGATCACTCGAAAGACTCGCTACCCCTATGCCAAGGCACCGGCATTTTTAATGTAAAAAAAGACAGTAAAAGTAAATTCACATTTTTTAAAACAAAATTGTAATGCATCCCCACGTTATATTGTGTCAATTGTGTGTTGGGATAAATATTTTAATTTTTTGTGTGGGAAAATAATGTATTTATTCAAAAAAAATAATGTAAATATATTTATAAATATTATTTAATTTACATCAAAGAATAATCGGTAAAAGAATAAATCAGTGAAAAAAGAAAAAGAAAAAAACTATGTTTTTTATATATTTATATTTAAAAGCATTCATTTGGTTAATAAATGTTTTTATGTATTATATGAAAAATATTAAGAATATAAAGAATTCGAATATTTAGACATTTCAGATAAAATTTGATTAAACAAAAAATAAGAAGAAATACCGAAAAATGTTTAAAATACATTTAGAATAAAATATTTCAGATTAAAATAACTAGATGCTATAAACAAATTTTGATATTTGATATATATATATATATACTAATTATTTTTTATCCGTATAAAATAAATATATGATTCATAAATATTAAAAATGATTTTGAAATGATAAATTTGTTCAGTTATATTAAATATTTCTCAGTCAAGATTAGTATTTTATGGAAAATTTATTTTTCTCTTTGAATAATCTTTTAAAAATCTGAATCAGAAGGGGAAAAAAAGACTAATTTAATCCGAGAATGAATTTCATAGCTAAAACTGAATTAGCAAATGCATTTAAAAAAAATATTTACAAAATCGGGATTTATTAAAAAAAATTTCGAGAAGTAAACCAGATTTTTCTTTTTATTTGACACAAATCTTTTTCAAGAAAAAGTAAAAAACATTTTTTCCTGATTGCTCAGTTTTTTTTTTGTGTTTTATCAAAATTCTTTTTAAAAATTATTTCGCTAAATCTCATTTTTCTGATTTTTCATCCAGCGATGCAATTTTTTTCGCAATTAAATGACTAACTCATGCATGGATAATCGGTTTTATAAACAAAAAATAAAAATAACTGTTCGGAAAAAAGTGTTTAGAATAAGAGATATTTCGAATTTTAAAACTTATGCATGCATGTATATATGTGAGAGAAAGAGAGAGAAAGAATGTGAAATTACAAATTCTTCATGAATAAACATCACTGAAAAAAAAGTATTCAAATAAAAATAATATTTTAAAGATATTCCGGTTAACTGATATTAGTTCCTTTACTATCAGTTAAATAAAATGCATTAAAATATTTTCAAAGTAATTTTTTTCTTTGTGCAGTATTTTGGAAATTAGAAAACACATGATTCAAAAATATTCTCAAAAAACTAAAGACCAAATAGATAATTTTGAAACAATTTTCGAAAATTTATAAACATTTAGAAAAAAATTCAATAATTTTTATTGCTAATTTTAATTACTTTAATAAAACGTTGAAAGTTTCATGGATTAGGGCCCTAAAGGGATTAATTTTTAAAAGTACAAATTCTACTTTTGATCGTAGAGGCTGTTTATCAATATTAATATCAGGTTGGCAACATTAATTAAAATTTTCTTTACTATTTATATACTGGCCGTCTTTTGCATCCAATCCTCTTTCAAATGAACAAACTCTAATTCCAAATGGTTTTTCATCAGAAGTGAGAAAAAAGAAAGAAAAATAATTCAGTGAATAAACTGGTACACTTAGGTTAAAAGACATTGATCTGGTTTGCATAATAAAACCAGACATTGCTTTCTCTTTAATTGCAATTAATGCAAATAGTAAAGCAGTTGTCCTATTTGAAAAATCAATTCCCTGAATTGAATATATGATATAATGGTTATGCTGTTTTCCAGCTCCAATTGAATATTTGAAAAAAAGAGTAATAGTGAGCAAAATGAAATTAATACCGACATCTATAAACAATGCTTATTTTCTGACATAAATTGGAGAAGATGCAGGTATTTGACAGGTATTTCAGAAATTATTGATTTGAAACGGCACTTAATGTTTATTTGAAACTTCTCACTATTCTGAAATTAATATTTTGTTTTATAATTCAATATCTTCAACTAAAGTCGATATGATAGTTCGACCTTCGATCACTCGGATCACAATTTCATTCTCCATGGAAGTCATGAAGAAGCGTCAAGTTGTTGCAAAAAAAGTATTGTCCGACAGGCTTATCAAGTAATTAACCACGACAACGAGTTGGTCGATCATCGCGTTAAAATTCCGATTTCAATTGATAAACACTTCTCTTCCTTATTTTTTTTTCTTTTTAGGATATAAAGCCTAAAAAGAAAAATTAAAGCTATATTCTATAAGCGAAAATTAAAGACATTCCATTTCACGGGAAGTAACACTCTTCGAAGGGACGATCAGAAATATGTTCCGTTAAGTCAGAAATTAATCATGACTGTGCTTAAGTTTTATTATAAATACATTTTATTTTATCATGAAACCATAGAATTTGAAGAAAAGAACGATCCTTATATTTCTGATAAAAATTAAATATATTATTTTAATGATAAATAAACAAATAAATTACAAAATATTGTACCATTTTTTAAAAAATTGAAATAATTTCACTATCATTTAACATTAAAAATTTGGCAGTTCTTATCTTAATATTTTTTTTCTATTTATATATAAAATTTAAGTTCACAGTTTAAGATAATCAACAGCAAAATGCTAAAAGACAAAAAAGGAGGGAAAAAATACCGATATTGTCCTGTGAAACTTATATTTTGTAAAATAAGACAAAAATTTGGAATTGTTCTATCGGCTAATAACAATAAATTTTCACTTTTAAAAAAATATCAATGAAAGTTATTGGTAATTTTACATACATTTCACTTCTACACATTTTTCAAGATCGAGTTCTACTTATTTGCAGTATATTTGAAATGCAATAAATATACTATCAGTGTTGTTAGACTTAAGGGAAATAGTGATAGAATACATTTAGTGATAGAATCATATTTCGAACAGAAATAAAAAAAATTCAGCATTAGATGTTTCAAGAGCCTTATTTCAAGTTATTAATAGAGTTACAAGAAGAATTCTAATTTTGGAAGTCTTTTTCGGCCACTTCATTGCTTTGATGACATTTAACATTTAAGTATACTAAAATTCTATTACGTGACTAGACAGTCGAGTTTCCCTTAATAAATAATTAAAAGGCACAAAAAAATTAATTAACTTAGTTTCTTTTTTGCAATTAACAAAAAAAAAAAACTGTCAGTCTGGTGATGTAAACGTGGAATGACTAATAAATACAATTTGAGCTAATCCTTATTAAAGTTAGCGCAAAAAACTTCTTGGCAAGTATAACTTAGTCTTAATATACCGGGGGATTCAAAAATCTGGAACAACTTTGAGAATTAATGATTCAAAAGCTAATAAAGATTAAAAAAAGATGCTGTTTGCACCAACTAAATGGTAAAGAAACCAAACTTTGGCTGCCACAATAAAAAATTGTTACTTTTTCCTATAACAGATGGCGCTTTAGGATAATTGATATCTGATTACACAAGCAGCACAAATAGTATAAAAGAAGCAGATTCATCAAAATTTTTAGAATCTCCTCGTATAATAAACGCATTTAAACAAATGGCCAAGATCCCCAATATTCCGGATAAATGCGGGATACTCATCAACGAGGTTGAGCGCAGTACCCATTCCCCCACCAATTAATTAATTAATTAATTTTCTCTGCCCAGTGGTCTCCTTCATAGTGTATTTAACCCACTTCTTAGCTTTTGTTATCATAACTTATTTTCTTAACTAAATCCATGTTGGCTACAATCTCCATAACTCCACGTCGACATCACAACCACCCCTCTGCAGCTGTGTTTCCATTGGACAGGGGTATCACCCTCAACCACCTTAGTCTAAGACTGTTTTGCTTCGCAGAAGAAAGTCACATCCTCACTAAATAGCAAGGAAAGTCCATGCCACCCCCAAACGCCATGGCTTAAATCCCTACATCTACATGCCACTACAGGATATAGCTTCTGATTGAAGCGGGTTCTCCATTATTGCACAAGTCTTCAGCCAGTCAAAATTGAAGGCATGGAAATTATATCCTTAGTGGAGAAAGCCGCCTTAGTTAAAATATTTTACAAAAACTCAGAAAGTTCCGCTCTAGCATTGCGTTCATATCGTAGAATGAAACGTAAGCGAGATGGTAAAGGACCAATGACATCATCTGCATTGATCAAAATGATGAAGAAATTTGAAGCAACAAGTACTTTGGCTTCACGTCCCTGAAGTTGCTGACCTACAGTATTGGTTACTGTTGTCCCGACAGTTGAATAGAGTGTGAAATCGCTGTCACTCGTTTCCCCGCACGGGGAATGTAGAATTTTAAAGACACCATCCACCAACATGTGTCTTCTCTACTGAAGGAAAGCTTTTAACTGTGTTGCTTCTCGTCTGACAGCTGTGATGCCGAATGACAGCACCTTGAACAGTGGTGAACAGTTGTGCAGCACCTTGAACAGTTGTGCAGCACCTTGAACAGTGGTGAATAGTTGTGCAGCACCTTGAATAGTGGTGAATAGTTGTGCAGCACCTTGAACAGTTGTGAATAGTTGTGCAGCACCTTCAACAGTTGTTATTATCTCCTTAGCATAATCCGGTAACAATGACACAACGCCATCTATTAGTGGGAAACAGAATTTTTTATTGCGTCATACAAAATCTGGTTTCTTTGCAATTTATTTGGTGCAAACCGCATCTTCTTATCTTTCTTCGTTTTAGAATTTTTAATTTTTAAATTTGTTCCACACCTTCTGGATAAGTGATAGTTCGTTATAAAAATGTCCTTTGATTTTTTAAAGACATATCTGGTTGTCATCAAATTAGTTCTAATAATTTGGACAACGTCTAAGTCATCACCTGCTGTTCGAGCTTAAACTTCCAATATACGAGCGGAGGATAGACTGTCAGTACTTTTACTGTACAATTTTCTTATCCATGCAAATAAATCATACCTTCAGCTTTGAAAAAATGTTATTTAAGGCGATCAAAACTACTGGTTTTTTTTAAAGTTTAAGTAGTTTTGAGTTATTTTTTTGGTTAATTTTGATATTTCGTACTCAAACTTCAAGATTATTCCCGGCTTTTGTTTCAAAAGAGTTAGAGTAAGTAATAATAATAATTGGAGTGCTTTCGAACAAATTTGGAACGCCTGGAACATTTTTCATTAACGTTATTTATCGCTAATATTATATTATATTAACCCCCTAACTCATAAATAAATTAATATAATACTTTAAAATTTAGTGTGTCGCCTCTTTTAGTGTTACTCTTAATGCCTATGAAATTCCAAATTGCTTAGGTGAAAATTACAAAGAAGTCATTTTAAAGGTCCCTGGTCACCTTAATTCAACTTGGAGTTTATGAAATATATATGACATTTGTCTTCTCCACGCTATTCGAGATAACCGTGTTATCATAATATAAATTTTTAACTTCAATAATTTAATTATAGCTTAAAATTAGAAAACTGGATGATTGCATACGTAGGAGATAATTTAGTTTGACAGTCAAAGGGAAAACATGTGTCCAGGGCTGGATTCATATGCCTTGACCATCAGTTAGGCTTTCTTTTTAAATTAAAGTTTTGTAAAACCCTGGAAAGGGGAATTTTGTCATCTGTGCATTGCTTAGAATGACGGGACCCGTTCTTAAACATTTCACGCATTGATTGAAACCACTTTGTAAGCTCACCAAATTGATGCGAGATCAATAAGGTGATTTGAAATAATCACTTAAAGGTAATATTCACAAATAGGTATAAATATTTTTGACATGAAGGGAATTGTTATTTATGTGAATAGATATACAAGTGAGAGAGAAAAGTACTCCATCTTGAAAATCGCGAAATCAGCAAAATAACTATTTAAATATGGCATTCTTAAATATAACACGCTTTTCAAACTGACTAAAAAGCATAAAATAATTTATCCCAGCCTCACAGGGATAAACAATTATAGAAGAAAGTATTGAAAAGTTGGTATTTGGAAATTTTCAAATTCATAATGATAATAAATTGTAAAATTTGAGCTGATTGACAAGGGAATGTGAAATATTAAAAACATGTCATAAATCGGAATATTTTTACCCAGCATAACTCATCTTGAGCTTTAAACCCTTAATTGCCATGCTTATGCTTTATATGAGGGTTGAATTACATATTTTAAAACCTATTTCTTTGAATTAAAGCACATAATTTTTGATATTATATTATAATTAATAAAACAAATTCATTCAATTAATTTCTTCATTCAATTAATACAATAGATCATTTTCTAAATACCTAATAATTCAATACAATAACTATATGCAGTTATATTAAATACAAAACTTATACACAATTAGTTAATTCCTAAAAATTCAATACAAAAATTATATGCGATTCACAAGCATCTCTATTTTGAAAATTTTTCATTTAATCAATACAATAGATCATTTCCTAAATACCTAATTATTCGATACAATAATTATATACAATTATGTTAAATACAAAAATTATACGCAATTCATTAAATCCTAATAATTCAATACAAAAATTCTATGCAATTAGTTCATTCCTAAAAAAATAAATAAAAAAATTATATGTAATTCACAAGCATCTCCAGTATTTTTAAGTTTCTTAATTTAATGAATACAATAAATTCATATCCTAAAGGTAAAAAAAATCTCTGGTATTCTGTAATTTTTTAATTCAATCGACAGAAAAGATCATTTCCTAAACGGAATCTGCCATTTTATTAAATGATAAAAATCAAGAGAAAATAAATTATTATTAGCTGTCATCAGTGTAGGAAAATTCATAGAAAACAATTAGTGGCAACATATATATATATATATATATATATATATATATATATATATATATATTGATACAAAACTGAAATTTTCCTTCCCAGCATAAACAGTGCCATCGTAATAAAGATCGCTTTACGATCAGCACTGTTGCGTACTGAGCGGTTGCTGCGTTAGTGATGTCAGTCAGGGCTTGGAGACAAAATTGGTGACCATTTGCCAATTTGGCGACGAATTTGATGACTTTCGTGACAAAATGAATAGTACTAGAAATTTAAAGAATTTTCATGATCCGTCCAATAGAAATCGAGCCCTGATTGGCCTAGAAGACTTCCTTCCCCAGGAACTATAAAAGGATGGCAGGCTCAAGCTGAAAATATCTGATTTAAATGGAGCTGGTATAGAAGACCATTAACGAGTCTTCGAGAGGATAACATAGAAATGGCGAAATACCGGCGTTGTGTTTGTTGTTCAAGCGAGTGTTGAACTGCTGTATGCCGAGTCGTGTTGTCTACTGTAGAACCAGAGACGTATAGTGTGTGGTAGTGAATTGGCAACTAAAGCTTGAAGGTAGTGACAAATTCAGCTGTCTGGAGAGACTGTAGAGCGAAGCTACTAGGAAACCGTCTCCTGCTGAATTCCGTCTGGACATTGAGAGCTGTGGGCGATTACTACTTGTGGGCTGCAGTTTGCTGTCTTGTGTTCGTCTCGGCGGTAGATATTTGTCATCTGTGAATCCGTCGTCTTTGTATATATGTTTTCGTATGTAAAAAAAAGTCAATGTTGTGGTTTTTCTACTGAGGGCATCTGATTGTGTGTCTTTACGCCGTACGCATCATTACAAACGAATCTGGTAATTTTCGTAATGTGTGTTTCCTTATTTTCGGATCCATCTTTTTCATTTTATAGATTCTGCACGCTCTCTGTTAAATTTTTTGAATCAGTACTTTCACATGCACCAAATTAAAGGATAAAAATTTTGTCCAGCTAAGCAAATTCTTTTAAAGGATACCTATATTTCCCTTTCCAAAGTCTACACGTGTCAAAGAATCCCTATCAGAATCACACAGTATAAACTCATTGGAGGAATACATTTTGGTCTCTTTTCGCTTTTCTGCTCTTGAATCTTATACAAAAATTATGCCACCCGGAATGGAATAAATCAGACATTTTAAAATTGTTAAGTTTCTTCTCTTTTCGGCAACGCAATTGCTAAAAATATGTTTCAAGATTATATATACAAATTAATAAAATATTTCTGTGCAAATTACAAGAAATTTGAACAGTTAAACACGATTCAATTATTTTAAGAAGATAAAAAGTCTTTCATTAATAGGATCCTTCAACCTGAACATTAAACATTTATAATATGTTAAATAATGTTATTAATTTTTGATGTAACAAATTTGAGAAACTTCAATCAGCTATTTGCTTCCGATTCTTCCAATGTTTTCATAGCAATTATTTTTTCTTATCCAAACAAAAGTTCGGATTTTCTACTCAACTTGATGAACAATTTCCGCCGGAACGGAGTTTAAAGACAAACAGTTTCTATAAATTATGTCGGGTCTTCATCTCTCTGAGTGATCGAAAAGTCAATAACATTGTTTCAACTAGTAAAACTGAAACCAAGTAAAAAAAATGGCTGTGATTGCTAGAATAGAAACTTTTTATTACATCCCCTTATCCTCAGGCTGTAGTAATGAAACAGTTTCAAGTGATTCTCTTTAGCAATTTATTGCAATAGAAAAGAAAAGACTTATTAATACTTAAGTAGCATGTTTCAAATGAATAGCAAAATCACTTATTCATATTTTCTGATTCATTATTCATTTTATTTCCAAGAAATCCTCTAAAAAATTCTTTGTCAATAGAAAAGTATTTTTTTTAAAAAAAATTGAGACACTCTCATTTATTTTCAAATATTAGATAGAAGACTTTAATAAAATTTAGAATCAAGTCCTCTTACGGTTCCATGTTATATAAATCCACTACTAATTGGTAAGATAAGTAGTTAGTACAGTCCTTTCCATTAGAAAGGTGATTAGGTTTGCTTTGGTAGAACGTCCGTGTAAGATGCAAGATTTAAACCAAGCTGAATTTTGAAGTTTCTTTACAATAACTTCCAAAAATATTATTGTACAAAAATAAATTTCACCCCTTCTAATAGTCGCTTCGTAATGATATTTATTTATGCTAATATTTTCTGTACCTTAGCAATTTTCCAATAATATTTTATCGACAACAGCTAATTTTGTTTATCTAAAACTCATGTATTTATTGTTTCATAAAATATTTAATGGAGTGATTTTTTTCCCATTTTTGAATGCAAAACAAGATAGATTCCGCTAAATGTCAATTTTGTTTTGTTCGAAAAAAAAATAACATTATACTATGAAAAATAGAGGATATAACGAATATTTGAGTCATTTTTAGCGCCGTGATGTCATAGGATTAGTTTCCTTCAGAGGAATTTCTGTACACAATTATCAAAGTATATATAAAGCTTTTAAAATAATATGGATTTAATGTCTGAAAATTTGACGAAAACATCTAAACAATTTAACCAAAACTAAATCAATATTTTTGGTGAGCTCAGCTGGCCTCGAAAGGTGACTAGTTTTATGTATGCTGAAGAATTGCTGGAAGCTGATAATCTATCACTTCTGTTTTCTCCGCATATTAACCATAAATTAAAAAATATATATATAAATTGACTTTGAAACAATAAATATAGGCAATTTCATCTCTGAATGATTTTGAACTCTTTTAAATTCAGATATTTGCTATCAATTTTTTTTCATGGAAACGATTAACAGAAACCAATCACGAATATAAAATTTTAGATTGGTTTCATATTTTATTCATGTTTATGAATTTTTTTTAAAAAATGGGACAATCATTTGAGTGTCAGTACAATTTAAAAATCAGCAGTCCAATCATTGATACAGAACTATTATAGGATGACATAAGAAAATAGATTGTAACTCTAATTTTTTCCCCATTATCCACTATTTCTTCTGTAAACTGTCGAAAGGTCAATTTTTTTTTTCCACATTCGCAAACTTTTTTTTCTTTGAACGTGCATAGAATTTCATTTCGATATTTTTAGAGAATCTGGGCAAGCATAGATAATGCTGCACAATTAAGGATCAGTATTGAAATTGCTTGGCATGTTAGTGGTGATACATATTTTATCTTGATTAATAACGCATATTGAAAAGCACTGACAGTCATAAACGATAGAACCTTAACAGAAAGATTTAATATGAAGTTTTAGATTATCTAAAATATTCTCTATTTGTTAATCCAATTAATAGGTATTACCATGCTACGAAAAAGTTTGTGGAAAGACAAATATTTTAAAACAAAATTTCTATTTTTTAACAACAATATAGTTATAAATAATAATAATCCGTTGGATGTATATTGTTACAAGCGGGAGAGCGCAGTGAAAGCGCACCGAAGAAGAAGGCGTTGGCGATGACTGACGAACTTCACGCCAGCCGAGTTGATTTGGCGAAGAGAATAGTCTGGTAGTCGCTGGATCGTTCATGAAGCTCCGCGTGCTTTTGGTCGCGTGCTCACTCGGCTATATAAGAGACGGGTTGCCGTAGTTCGGCAGTAGTTTCGTCTCGGAAAGGAAGCGACTCTCTGGACTAGCGGATTACTTTGCTCGCTTGTTATTAGTGAGCTGTGTTGATGTTGTATTATTGAGGTCACTGTGATTTACTGTTTGCTGTGCTAATACGATATCTGTTTTGCAGCCTGTGTTTATTGCGCGTAAGGCTTGCATTTACGCTGTAAGTGACTGTTGATTGCTGGATTGCTTTTATCTGAAGTTTTCCTTTATCACGACATCCTGTAAATACCTGTAAATAAATTTGTTTGTGCTGTCCTCAAGTAAAGTCCATTCAATCCGAACCCACTATGCTAAAAATTTAACGATATGAATGAAGTTTCATCAAGTTCAATAACGAGTAAAAATGTTTTATTCTGCACAAAAAAAGAAGGAAAAAATTACAAAACACAGAAAAAGAATGTGCTGAATACCACTTATAAAAATTCATTAAGGGCATGGATGAAATAATTAAAAAATCAATACGAAAGCAAAAAGCGCTTAGAAAGAACATTGTGGAGATGAGCATTCAAGGATAATTTATTCAACTTTTCGTACTCTGAACCCGCTTCTGATTACTAACTCCATTTTTCATAGCCCTTGTTATAATACTTCGAATGACAATCGAATCCTTATGAAGCAATAACCACGATTCTTAATTATTCGTGATCCTTTATTTTTGTTGCCATTTGGCTGCCAATACAGGGGTCGTTGATACGACATTTAATTAGCATTATATATTAAGGCCAATCGATATTAATTGATACTAACTTCGTAAGGAAGAAATTTTACAACTCCTACCAATATGAAAATTTATTTCAGATACTGTCTTTGAAATTTTCATTAGAAAAAGGCTTACATCTTGTTTTTCTTACAGTTTTATTTAATTCAGCGTACAATATGTTTGATAAACGGTAATTTGTATTAGTGTGTCAAAATATTTATTATAACTTCAATTGCGATAGTTCAAATAGACCAGCTTTTTAAAATTGCGAATTTTAATTGTATAGCAATAATATTTACATTTTAACAATAACAATGAATTTGAAACCATTTTCAAAGTTGCAGCAACTATTTCAGGATATTAATTCTGTTTTCATTATTGTAATTGAGAAAGAAGGACCTTATTTAATATCTATGTAGATTACGCGAAAAATAAAAAGGAAATTTGCAATATTGGGAAAGTCATAGAATAAATAATCTGGCATTTCGTTTTTAATAGTATGAAAATATGCACAATATCTTGGTTCTAGTCTTCAGTAAGAAGGTTTATTTATGTCAAGGAAACGAAATTATGTTTTAGAGATTTAATAGAAATTAAATACAATACATATCTCTAGCAAAGTACTGAGGTACCCTGTTTGGTTGGGAGTTGGATTCGCATCCCTTGGGCTGTGAGTTCGAACCCACCAGCCGAGAACTCTCCGTATGTGTAGTGGCTTTCGAAAGTCTCCATGTCGAGAGTAATACTGGATCAGATGTGATTGTTCCCTGTTTTAGATCTAAATTACGATCTGTGGAAGAATGAATGAAATGGATGAATGAAGTCCTCCATGTAAAAAGGGTTTGTGACATGTGTGAGCTAAAAATTAGACTTTTCCCCTCGGGTGTTCAGAGGTCCATATCCTCAGGAGCTACTGCACCCCTCCTTCCATTGTAAAGCGGAAAATGAGAACAACGGCAATCTTGCTCATCAATTGGGCTATATACTTAAAAAAATATTTTAAAATATTGAAAGACGATCAGAGAGAAAACATATTATTGTTTCGTAGGAATCAAGGTTGTCGAGTATAACGAAGAGTAACAAGAGTTGCATACTTATATTTTTAAATTTTAATTTATGAATATGATAAGACTTTTATGATCTAAACCATAAAATAATGGCTTCTGCTGTTGTTATTTAAATTTATTTGATTCAACTTGAATTGGCCTTTCTTTTTTTTCTTTTTGTGAAAAGCAATAAAAAACCGAACCAAAATATCTTCTAAAAATAAATAAGCAACTTATAACGTTATTCAAAGTGTCAATAAAATTTATCTATAAATAACCATAAACCGTCAGCAAAACATGGCAAATCCATACGAAATAATAAGGTGCATTGGCTCGAAAAGTATCATAATGTGTTTGCAGTTAATGGCGCTTAAAAAGAATGTAAATTCCTGTTTATGGCGCCAGATACGTAGGCCTTTGCAGTGGTATCCCTAAGCGAATGTCAACTGGCCGTAGTTTATTGGGTGCTGTAAAAGTGGCACGTCCAGGGGCGAATAGGCTATGACCCAACGAATGTAGACTCTCTCATTCTTTACAGATGATGTTGCCATAGCAACCAAGTGGCGAGGAATATCCATAAAACTGATTGCAGTAAAGGAAACTGTAAAGCTGATAGGAAACTTCTCGAAGTTAACCTGATAAACGATTATTGAAACATGCAGCGATGGCCACTATTAACTATTTTGTTGTCACCTGAAAAGTATTTAGTTCTATACTGAGAATAAGGGGAAAAGTTGAAGAATAATGACAATTGCAGCCTATTTGTTAAAATTGATCGTTCGAATATATGACCGATTATTAAAAAAAATATTTAATCTTAATGTGATAAGATGTATGCTTTATTTTAATTAATTATATACAAAGTAATCTTAAAGTAGTTTCCTGATTACAAAATAGATATTTTATAAAGTTTTGCAAAATTTTTACTATGGTGTAATCTAATTCTTTAATTTTTTTATTCCAACACATAGTGAAATTAATGCAGAAAAAGTAATTTTTTATTCAATTATTCTCAAAACGGCTTCAAAGAACTGAAATTTTGATGCGTTCCATGAACTCAAGTCTCCCCTATATATATTATATTATATCAATTTTGGAATTAAATAAATAACAGATAGTTTGCAACATCACTTGAAGATGTTGATACTGTAGTAACAACTTCATAATCCAGATAATCTCCGGACACGACTAATTATGTTTGTCTAGTGGCCTTGTTACTCGGCTGCAAACCCTAACTTTTCGAGTTCGGTTCTATTAGTCCTAGGGTAATTTAGCTATTCATCCAGAATGGTGACCCGGGAATTGGAACAAGCAATCTTCTTATAGCTGTTGTGGTGTCCTCTACTGGCAGCAAAAGTATTCAGGTGCATTAGAAATAACAGCCAACATCGCCAACAACCACTTACTTACTCTTGGCGCAAAATGCATGGTTCCATTTTGGAGAGTTCCATTTCCCATCATCAACTCAATGTGGGGGAGTATATGGTGAAAACTTAAAAAGCCAGATAATATAGCATCCTTTCGACAGGTGTAACTACTTTTAACTTGTGACTATATTAATCGGCTACAAACCCTGACATCGCGAGTCATAAATTCTAACCCGTCACTCACGATACATTCAAATCTAAGATCATGGATGATGTTTTTAGTGTGACAGGTGATATATAGGACAATATTTGGCTAGAATCGCATAACAGGAAGGACATTTTTTGATATACCAAAGGTTTTCACCTTAAATTTACTAATTCAAGTGTTTTATTAAAACACTTTAATGAATATTGTTATCGATCGTAATAAAAAGATTCAATATAGAACTTTATAACGGTCATCACAATATATCAAAACAAAAATACGGTAATCATTCTTTTATTATAAAATATAGTCATAATAATATGGCAAATAATAATGTTCTTTTATAATAAAATACGATAACGAAAATATTGTAAATAACAATCATTCTTTCATAATAAAATATGGTTAACAATAATATTGTAAATAATAATCATTCTTTTATAATAAAATATAATAAATAAAAATCGTTCTTTTATAATAAAATATGTAAATAATAATCATTCTTTTATAATAAAATATAATAAATAATAATCGTTCTTTTATTATAAAATATGGTAAATAATAATCGTTCTTTTTATAATAAAATATGGTTAACAATAATATGTTAAATAATTATCGCTCTTTTATAATAAAATATTGTGACAATAATAAGGTAAATAATAATCGTTCTTTTATAATAAAATTTTCTTAACCAGTTGAAAACATAGTGACTACTCACCGTATAATACATGGAGAAATAGTAACATACATAAATATTTTTAAAATTCCTATTCATTAAAATTAATTAAAAAAATATATGGGATAATAGAAAACGGCCTAAATGGCGGAAAATTTGATTCCAACTTATGAGTGTAAAATTGTCCCTAATATTCCTCTAGGTCATCTGATATTATTTGAACATGTCTTAATTCCAATCCAGTTTCGTTCTGCAATGCAATAAGATAAAATACGAGCATTAATGTAATAGCAATCGATTTATCGAATAAAGCAACAGGATTTATATTTAACAACATTATTTTTCATTTTTTATAAATCATTTAAACTTTAAAATAGATTTTATTCCCAAATCTAGTGAAAAATTGCAAAATTTCTTTCGTTTGATAAGCGCATGTTACTAATTTCAAGTCAATCGAATTATCTTTTTTAGCAATCAAAATACGTTCGATCTTTATTGGTAAACATAAAATTTCGCATTGCCTGTTATTAATCGATTAAATAACAAACAAATATATTTCATTTTTAAATCAATATTTACTTTTTATTACCAATGATGAAACTAAAGCTCTTTCTATATTTTTTGCATCAACATAAATAATTCAAAAAGCCATCTAGACGATAATCATATTTGTCTATCAAAACAAAGGACTAATTTTCAAAATTAAATTCCTAATAAAGATATTTAGAATTTTTTAGATTCTAAAATTACTTTAATCTTTTTTATGATAATGTTGGGTTTCCCCATTATTAAATTAACTAGACATTTAGCAGAAATAAAATAAAAATTTTGTAAGCATAAATTAATTGTGATACATATGCGCAATTAAAATAAACATGTAAATCAATGTTCACTGCTATGAATTTTATAAACCAATTTTAAATTATAACAATTTTCATTCATCAAATAATAAATGTCTTTAATACAAAATTATTAATTCATGATACGAAATTCTGTATGTATGAAACAGACAAACAGAAGAATCAAATTCAGGGATGTGGTTATGATCATTTCGAAATTAGATCTAATTTTCTCCAATATTAAATTATACGGACCCATTAGTGTCAGGCTTTGATTACGTTTGAATTATACATTATAGCAAATCAGTAGAAATTAAGGTCTCAGAAGGATAAATTTTAATCAAAAATGACTAATATTTAATTCATAATGGTTAGCTTCAATAATCATGTATTTAAATTATTTATCAGCAGTAACGATGTATTGTTTTGCTATAAACAGAGGAAGTAAAAGGTCAAAAAGATTTACATTCGAAGGTGATGAGAGAATCTTTCGTATATTGAAGAGTGTCTAAATAAATAATTCGATTTTAAATATTTTCGTGGTAATTGTTAGCATATTAGTTTGGTTTAGTTTCATTAATATTGACGTCCCATTGGAAAGGACAGTGGACTCTATTAGTCAATTTCGGGAATCGTCTAGTCAGGGTTCTGAATTTTTTTAATGCAATTTTATTAAAATATAAATATACCAAATTTCTCAAATAGAATAAAAAACCTAATTAAAGCAAATATATATATATATATATATATATATATATATATATATATATTAAATGTTGCAATACTCCAGATGTTTTTTTAAACTTTTTTCTGTTTTTTTTTACCCAATATAAATTTATTTGGAACAATGTTATATACTATTTTGTAAAGCTAATTTTTTAGTAATATTTTTATGCACACCTACTGAATTTTCACAGGTTTTTTTTTATTTTGCTGAACTAAAACTGAATTTTAAAGAGTTAAAAAACTAGAAACAGAAAACGCATACCCCATCTTTTATTAGGTTTATCCAAAAAATTTACTATCAATTTAATTTAATATCCTCAAATATTAAGACACTCAGAAAAATTTCAAAGTTATTTTAATCTATTTACAATATCATTTTGTGAAAAGTCATTAAGATACAGTAATTTCCCTTATTAATCTTTCAAATATTTATTTTGCCGGCTTTCTGGCACAGAGGTAGCGCGTCTTCCTCGTGTTCTGTGAGTCCCGGTTAGGGCATGGCTGTTCTTCTGTGTGCTATCTGTGAGATGTGTGAATGTGCCCCCCCCTCTGTAAAAGGGGTTGTGCAAGCGTGTGGGTGTGTGTTTCATCTTCATATGAGCTAGAAGTCAGAATTCTGCACTCGAGTGCTGAGGGATCCGTACCCTCAGAAGCTACTGCACCCCTCTTTCCGTGGTGAAAAGCGGACACGACACCATCATCATCAAATATTTATTTTATTGAATAACACAGTTTATAGCACTATTTTAGATGAGAGTAAACATATATTTTGGTGACGAAGTGATAAAAACAAAATTGAGCATTTCCTTCAGTTTTTGATAACTTTTCAAAGTTCATAGTCTCCTTAAAGTAACACTAGAGCTATTTTGAGACGGACCTTCTAAATTTAAAATGGTGGCCAAATGATGGGGGTGATATTTGAGAGAGCACCCCTTTCCAAACGTCTAAACTAGCGAGTGGACATTTAGATTCGACGGAATTAACGTGCTCCAACTCCGTTTATACCACGTATTTTCGGAGGAATTTTGTCTCGAACCTGGAGACCTTGGTTTCGAAGAGGAGACAAGGTCATCATGACCTAAAACTATTAACAGATTACAGATGCTTATACTTATTAAATAAAACTATTAAAAGGTTACACTTCCCGGCTTTCTGGCACAGAGGTAGCGCGTCTTCCTTGTGTTCTCGGAGTTCCCGGGTTCGAGTCCCGGTTCGGGTATGGTTGTTCTTCTGTGTGCTATCTGTGAGATGTGTGAATGTGCCCCCCCGTAAAAAGGGGCTGTTCAAGCGTGTGGGTGGGTGTTTCATCCTCAAATGAGCTAAAGTCAGACTTCTGCCCTCAGGTGCTCAGGAGTCCAAACCTTCAGAAGCTATTGCACCCCTCTTGTCGTAGTAAAAAGGGGACACGACATCGCCATCATAAAAAGGTTACACTTTATATAATAAAGAATCTATTGGAAATTCTTTGGTAGCTACATTAACAATATATTGTTACGATTTTAGCGTAGCGGGTTCGGATTGAATGGACTTTACTTGAGGACAACACAAACAAATTTATTTACATCTGTTTACAAGTATTTACAGGATGACTTGATAAAGTAAAAACTTCAGATAAAAACAATCCAGCAGTGAACAGTCACTTACCGTGTAAATGCAAGTTTTACACAGAATAAACACAGTTTGAAAAACAGCTCTAGTATAGCCCAGAAAATAGTAAATCTCAGCGAGCTCAATAACACAACGCTATCAGCAAACGCAAACACAACTCACTAATCCGCTAGTCTAGCGAGACGCATCTCTCCCGAGAGGGAAAAAAACTAACTCACTCACTCTGGTTACTCGTCCCTTATATAACCGAGGAAGCGCGTGCCCCGAAACACGAGAAACTTCTCAAAACAACGCCCACGATCCAGCTATTACTTGACTATTCTTTTCGCCAAACCAACCAAGCTGGCGCAAAGCTCCTCGCCAAACGTCGCCATTTTTGGTGAGTTTTCACGGCGCTCGCCCGCTTGTAACAGTATTGTTGAAACAAATCATTATTTTTATCCTTCCTGTCTAATAATTTTCTGAATTTTTAGCAATTTTTTAAAATGTTTAGTGAAATAGTATTACTAAAAATAAGGTTAAAATTCTAATACAACATAAGTGATATATATAATAATTCAAAACTTTGGTGCATAAAATTGTACTTATTTATTATTATATATCTTCAGCACAAGTAAAATGAGGCATGATCACGGATATAGAGGTTAAGAAAAACTTTAAGCCAGAAAAATAATATTTTTTAAAAGGAAATTTTTAAAAACAAATACCATTTTAAAGGCACTAGCTTTTTTAACTAAAAAAAAACTAATGGCAAATACCATAATAATTGTTTCTGTTCATATAATAGAAATAAATTTCATTGATCCTAAGAAAATGTCATTTAAATTCCTTCTAAGTTGTGCTAAATACAGTACTTAAATTTGGAATAGAAAATCAAATAAGTCTAACTTTTTTTCCGACTATTAATGCTGACATAACCAACAAAACTTTCTCAAAAAAAAAAAATAGATACCAAGTACGAAAAAGAGTAAGTTTTTATAAGATGGATTATTCAAAATATACTAATTAACATGCTAATTGGATTCTTTTGAATGCGGTACTAATTAAGTATGCTCTTGATATCATTCTTTTGTAAGACAAAAAGATAAATGGAATGACATTTACCGAAAACTGAATTAGTATACCATCGAAGCAGGGCATTTTTATCTTTTCCTTTCCAAAAAGAAAATCCCCTCTGAAGATGCAAGCAATTTTTGCTTTTTCTGTGTCATTCAAAATATTTTTTTTTTCTTTCTTTTCCAAATTTCAATGTCGCAATTATTTGGAATTTTTTTTATCTTTAGAAGAAATTATTTTGCCATTTATATTGTAGACACAAAAAGAGAATATACTCGATGTATTGCTAATTGTAGATTATTTATTCACCAAAAACGATTACAATATTTCGAATTGCTTGAGTCTGATACAAATGAAATCTTTTTCATAGTGTCATACTTTAACTTACATTTAGTTACATCTATCTAAGCATTTATATAAGTGACTATAAACATTTTAAATACCAATTATATTTATAATAACATAAGTTTTATACGATATTAAACTAATAGAATATCATTTTTCAGCTAATCGATAAAATTGAAATATTTTTTAATTAATTGAGGATATAAATTATTTTGTGCAGATATTTTTCAGTAACTGATGAACGAACTAATATTAGCCCTAATCAGTTTATATTTTAGCAAATTTTACTACTTTCTTTGGTTTTTTGATTAAGATTAGCGGAAACTAAAGAGGCTTTGAGTGTTATGTTTAAATGAATTTCAGATGTATACAATTTGAATGAAATTCAGTTCTAAGATTAATACAAATCTTTAAAATCATATTTGAAAATAAAAGTCATATTTGAAAATTGTTCAAAGAGTTAATTGTTACATACATGTTAGTTTATCAGTTTCAATATTCCGGTATTCATTATTTAAAACATCATTTAAATAAAATTTAGATTGGAAATTATTAACTAATTCAATTTTTGCCTAAATAATATATTTTTCCTCAAGAATATTTTAATGAGGAAGTAAATCACACATATATTATTTATTTTCTTTTAAATAAATATTTATTTACAATTTTCTTTACATTATATGCCTTTGCATATTAATCGATTTAATTTCATCTTTGCAATTGTAATTTTTTACTTCCTTTCAATAAATTAAACATCATTCCTTTTATTTCTAAATAACTGATAACTGATCACTAAACAATTGAATTAAATAAGCTTGAATAATTCTATTTTTGTCGCCATATTTGCCCATTAGGAGCTTTTTAGATGTTTCATAAGTATCGGCAATAATGCTTATACCATCGACTAAATGTTTTGGTTCATCTTGCAAATAACATCATACAAAAATGTGTTTATCAATTGCGGAATGATTTGGATTATTATCTACGGAAGATTTAAATTGTTCCTGAAAACTTTGCCATTGTTCCACCTCGCCTTTGAACGGTTCTAACTTTATTGTAGGCAATTTTACAATATGCGATTGAATAACAGGCGTTGTATTACAAGGGTTTAAATTCTTTACGGAATTATTATTATTAACAGTCGAATTAATAAAGTTTTTCATAGTTAGCGCTAATTTATTTTGAATCATTTTTTGCGATTTAAAAATTGCAAATTCGGCATTATTGGTATAGCTTTCACATTGTAAAATATCGTTTTTGTATTCTTCATTAGAAAGTAAATTGTGCATTTCATCATCTATTATTTTCATTTCATTTAAGGCAGTTGTTAAACGGTTACAAGTATGTTCCACGTCTTCAATTTAAAAAATCATCTTTTATATTACTTACTTCAACAGAAAAACGAGTAATGTTACCACGAACAATATTCCATTTTTGCTTGAGTAGCGCCATTTTGTTTGTAGTTTCATTAGACGTCGCCATTGCAGTAGTATAAAGTACAAACACAAAAAGTTAAGTAAGAAAGTAAACTCGCCGATGTTTCTTAAAAAAGCAGTATGTATTAATTCACAGTCCTGATTCTCATAGGTTTTCGGCACCTTATATTAAATCTTGAAATATAATATAGCAAATGAAAGATAATTTTATTCTTTACAAAGTAGACGTTACAAAATATAATTAATTTTAGAATAACAACAAAACAAGTGATGCCATTCAAGGAAAAGGTAATTAAATTGTTTGCTGGCTTCCTTGCCGCAACAACCTCTATTTGAATGAAGATAGTTAAAAGGACTCGGATAGGAAATACTAATTCTCCAAAAATTCAGAAACCGTCAACATATCCAAAATTTAAGGATTAAAATTGCACAAATTATAGTTCCGAATTTAGGACGCTACATTAACAGCATCTACTTACTCAATTATAGAATAGTTCTAGAATGAAAGTCCACAACTGCCTGGTTAGATCTCATTTCAATAATACCTCAAGGCGAACTATCACATTCAGGATATATCCCGTGATATAATTCCTCATTTCAAAATAGATGCCGAGGGGTATACTGCCAAATCCATACGGATCCTAGCATATTCGAATCAGGAAAGGCAGAAATAATTTGGATCAAATGGTGATATGATTAAATGCCTGCTGTTGAAATCACGGAATTTCCGCTATAAGTTTTACTGAACTGCCTATTTTTCATAGCTAAGTTGTCGTCCAATAATATAAATTGTTGGAATAATTCTTTAATACATCTTGATTTAATTTGCTTATATGTGCTTATTCAAACACTGGCTGGTTATAAATTATTAACTGAAATACAATAAATAGCAAGCCGTATTCAAAGGCAATAGCAGACCTATCGCATTTATTGCATTAATTTAGTAATAAAAACCAAATTTACCGGCATTCTGACACAGAGGGAGCAGGTCTTCCGCGTGATCTGGGCTTCCTGGGTTCAAGGCCCGGTTAGGGCTTGACTATTCTATCTGTGAGGTGTGTGAATGTGCCCCTCCCCTAAAAAGGGTCCGTGCAAGCGAATGTGATGAGTGTGTAGCTAAAGTCATACTCTTGGCCCTAATTGGCGATACTTTAAAACAAGATATGCCTATATTTGGCTTAAATCCGCTGATGTATCAGTGGGCTTGCCCATGGCAAGTGCCATTAGCAACAACAACAACAAAACCAAATTTGATTCATTGCATCTGATCATAACCGACTGAAGAGATATCTTCGAAACTTTCACACATTTTCTCTGATTAAGGTATTATGACAGAGAACTCTATGCATATCATTAACATACGATAGATACGAAATATTAACCTTTGGGTTGGATTTAGCATTTTTTACTGAATTGATCGTGCCATTATTGGCGAGTTATTAGGCAATTTACAGTATTTGGCATAGCATGCGGTTAATAGCTTTGGCAAACTAAATTTGTGTTTTAAATGTTTGTTCCAATAAATCAAAGCAAAAATTAATTAAAATGCCGCACCTATTGTCTTTAAATCCCTTTTCAAAGATAATATATTTAACTAATTGTGTTTTTTGAACTATTACGTTTATATATTTCTAAAAGTACAGACCGATAGACAATAGACCCTTCATTAGATTTTCCTCAAATATGACAGATGTCTATAATGTAGATGTATGTGCTAGTTCTTTTCATTTTGTAGTTGCCACCATATAGTTAATTTATATTCAAACAGCCGGACAGACAAATGTTCTTAAACAAATATTCGTTTAAAATTTTATAGAAATTTACAAATTTCGATGTAAAGGCTTTATATTAAATTTTGTATTTAGTTCAAAGTGTTTTCTTTAATTATCTTTGTCACAGAGAGACAGAAAAATTGGCATTTTTTTCAAAAATGAGTTTTTCGAACTCAGGGAGATCTAAAATATGAGAGTAATCAAAATCTCAAGTCCGAATTTTTCGACGATTACTATAGTTTTTCTATTCTACGTTTAGGTGAAAGTAAGCCTGCTTTCTGGCACAGAGGTAGCGCGTCTTCCTCATGTTATGGAAGTCCCGGGTTCAATTCCCGGTTCGGGCATGGTTGTTCTTCTGTGTGCTATGTGTGAGATGTGTGACTGTGCCCCCCTGTGAAAAAGGGGTTGTGCAAGCAAATGTGGTGAGTGTGCAGCTAAGTAATACTCTGGGCCCTAGTTGGTGCTACTTCAAAAAACAAGAGACGTTCCTTTCGGCTTAAATCTGCTGCTTGTTCATAGGCAAGTGCCATAAGTAACGAGAAACTGAGAAAGCCCCATTTTAAATTACATTAACATAGGACATCCTCATTGATAAATTTTGCTTGCAAATTAACACATTAACTAAGTATCCCACTATTTCCGTCCACAGTTTGCCTATCAGTCCAATTACTTTTGCATCCCGCACTTTTCGCAGTTTAGTTTGTTCAATTTTACGATGACACATTTTTATTATATCATATTATTATCGTGTATCATCTCACTTTGCCTGAAAAATATTTTAACTTCTTTGCAAACATCGCATCTGAATAGTAATTTTTAACAATTAAGCAATGAGAGGCTTAAAGAAAAGTCTGAAAAACTGAGGCATCAGCTTCATTTTATTTTTGGACATCTTTGGAAAGTGGTGGAGATGAAAGACAGACGATCATTCAGGACGTATCTAGGGACATGAAATTTCTCATAAAGTAAATAGTATCAAGGCAGTGGTAAGGGCACGGGGGTTTCATGACCTTCGAAAATTTATGATGGAATTCTGTTCTGTGGGATTCCTCACAGAACTGAAAGTGTTAGTGTGGATAGAAGAGCATTATAACCTTTAAAGAAGATATGGGCTTTTATTTGAAATTAATGTAGAAGAATTTAGAACTGTGTTTAATGCTGGGAGGTTTATTCTTTGATTTTATTAATTTAAAGTAGACGTTCATATCAAGCATTTTATTAATTCATATATATTTTACAATTGTTACAAAATCTATTAAAACTGCAAAAAATCTTATACGTATTTAAATTTTCTAGGTTATTTTACATGTTACAACGACTTATTAAAGTACACTTACACACACACACACACACGCTTTTTAAAAGCTTGTGTTTTTAACTTATCAGAATCGCCATACATGAGAAATCCCCGTTGGAATCTCGTTGTAAAAATATTTTCCCTATCAAAATCTTATTGTATGTAAGAACAGGGATAAATGATTTCTTGCTCTTTTTACGCTAATTTGTTTTTGTGCCACGCCGTAAGCGGCCCCGGCTCTATCTTTTGCTTAAATGACAATTATTACGCTTATATATATATATATATATATATATATATATATGATGTTTTTTTATATTCCTTAAAAGTAATGCGTTCGTATAAAAGTTACTACTATGAAATGCTTTTATCGAATATTTAATAAATAATATTCTTTCAATACTTCAAAAGATATCAATTCACATTTAATAATAATAGATTGTTAAATTTTTGTTATGAAACCTTAAACTATATCGATTTGTCAAAAAACAAATAGAAAAAAAAACACCGACCAATTTATCCCAATTATTCTAGAAATTTAGGTTAATACGATCAGAAATTAGGGATTAAAATATCCCCTATCCATATTCATAATACAAAAAAGACCCAATTACAGCGAATATTCCCAAACGCATGTCCAGCGATTCACATATCCAAAGGAAAGGAATCACTGATATAATTCCTCTTTCGCAATATTATTTTTCTCTAGGGGTCATTACCGACTATTGAATCCTCTATCTCTCCATGATTTCTCATGCCAATGCATAGAGTTTGAACGATAGACGAAGGGTTTGGCGACTATTCTAAAACAATTCGTCTTATTTCATATTGAGGCAGAATGTATAAAACTAACTTGGTTTAAAATGTCATGATAATGGAATATAATTTATAATAGATACTAAATGAAGGTAATTTTACGACATACCACATAACTTTGAACAAGGGTCAGACTTTGAAGTCGATGCATCAATTAATATTCCAATTATGTATTTCAGTGGTTTATCTTTATCAAATTTATTGATGAGGTTAATTTGAAGCTCACCAACCGTTTCTCTCCGCCACTTTCAGCACTACCGTATCACTCTGCAATAATTCAAGAAAAATTCGGCTCATATAATATTTTAGTAGGATGTGTAAATTAACTTTAAAAAAATAAACCAAGTTTATTTTTTTATTGTAATGACTTTGCATTTCATAATGCAAATTAAACAGATGCGGCTTATTTATACATCTCGTTGTTTATTTGTATTAATATATCTCGCAACTTTGAGCATAGGCAGGATTATGAAATAAGCACTTGAAACTTCCATTTCCATTTTCAAATTTGAAACTTTCTGCTTGAAAAATTAATATTCGAGTCAGATTTCCAGATCACCTGTTGAAATTGCAGTATGAATCCATCTCTATATCGAATAAACGTTGATTGAACAGCTCAGTACTGGTACATTTTATTGAGCAGAAAGTTTGAAAGTCTACTATTAGTTCTAGTTATATATGAAATTACAATAAATTATTTATCTTTCAGCAGATCCAATTATTAGTGAGGTATCAATAAATGTTTTCATTCAAGTTATTTTTCTTTTTGCTTTCTAGTATGCAAAACAACATACATATCAAAATCAATTGCTGAAATATAGTAAAGTTCTTTCGATTAAAATGTAGCCATAAGAAAAATCCCTATTAACAAAATAATTTATTGTTCATTATAAATATGCAACAGTATTGTAATTGACTATAAACCTTTGATTTTTAAATATTAGAAATTAAATATGTACATTTAAACAAATATTTTATTTCAAATCAAGTAATTAAAGAGATTACTAGACATAAGAAACAAATACAGTAAATTCTTAAAATAAAATATTTTGGAATTTAAGAAGGACAATTAATATCGATAAATTTAAAATAATTCGAGAGTAAAATAAATATTCCCCAGGTCCTAAGGTCTTTACTGTACCGATTTCATAAATTTTTACTTCGCATGCAGACTGTCTGTATGCCGTCTAGGTATGTCATCAATGTTCATCTAATCCCGCAGCTCCTCGACCATTAACACTATTCTAGATAAATCTAAGAACGAAAAAAAACCCGCTATAGAGTATCTCAGACGACTTAAGCCATCAACGATTTTACCAATTTTTATTTCTTATAAAAAATTTATGAAACTGTATATATATACATTAAGTTAATTTCCTAGTTTTTATCTTAATTTAATTCGCAATAATTTCATTCTAGAATATTCTCTTACTTCCTGATACCATTCCACTATTTCTATTTCATTAATTCAGCTGAAGCTTTGTAAAATCGTTGAATCAGCTAAAAATCAACAGGATACCATACTCCGAACGGAAGGCTTAGAAATTGCTGATGTAAACACATTCTTCTAAGAAATCCCTGCATTTCCCTTTCCTAGAACGGTTTGTGTCCTGATAATCCCTATCTCAATCTTATTGTATATGAGCAAAAAATATTTTCCATGTCAAAGTCTTCTGGTATTTAGGTCAAGAGATTATGATTTCCCTCTCTCTACTCTCTTTTCCTGTTGTGCCCGCGCAGCTTGTATATAGATCACGACACCCAGGGAGAGAATGAAGCAGACTTAAAAATTCAACCTGTCTTCTCCCTGATTTTTGGCCTCAACTCTACATTCTACCTTATTATATTTTATACAGAAAGAAAGTCATCGGCACAGGAAATTGCAAATATTTTCAGAAATTTTTATTTCATATGAAGGTATATGTTTCTTTAATTATTTATGAATGATTTTGTTACCCTTTCCCTCCCACACATACGTACAGTATATATGCACAGTAGATAAAGAACCAAGCAGGTTTTTTAGTCATTCATTTTCCCATTATTTTTTTTTTCAATTATCTATCTATATTAATAAAAATGCAACTCGAAATGCGTTGCTAAGCGCAAAACTAGAGAACGGCTCGACCGATTCGGTTAATTTTTATTTTAATAGTTTCGTTAAGACACGAGGATGGTTCTTATGGAGAGAAAAAATGAAAAAAACTGCGAGGAAAATAGTTAAAACGACACTTTTCTTACTTTCCCGCCAAAAATCTTCATTTCCTTCCCCCACACCAATTGAGTTAGATAGCAGGAAGTAATAAATTATCATTTGTTTAGAAAGAAATGCGCGAAGTCAGTTGGTTTTCATTCATAGATAACGGGATGTTTAAAAAAGAAAGAAAATAGTTGCTTTTATTATTAGTCTGTATGAATATTTAATTTATACCTGCTCAAAATAAAGTAATTAATAAAGAAAAAAAAGAATAACAGAGGGCAAAAAGGGTTTGTAGAAAGAAAAGTAGTGAAGAAAAAAAGAATAGAAAAATAAATAAAAGAAGGGGGGTGTCACCTTTATTTCCTCTGTGCGCGGCATTTTCCAAGCTGTTTTTAAACTTTCGCATCTCTTGAAAATCAATTGTGTCTTTATTTGTTTAGTGTGTTTACATTTATGAAAATTTGAATCTCATTATTCTATGAAAACGTAGAATTTTAGACCTTTCCCTCTACCATTTAAGTAAAATATCAATTCCGGGACAATCATTGTTCGGATAGAAAGAGAAAGACGAGTAGTACAATGAACAGAACATCTGAAGAAAAAAATAATATAAATGAATTATTTGATTATCAAAATTTTTGGTTTAAAAATATTTTGGTGAAAAACCTGTAATGAGACACAGCTACATAAAATATATGAAAATTTTAGCGAGCATAATACTGGCGAACTGACTGGTGGCCAAAGGCGGCTAGTAATATAATAAAAATATTGTCTTATAATAACATTTTATCTTTTAGTACAGAATAAAAAACATACTTTTTATTTTACACTGTATATACGATTCCAAACAAACTGAAATATAAAGTTGATAAAATATAACGAAAATTGGCGCTCATTGAAGCGTTTCAATCATTCAAGAAATTCAACTTAGTATAGACTTAAATGATGAATTATATCTGCAAAACTTATTTCAGATATTGCAATAACAGCAAATATTCCGCACTTTACGACAAGCAATCGACAGCTTTCGAATGAAAGAATATAAGAATACGGTCCCTATTCAAGCAGAATAACACTTCTCAGGCAGAACTATTCGAACTCGGAACAAATCGTTTGGCGTTCCATGATTCCTCATTTCAAACGAATGCGCCGAAGGCTTCGTTCTGCCAAAACCACATGGCTTCCAGCATTGCTGATTCAGAATAGACAGAGCTAACTTGCATTAAGTAGTTAAGCGGTTGGCTGCCTGCAGTTGAATAGACATCACTGAATCTGCTGATGAAATTCCAAGTTATGATGGGTTATTTATTGCATATGAAGGTAAATATCGTTAGTGGAACACATGAATTCCTTTCACATGTTTTTTTT
>JAOUZG010041575.1:1436617-1447998 GCA_026289955.1 Argiope argentata
AAGTTATGTTGGGTTATTTATTGCATATGAAGGTAAATATCGTTAGTAGAACATATGAATTCCTTTCACATGTTTTTTTTTGTTTGTGCAATGAATATTTTATATTTTATTCTATCGTTTGTGCTTAAAAGTAAAACAAATCGTACTCGACAAAGTTTAAAACTTCTATATGATAACTAATGTAAGTCTAATGAAAAAAAAACCGAATCTGATGATTAGATGGGAAGTTATGATGGGTTATTTATTGCATATGAAGGTAAACATTGTTAGTGGAACATATGAATTCCTTTCACATGTTATTTTGTATTCTATTTTATCGTCTGTGTTTAAATGTAAAAAAAAATTCGTACTCGACAAAATTTAAAACATCTATATGATAAATGATGTAAGTCTAATGAAAAAAAAATACAGAATCTAATGATGAAATGTGAAGTTATGATGGGTTTTTTATTCCATATGAAGGTAAATATTGTTAGTGGCATATATGAATTCATTTCACATGTTATTTTGTTTATGCAATGAATATTTTGTATTATATTCTATCTTCTGTGCTTAAAAGTAAAAAAATAAATCGTCCTCGAAAAAGTTTAAAACATCTATATGATAAATAATGAAAGTCTAATGAAAAAAAAATAGCTGAATCTGCTCATGAAATGTTAAGTTATAATGGGTTATTTATTGCATATGAGAGTAAATATTTTTTGTGACATTCATCAATTCATTTAAGTTGTCACTTTGTTAGTGCATTGAATATTTTGTATGCTAATCTACAGTTTGTTTTTAAAAGTAACAAAATATTTGTACTCGTCAAAGCTTAAAACTTTTATATGATAAATAATGTAAGTCTAACGAAAAAATAGTTTTTGGATTTCCAGTAATATTATATTGTTAAAATTGAATTTGTACATCTATTTTTTACATTCCAAGACACTTACTATCGAATTAATGGAAAAATATTGAAATAAAGTAAAATTTTCTTTCCAAAATATTTGTGTTCAATTTATTCTTTTTAGTTTGAATACTTCAATGATTTAAGTAATCTGTCAAATTTGGTTTAACAAATGCAAACAAACCACAATTCTGTTTTCAAAAATGATTTTTCTAAATCAATTATTTTTTCAAAATGATTTTTCAAAAATGAATCCCACTAAATTCATCAAATTTTCATACTTCTTTTGCTTTATCTAAATCTTTTACCATGTTTTGTCTTTTAATAAAATAAATTTTTGCTTCATGCATAAGTGTTATAGGAATGCTACTCAATTAAAAATTTTTTTTAACAGAATTAATTTAAAAATCCTTATTTCAAGTTAGAAAAATGGTTCACAGAAAACAAGTTGAAAATGACATATAATGTGTCATTTTATTTTCCTTCCAGAATTTTTCTTTAAAGAAGAACCACAAAAAAGTATTTTTTATTAAGTTTATGTTCATTAAAATTATTGAAGATATGACAAATTTTGGATGCTATAAGAACACATTTGTTAAAATCTGTGAAATAAAGCATCAGGCTTAAGTTTTTGTTTAATATAAAGGAATATAAAATCTGAATATTAAAATGTATTGTCTATTTTCCTATAAAAAATATAAAAACAATTCAATGTATAAGAGTATATATATATATATATATATATATATATAATGATTTCATTAGCTTGTTTTTAATAATAGCAAGGCATATGTTTATACACTGGGATGTTTTGCATCATTATTAGAAAATTATATTTATTAGTATTAGAATTCTTATTAGTATTCTAATACTAATAAATAGTGTAAATAAAGCAAAACTAAAATTAGCTAGAAAGTTATTAATTTCACCTTTGTTCAAAGAAGTATATATCAAGAAAAATCAAAAGCGTATTTAATATAACTAGAAAATATTAAAAAGAAAGAAAGGAAAATACATCAGAACCCATCAGTGAAGAAACTAGAGAAGAAAAATTCTAAAATACTCCCAAAGAATTATAAGCGCCAAGAAATGCACTTTTTCAACAGCGTTTTTCGAACTGAATGCCCATTCGTCTTAATCTTCGCCAATCGTTTCAGCCTCCGAGATGGACGTGGATGCATTCCAGGAAAAGATGAACCGCGCAGACAGGAAATCTCTTCCAAAAAGGAATATTCGAATTCAATTGGAATTCCTGGACGTTAAGACCAGGGAGAGCAAATGAAATATTGCATGTTTACAAACGAGCAAAAAAAAAAAAAAGATGCCTTGTAGAGAAATTATTTTCCCTTTCAGCTGACAGTTTGAAGAAGATGATGGAACGGTTTTCTCTTTTTCTCTAATACTTTCAATAACTGTCGTTTCTGGTACCATATTTGTCAGGAACTAAGGCGGATTTGAAACTTATGTGCTTGGTATCACATTCAGTAAAAAAAAATGAGATTATTGGAATATATATTTTTTCAGATTTCTTTATTTACTAAAATATCTTTCCATACGAATAAAAAAAACTGGTTTAGTAAAATAAAGTTTGGGACTTCATGAGTACAGTTTTATTGTTAATATGTAATAGAAGACTGTAAAAGTTTATATTGTTAAAATCTATCAGTTAAAAAAAGCAAAAGCCTTGTTAAAATATTGACATTGTTCAATGCAACTGTTTACATTGTTAAAATGTAAAAAGGGAAAAATATTGTTAAAATATTTACATTACTAAAATGCAACAGTTAGAAAAGTAAAAACATTATTAAATGGAATTGTTTACGTTGTTAAAATGTAACAGTTAAGGAAAGCAAAGACTTTAAAATATTTACATTGCTAAATTGTAATAGTTAAAAAGGCAAAATCAATGTTAAAATGTTTACACTGTTAAATCTAACTGTTAACATTATTAAAATACAGCAGTTAAAAAAACAAAAACATTTTTTTTTGAATATTTACATTGTTAAATGTAACTGTTTACATTGCTGAAATGTAACAGTTAAAAAGGCAAAAACATTGTTAAAATATTTAAAGGTTTAAAATGTAACAGTTAAAAGAGCAACAGCATTGTTAAAATGTTTCTATTGTCAAAGTGTAACAGTTGAAAAAAGCAGAAACATTGTTAAAATATTTACAATGTTAAATGTAACTGTTTACATTGTTAAAATATAACAGTTAAAAAAGGAAAAACATTGTTAAAATAGTTACATTATTAAATGCAACTGTTTACATTGTTAAAATGCAACAGTTATAAAAGTAAAAATATTGTTAAAATATTTACATTGTTAAAATACAACAGGTAAAAGAGCAAAAACATTGTTAAAATACAACAGTGAAAAGAGCAGAAACATTTAAAAATATTTACATTGTTAAAAGTAACTCATTACATTTTTAAGATGTAAAAGTATAAAAAGCAAAAATATTGTTATAATACATACATTGTTAAATGTAACAGTAAGCAAAGCAATAAAAATTATTAAAATATTTACATTGTTGAAAGTAATTGTTTACATTGTTAAAATGTAACTTCCTTATAAAGTCATTGTACTGCTGTACATGTCTCACTAAATTCAATATAATCACTTTAATATAGATATACATTACTTCAATGGCAAAACTAAATACTTTTTTTTGAGTTTATTAGGCTTTAAAGGATGTTATCGATCACTCAGTATATAGTTTTGTTATAGTGATGTTCATTAGAAGGAAAGAAAACAATAATTCGTAGGACTACCGAATCAAATAATAAATATTCTTCCTTTATCTAAAATTGGTTTGAACATTTATCAGATTTTCCGTCGAATTCTCCGTGTTAAAAGTATTTTGAAACTTCGTCCAAGCGTAATCAAATGTTGTAAAAAACATGTATAATATATTTTATCTGACCATGCACCTTTACATTTAATATTATGAAGAAAATAAATATTAAATCATGGAGATACAAATAAGAGAAAAATTGAAACAACAATTTTCATAAAAATTTATTCTAATTGAAGGAAAGGAAAAGGCGAAAAAGAGGAAAGAACCACTTTACTCTGAAAATGGATAGACTGAAACCCTTGTTAGCCAAATCGATTAAACTCCCAACAGGTCATTAAGTTTTAAATGCATTCCGACCAGCTCTCTTAAATTCGAGGCGGAAAAAATAGATTCAACAACCCGATTTCCTCTTCGAACGTTGCATTTTTATTTTCTCTACTCCATACTTACCCAATCAAATGCACAGATTCAAGCTTTGGAATCTGTTGGAGAGTAAACTTATTAGCACTCAAATTACTACTCGATTTTCGGAGACTTGCTTGCAGAAAGTTAATCTTTTTTTAAATCTCCGAATACTTTATTGATTACTCAAGTTTCGAACGCTGCTTCTTTTCGATACTCCAGAAACTATTTTTAACATTTTTGTTAAAAAATTGTTATCGCTATTTGTTATTGTTTTCGAAAAATATTTAGTGTTATAAAATGTACTTCACTTAAGGATCTGAAATTCATTTAGATAGATTGTCCGTTTTGGACTCGTAACGATTTTATATCTGAAGTTTTAACCTCTTGAAGCAAATAATTATGCACTGTAATGAAAAAGGTTTCCGAAATATGTTTGAGGGGTTATTAATGAAAGGATCTTTGGCTCCTATCAAAGATGTAACTTTTAAAAATCTCAATGTCCTTTTCGCTGTTGAAAATACTTATTTTTTTTAAATCTTACAACGCTTTCCAAAAGTTGAAATCGTGACGCCGGCTTTCGGGTACAGAGGTAGCGCGTCTTCCTCGTGTTATGGGAGTCCCGGGTGGGCATGGTTGTTCTTCATATTGTGTGCTACTTATGAGATGTATGATTGTGCGCCCCAGTAAAAAGGGGCTGTGCAAGCAAATGTGGTGAGTGTGTAGCTAACTCGTACTCTTGGCCCTAGTTGGCGCTACTTCAAAAACAAGAGACGCTCCTTTCGGCTTAAAACTTGCTGCTGTATCAGCGGGGGGCTTGCCCATGGCAAGTGCCATAAGTCACAAGGACAACAACAGAAATTGTAAATAAGAATCTTTTTTGCAATATATTTATTTAATACTTCTTATAATAACCAATTTGTTATAGGAAATTTCTTTAGGCTATTTCTACAAAATTGTATCTTAATAAAGCAAAGGAGTTCTTTTTTTCATATATATATCTTTAACAGGTTCCAAACGTTCTGATATTCTAACAAGAAGAAGAAATGGACCCATTTTTAATCACTGTTATTCTTTCCTGTGCAATAAGGGGATGCATAAAGATATAGGAAGAGAATTAGAGAAATGAGTAGTACAATGTAAACAATGGCGTAGAAATTCTAAAAGATCATGCGAACAATTCAGCGCCATGAAATGTAACAGAGATAATTCAGTAAAAATTCTGTGGTTTTATTGTTATAGCTAATTGCTCCAAAACTACTACAACAAACAGTTAACAATTATATTATAAATGTTAACAAATTAGCTAACAATTTTCGAAAAGCCGTTGAGATAAAGCAACTTGGCATCAAAAGCCTTTTTTTTGCAGAAAATTATAGGCTGTATTAATAAAAAGAAAAAGAAAATTCATAATTTAGACAAAAAAATATATCATAAACACTATACGCATGTTTGTTTATATTTTTAATTAGTAATAAATTATTTTTCTGGTATTATATATCAAATATAAGTACAATTCAACGTGAAAGGTTTGTGAGAACAGTCCTATTTTTCATTTTGTTTAGAGTAAAAGAAATAGAATTTTATTCCATTTATTTAATAATAACTTTCTGATGCAACTTTATTCTTAGTAACTTATATTACCGTATTTTTCATTATTCTTGTATTTTATACTTTTTGTAATGAATAAATAGTAATGAAATTATCAACGTCTTCACTGGATATGAAAATTAGAGTTATCCCGGTGAGGGGATTATTGGTGGAGGTCTAATAAACAACATTAATTGCTGGAGGAAGCTCAGTTATAAGAGTAGAACAACTCAAACTTGCATCATTACAATGCATCCGGAGTGAGCTGTTCCCGTGGAAGTTTCTATTAGAGATGTTATCTGATATCATCATACAAGAATTGTTCTCTCTCCTAAAACAGAACCGGTGGTCGAGTCCTTATAACCATAATTTGTAGCAGGAAAACCCCACTGAAGGAGGTAGCTCGCATCATCGTTTCTGGAGATGTTAAATAATTTTCACATATGATGGCCCCATTATCTAGCTACGCTCTTATATTCTAACTATGCTCTTTAAATGTCTACTCTCTTATACGTCTAAAAAGTCAATAAGAATAAACCGACAAGTCTAAGGATTTTTTTTTACTTCAAGCAAATAAGTAAGTATAATGTTTATAATTATGTTTCAAAGATATCAATTTTTGCAGTCTTTTAGAAAATATTCAAAAGTTTTGAAAATTTCTATAGTTTTTCAAGAAGTATATTAAAACTTTCAACTTAACTATGACCATTAATCACAAGAAAAACATTTTTCCTTTTTACGATTATTTATAAATACACTGAAGTGACAAAAGTCATGGTATGACTGTTAATATCGTGTCGTTCCTTCTTTTTCCCGGCGAAGTGAAACAACTCAACATGTCATGGAGTCCACAAGTCGTTGGAAGTCCTCTGCAGGAATATTGAGCCATGCTGTCTGTATAGACGTTCATAATTGTGAAAGTGTAAATGGTGCAGGAGTTTGGGCACGAACGGACCTTTCGATGATGTCCCATAAATGCTCGATGGCATTCATATCGGACGATATAGGTGGCCAGATCATGCGCTGGAATTGCCCGGAATGTTCTTCAAAACAATCGCGAACAGTTCTGGCCCGGTGACATGGCGCATTGTCATCCATAAAAATCCCATCGTTGTGTGGGTACGTGAAATCCATGAATGGCTGCAAGTGATCTGCAAGCAGCTGAACATAACCATTTCCAGTCAATGATCGGTTCAGTTGCACCAGAGGACCGAGTCCATGCCATGTGAAAACAGCCCACACCATTATGCAACCACCAGCTTGAACAGTGCCTTGCTGACAGTTTGGGTCCACGGCTTCGTGGGGTCTGCGCCACACTCGAACCCTACAATCAGCTCGTTACAAATGAAATCGTGACTCATCTGACCACGGCACGGTTTTATACTGGTCTAGGGACCAGTCGATATGCTCACGAGCCCAGGAGAGTCGCTGCAGGCGATATCGTGCTGTCAGTAAAGGCACTCGAGTCGGCCTTTTGCTGCCATAGCCCAAGGAAAACAAATTTCGCCGCACAGTCCTATCGGACTCGTCCCTCGTACGTCCCACATTGATTCCTGCAATTATTTGACGAAGTGTTGCGTGTCTATTAACATTGACCATTCTGCACAGACGTCGGCGGTCTCGGTCGTGAAGTGCAGGTGGTCGCCCACTGCGCTGTCCATGATAGGATGTTATGCCTGAAATTTCATACTCTCGGCACACTCTTGATACTGTGGATCTCGGAATGTTGAATTCACAAACGATATCCGCAATGGAATGACCCATGCGTCTAACTCCAACTATCATTCCACGTTCAAAGTCTGTTAATTCTCGTCGTGTCGCCATAAATCACGAAAAACCTATTCACATGAATAACTTGAACTCAAATGAAAGCTCTGGAAAATGAACTGTGCATTTATACTTTTTCGCTGCAATACTACAGCCATCTGTATATTTGCATATTGCTATCCCATGACTTTTGTCATTTCAGTGTAATGATTTTAAAAATGATATAATTATGAACTGGAATTAAAATATCAAACAAACGCTCTGATCATGTTAAAAAGTAATATTAATAATAAATTTTTATATCAGATATGCACTAGCTACATGATAAAATTTCATCAGGAAACATACCATGGAACCAAACATATTAACTAATGTGGGAAAAAATATTTTACTATTTACATTTGAGTACAATAGAGTTGTTTGGAAATAAAAGAAAGTCTTCTATAAGGTTAACAAATGAAATAAATCTTTTCTGCTTTTTCACACCAAATACACTTAAACAAAATGTAATGACTTATAACAATGAAAACGTTTGTCAGAACCTCCATGGTTCATCTAATAAGAAAGAAAATGTTTTATCATTTATATTTGACGATACTGAAGGATCTTTTAATAAAACAGCGTTTACCTCTCTCGTTATTTTCGAACATGAGAAAATAACTGAATTCTTTTTTATTTTCTAATGACCAGCGAAACATAAAGAAAGGATGTCCGATCTTTGAAAGTAAATATTTTTTTGGTACAGTAATGACGTTTAAGAATAGAAACTATTTTTAAAAGAATAAGAATGGTTAAGACATTTATCTGGATGTTTCTTTTGTTGTACAACAATGAAATGATATCATATTCACTCCACAAATTTACGGGAAAACTTGGAAAAATGAAAGTCATTATATTTATCAATTTGTCTTTTCAAAGTCTCTGTATCAACTGAGATAATATCTTAATATAACTCGTCATAAAGCCAAGGAAATTTTTCTTTACAAATATTATTTCAACGTAAAGAAAACATCTAAATGTAAAAAAAATCCGACTGAAATTTGGTGTTTGTTCTATGCATTAAGTTTGAAGATTTTATAAAAGTATGATTGAAATCTACACATTAAAAACTTTTCTATCCTAACAGACATCATCTAGTAAAACATAACTTACTATATGGATAAAATCAGGTAGGCATTTTCATTATCAGTTGCATATAGAAATTTTCAATCCAATGCGTCCAAATTATTGACTATCTATTATTCTACACATTAGATTGCAAGTAAAAACACTAATTTAAAAAAGTAATGGTTTAGACAATGAAATTTGGTGAGTAATGTTAGATAAATATTAGATATGGATCAGTTCAGAGTAAAATATAATCGCACCAAAAATTAAATCTCCGTCTCCATCACTATACTACTAATATTTCCACTAGTGAGACTATCATTATAGAAAAAAAAACAGATAAAGACATTAGGCTTAGTTTGTCATGCGCTATCTGGTTCCAGTCTCCGATTCATAAATGATAAAACTTGAGTTATTGTGGTGCTTTAGGCCTTGCCAATGATATAAAATCTTCATTTGGAATGAGGGGAATAAAATGTTATACGCAAATATTCGAGAAAGATTCTGTAGGTCACTACCTTGTTCTGTTACGTATTATTTTTGCAGTTCTGTTTCTGTGCTTGTTTATGTTGGCGAATAAAAATAAATTGTCTTTGTTTTGTTACAAGTGTACACTATACTTTATACCCATCTGAATAGTTGCCCGTTTATTTATACGAAACTATTGTTATGAATTTTAAGTAAATTACATGTAAATATGAATGGATTTTCGTGTAAATATTGTAAATATTTGTAAATAGTTTAATTGTATAAAAGTAATTTTATTGGAGTCACGTGTCAGTGAGAAAAAAATGGAATAATGGGGTTTACAACAGAAGTTCACCATATGTAACTAATTTGGTGATGTAGGTGTGTTGATGACGTAATGAGATCCCTAACGGGTTTTACAACATGCTAAAATATGTAGTAGAAGCTAAGAAATAAAGATTTGTTCTTAGAGAAAATTGGAGAAAATTCCACAGTCGCTTCGAACGAGCGCGCCACTTCATAGTTTGCCCCGCCCACTTTAGTGGGAAATTTAAAAGATGCGCCTTAAGTAGGAGAATTAGATCAGTTCGGAAAACGAGCTACGTTATTTGCTTTAGCTGGAAAGAGCATCTTTTTTTCTTTTGATGTGCGCTATATAGCTTTTCTTTTAATCGAGATTAGCGGATTAAATATAGTTAATTTGTTGTATATTCGTAACTCGTGTTGGGTATATTTAATACACGTTTTTCTAAATAAAATCTGCTTCTTCGCATAGTTCTTGGGTAAGAATTTTTTTTTGTAGCACTATATAATAATAATAGTATATCTTGTTAAACCTTTTGTATTTAAATAATTCTACAGAAATCATCAATAGTATTACAGTATTTATAAGTACAGTATAGTATTTTTAACTTATATTTACTTACATTACAGTATTTTGAAAGAGTAAACTATAATGTTGAATTAATTTGATTATTTTGATTAAAAATCTGGATCAAAATCGAAAGAAATTGATTTAATTTTTATCTAGCACCACTATTTATTTTTAAATGAATCTTTTTATTAATAATACGAAGCGAAAAAAAAGACGAATTATTAGATTCTTTTTAATTACGATTTTCTAAAAGGCTTTCAAAAATCAGTTTGTTTATCGTTTTTCTATGCGTTTAATTGTAAGACGTACTCAATTTCTAACCATTGGTAACGAATCGTGGTAATTAATATAAATAAAAAAATCAAACTCATAATTGAAAAAAAAAGAAAGAAATGTAAAGCATTTTATTCATTTAATGAAGTAATTTGTAATCCAAACATTTCTAAAATTCAGAATTTTATCAAAAATATTTATAAATCTAAAAAAACACTTCTACTATATATATATAAGATGCATTCAAATGTATCAATATTATATATCTATATAGTTTTAAAAGAAATATTAAATTATTTAAACAACTTATTCCAAGATTTTTTTTTAATAAATATGAATAAAATGTTTCTTGCTTTAAATTTAATTTACCTTTAGTAAGAAGCCGCAGGAAATAAAAAATCTTTTGCAGAAAGAATTTTATCTCAAATTGGTGGAATTCAATTAACTTTAATTAGATTAAGATATCTATCTAAAATTTAAGAGAAAAAAGTTAAAAAGCGAAAAATTGTATTTTTTTTTAACGTTCGGATAGTAAAGAGTAAACATTTTAGATTAAATTTAACATTTGTGTTTCTTCCAATTAATTTGTGCATTTAAATCCTTCAAGACACCTTGATGTTGAATATCTGAGCAAAAATAAAAAAATAAAAATGAGTTTAAAAGGAAACAATTTGAAGGTATTTAAAAATCAGCATATATAAATCTGCTCGAACATATAAATATTTGATTTTATTTAATAGATGAGACATTTTATTCTATTTTTTATTGTGTATACTTTTCACCAGTAATTAAAAATATATTAAATCTTTTGTATTTGAACATTTTTACAAATTCTGGAAGTAAAAACGTATTAAATTTTCCTCTGAGCTTTATAATTAGATTTTTAAATTTTAATCTCGTCATTTTTAATAATATTACGAATTTGTTGTTAAAATCTTATAATTGACATTTACAGGAAACCAATTTACATATCAAGAAAGAAAAAAATCCTTTGTAAAATTTATACACAGAATGTGGTAGCTTGTAATTAAAATAAAACTTTGGAGGAATATATATGAAAAATACTAATTTTACACAAGGTATTAAAAAAATTATGTAGAAATATAAGCAGTAAAAAGTTTTAAAATTAAAAGAATGGTGTAAGTAACAAATAAGTATAAGTATATATAAGTATAACAAATAAGTAAGTAACAATAAGTATAAGTATAACAA
>JAOUZG010041575.1:1461606-1472742 GCA_026289955.1 Argiope argentata
AACATTTGAACTGAATACTTTTCTCTCGAGACTATTTTCTAGATTCCCGTAAAGGAAAAAGCAAACTTTTCCACTTCGCAGAAAAGTTTCCCCCAGAAGGGAGGAAGACTGTAACGACATGAAGGCTCGTATTGCCTGGGAACCAAGGAAAACTGTAATGACTCGAAGGATCATATTGCCTGGGAACCGAGAAAGACTGGAAAACCCAGAGGGATCGGGTTGCCTGTGATCGTCAGGTGGCGCAGTAACTGGGGGAAGGCGAGAAACCAGTTTAAAAGGAGAGAACCAAGTCGGTGGAAGACAGTATGTCGGGAGTCATCGAGATATGCTGATCATTTTTTTTCGTCCTATTTTTAATTGTTGTGTTGTGTATTTGTGTTCTGTGTTATGACATCCTAGCAGAAAATAAAGAAGATGTCTAAAAGTCCTGCTTCATCTTTTCGACTCCAGTACACCATACTACGAATCATATTTGTATACTGCGATTCATGTTATTATACTACGAACCATATTTGTATACTGCGATTCATGTTACCATACTACGAATCATATTAGTATTCTACGAGTAAAGTATTATATTTCGAATCTGTTACTAAACTACGTGTCATATTACCATACTACGATTCTTATTAGCATTCTATGATTTATGTTACTATTCAGCGAGTCATGTTACCATACTACGATTCATATTCGTATACTGCGAGTAATATTATATTCAGAGTCATGTTACTAAATTACGAGTTATAATACCATACTACAAATCGTATTAGTATACTACGAGTTATGTTACCTTAATATGAATCATATTATTATTCGACAAGTAATGTATTATATTTGGAGTCATGTTACTATGCTAACATGATATCTATCTTTCTAATCTTGTATATTATAGTATGAATCATGTTAATATACTGAGAGAGCTCTTATGTATTTGAGAAAGTCATGATCATTCTTGGTATTCATGACCATACTCAAGATCGACTATTTTATGTGGAAGGAGGAGGATAACATTTTTATGAGAAAATTTGAGAGAAAGTTGCGGATTGTTGACCCCTTTTTTCTTATTATGCAGATATACAAGTGAATTATAACGACATTAAATAAATATTTGTGTCTAAATTAGCAATTTTGTAATTAATTAAACAAATTAAAATAATAGAAAAGCAGCAAATTATGTCTAAAAATTCTACAATTTTCCAGATTAGAGCTTCGAAATTTAATTTCTTCAACTTGCTTTCTTCATTAAATGCTCATTTAAATCAGAGTTAACTTACATCTGCTATTTGATGCTTACAAGCCTGCGATTAAATACACTTGATTTAAATCATTTTTATCTCGGTCCGGAAAATTCACTGAAAATGGATTAACACGTCAATTTAAAATCCCCAGAACAAAGGGAAATATTTAACAGGTTGAGGAATTTAAATTAAATTGAGAAGATTTATGAGGTTCTTTTCTTTTCTTTACTCTTACTTAACAAAAGAACCGAATGAGATTTAATTTAATTATGGCGCTTATTTCGATTAAGACTCGTCTTTAATTCTCTAATGTGCTCTTATCGGGAATACGGAAACCAGAGACTATTTCACTCTTAATCTTGCAATTGGTAATTATTTAGGACAATGGAAATTGCTTGTCTTAAAAGATAAAGTTGCTTTTATTCTTGTTTTTGATTCTTGCAATTACATTATTCGTGTTACTTTTATTCAATAAATAATAAAAATGTCATAATTATCTGGAATTAAAGCTATCCATTTGTTAAAAATGTTAATTAATTGTAAGATAAAGCACAATGTATATTTATACGATTAGCATAAATGAAGATTGTGTGTTAAACATCTATATTTTAAAACTTATTACAAAGAATAAATTTAATACTATATGGAGATAATGAAAATTAGTGAAATAGTTTTTTTTTTACAAATATTCGACTTGAGAACCACTCATAATACGAAAAATATTTAACCAGTGTATTTCGTTCCAGACAGCTTAAAATTTTGAATTAACATTGGTGATTAATGTTCTTTCATTGACTATTTTCGAGCAATGGGGATTTATAGACAAAATCTTTGGACGCAATCCGTGAGAAACCATTAGTTAAGATCATGAGATCTTGGAGGCCATATGATAAAATATAAATCAGAGTTATCTATAAATGTCCAATTAAGAATTGTGAAAGCTTATCATTTAGATATCGTCCAAATGACGATGGAATGTGGATTTATTCTTAAGGGATGATAAAATTTTTATTTTCTTCAGGTAATTATAAAGTCGTATATAACCGTGTTTCCTTCATGTTCAAATAAATGACAATTGCCAAGCGATGTTAAAAACAAAATCTAAGTTGTATTATATTTATTTTCATTTATTACTAATTGTATCACATTAATAATTTTGATTATATAAATTCCTAAATCAGGTGCATTCATTTATGCTAAGTTACTGGCAGTTTAAGAAAATGCATTTACAGCAAACTTCTTTTAATATCAGTTAAAAAGTAAAAAAAGGTAATTTAAAAACAATTAGTTATATTGTTATGTTTTTTAAATAAAATTAATTTAAACACATTTTTAACGCTAAGATTTACATAAATAATTATTTTTGTGGGAACATAATTATACATTCTTTCAGTTCGTAATATTTTCGAATCATATATTTGTTTATTATATGGATTTTAATTCCAGTTATTTTCAATATTTAATTCAAACGTTATGTGCAAATGTGTGTATTTCATAAGACACGTTTGCTCATGCTTTTCTCATTGATTTTTAGATGTTCATAATAAACAGTGTTACAATTTCTGATTAAGGAGGCTATCAAGTAATAATTCCAGAAATTTCTAAAAAAATTAAAGTATTCATTTTTGAAGGTTTATAGTATGCTATTTTACAATTAATGATTATAATTAACATCTATTATTTATTTAAAAAAACCTAGGCTGATACAAATAAACAATTTGAACATATAATGCAATGAAAAACCTTTTAAAAATTAAAAATTAAGTTTTAATAAAAAACGGAAAGACTATATTTGAAGACCATTTTTCCCTACACACAGATATTATAGTATATATGTAACAATAAGTGAAATCTTGATTTTTACTTCGAAGCTGCAGTATTTTAGTTCATCGCTAGAAATATATAATTATTTTTAATATTAAGTATTTTATCATTAAAAATTAAAATCTATAAAATAGCACAAAAGCAAATAAAAACTGAAACTACTGGATTTTTTTTTAAAAAAAAATTATACTTATAAAAAAGCAAATTAATTAAAGGTGTATTTGAAAAAGGCTATAAAAATCCAATTAATTTACCAATTAGAAATCAAATGATTCTCTTTTTTCAAATTAGACAGAACTTCAAAAATTATTTTAATATATCTTTAACAGAATTAAGACCTCTTAAAGTATGAAAACTGCTGCTTATTACATAAAGAACAAGATAAAGAAAGATAATGGAATTTCTCAAATAACAAACAACTATCATTTTTACACCTCAAATGTGGATTAATATTAGATTTTTGTGATAAATCTTAGAAATTAAGTCCTGTTTCTTACTGAAGCTTTTTGAATATGATATTTTTTCACTTGAACTAGGAATTTCGATGAAGGAATTATCTTTCATTATTTCATGTTAGTCATTTAAATGACACTGTTTGTTAACTAAATGGAATTAAAAAAATAAGTGCAATAAACAACGAATAATTTTAGGCTACGTGTGCCAAAATATGTTTTGAATAAGAAATATGTAAATAAAAAAATGTTAAGAGATTAGTGCGAATCTAAATCACTCATAAAATTCCATCTTAATGTAAAGAATGTTTAAAAAAAACGTCAGAAACATGATTAAAATTTGGAAGTTATTTTCATGGTTTTGGAAGTTATTTAACAATTAAATATATAATGATAGGAAAGCAATTCCTTGAATAAATAAAATAAAATAATTATTAGCAGGATAAAAATACGAAATTGTGATAAGTTAACGACAGTGACAACTAATTTTTATCTGTGTTGTATAAACCCCGTTTCTTAAAATTCATTGACAATATCACAGCACACATAATAATAAATTCAATAAAATGGTTTATAAAATGATATTTGAATTACTGCCTACTTTATGAAATAAAAATTATGATTATCCGTTATCAATGTAATTATAATAAACGTCAAAATAAACGTAAAATATAATTGTAATTATAATAAACGTCAAAACTTAATCAAAAGAAAGGAAGTTAGCGAAATGAGATTTCATATTAAAAAGCGATAAATTAATGGCAACGGTGAAATTTTTTTATCTATGTTGGCACAATCTGTACTTCATTATCGGAGTAATTTTGAAAGCATAATAAATACCTATGATATTAAAATTAAGAAAAAACACACACCCTTTAATAATTTTTAAATATGCATGCTTTGAATGCTAAGAAGTACATTTTTATATTATAATAATTATTATTTTTTTTTATTTTTGAACCCTTAATTTATGATGATTCATTATAAATAATTAGCATTTTGAAATCACAACTCTCTTAATTATCTGTTAATATGACACCGCTTTCGTTGATAGCAATTAAAAATTGCGGAGAATAAATATTTATATATAAACTCAAAATCATAGGAAAGTGAATGTAACTATGATCACAATATTGAATTTTTTATAAACATAAAACAAATCAAGTGAAAGTAAATGATTCAAAAGATCAACCAACTTTTCCTTTGTTGTGCAGCTCAGCAGAAGTTAAATATGCCAGTTATATAAGATTAATTTTTTGTTATGAAAAATTAAAAATCATAGCGATGTGCTACTAACTTTTATCTTTTTTTATTATATATCGAAAAAAAAAACACAGGCTTCCAAACTTATAAAACCTCTTTCTCACTGACTTACGGTCCAAACTATGGTAGAACAATTGTATACACATCACTTTTCTTTTGCTGTTAACATATCTTCCAAGTATTACAAAGATAATTAAAGCAATATAGAAGAAAATAGATGGTAATTTCAGCCTTGAATTGTTCCCCATTAAAATCTGTATTTTAGATGAAACTTCGATAGTAATTATTTCTGGTTTTCCCATATTTTTAGCACTTTAAATGGGAAAAATTAAAATAACTATTAAATGCATTTAGTTATTTTTAAAAGGTATTGAAAATATTATTTTTATAGTTTTTATAAACTGCGAATTTTTTTAGAGTCTTAGACAAAAAAAATCCCCTTGTAATGTACACATTTTATGTGATAACATTACTTGTTTTAATTCACATAATATCAATCTGATAGAAAACCAATATATTTTCATATGACATATTTCCTAATAACTAACATTTAAAAAAGGCAAATTAGATTTGAAAAAGGTAAAAAAATCTCAATACTTTAAATCATTTTTGCAATAATGTCATTCATAAAACAATATTATTTCATCATTTATGCAATAATAATTCCTAAAACAACATCATGTTCTGAGATGATAATAAAAGCCTATATTGTCGTAAAAGGAAAAAGCTTTACATGGTTAACGTGGCTAAGAGGTAAAGTACGACCTTGTGATATTTAAGGTCACGAGTTCAAATCTGAGATAAGCGGCATTACATTCATGATTGGAATATTTTAACTTTGTTTTTGCTCATTTGTTAATGTCACAGAAGTTTCTAGAAACTTCTATATGATTCCCGATTCTTCTGTAAATGTACACATTGGGATTTCTACAAACAGTGGGATCAATTTTCTTGGGTACTGGTGACGAGTAGGTGAATGCTAGTAAATTTGATACTGTGTTACTTCGTGACTTGTTATTCTTTGCATCTTCGTGACAATATTATATCAGATATCATAGATTACTCAACAATGTCTGTGAGAAAATCGCAGTTTTTTAAAAAAAACCATTTTGGCACCTTTGACGAATGCTGTGTTCAGGTACATAAAAAAGGGTGGAAAATTCGGCAGAAAACAGTTTAAGGTCTGATACAATGCTATTAATGCAACTTACTTTACTAAATTTCTAAGTCATTGCTTAGATATTCTGAATGATGTACAACATTACAAGGAAATCATATAATTATTGTAGGGCTTGTTTTCCTTTTCCATGGGTATATTAACAAAACTCGCCAAAAATGAATTAGTATGCATCGGAAGAGTCAGAAATGGCATAGATTGAAAGATAAACATCAAGTTGCATATGAAGTGAAAATACATTTGGCCCCTTTCTAAAATTCTATTGTTACTTATGGATGTATGCCATTGTCATATGCATTAGATAAAAAAGTAATAAAATACCTTTTTATTTTTAAAAAAATATATATTTATGTTCAAATTGTATTGTGTGTTTAGTCAATATAATACGTGTTGTAATTTAATTAAGATTTAGATTATGTCCAGTATTTATAATTCCAGAAATTCTTCCAAATAATATATATGAAAGATAAAAGAAATGAACTCTGCCTTTTATCTTTAATAAAATTTTATAATTCCACAATGTGTTCGTTATTTAGCTCGTTGTAAAATATCAGGAATATATCTGTTTTAATTTTTTGTCATTTTTCTGGTAAAATGGTAGAAACTAAGAGATAGATCATCAAAAGAATGGACGTTCTTTACAGCTTGACAATTTTTCTTTCAATAAAAATGTTTCTGCAGAAGAATTCTTTTAAAGTTATTCTCAACAACAGATCAATAACTTTTCCCAAACAAAACAAAATCTCATTCTTTGAATATATGCCAAACTTTGCAATAATTCTTCTAGAAGTATGAACTAAATACCTTCCGAGAAAAGTGATTGGAAAGCTTGTAAAAGCAAAGAACGATTTCTGCTCTCGAAGATAAAAAGAATCAGCAGAAAACAGTCGAACTCGCTTGGAGTGATTAATGATCTTCAGGTCATTCGGAATGTCAGCGGCAGAAGGTGGATGAAAAATGGCAGTAATTTTATACCATGAAACATAATTTAGAGTTATGGATGTAAGTTTTGTGGGACTAAATGCTACTCACGTCTAAACCTAGACAAGCTTTTCAGTAGAGAACTTTGTTTGGATGGACTGCGAAATACTGATGTAAAACTGTCTCAATTTTCACAAATTTAATACAAATCTGCTATGAAACAAACTAAGTCAAAAATCAAATCAAGCGCTTTATAGATAATCTAGCGATCAAAAATATTATTGCCCCTATTTTGGGGAATTTTAGGGATTTTAAGATGTATGAAAAGAATTACGTATCAGAGGAATGTTGCGGAGTTGTAAATTGTTGAATAAGTTCTCATTCCAATGTGGCCCATTAACAAATCTCGAAAATACAAACTTTGAATAACATTTAGAGGACCCAATTTATAACACTTTTGACAGCAACATATTGTTTCAGGAATGTTTCTTTGTTTTCTTTTTCATCCTTCTTTACATTGTTTTATTTCAAATATAGTTCTTCAATAATTTTGGTTCATTTCACACATCCTAAAGCTCTTTTTTGTTATCGGACATTAATAACAGCATCCAGAAGTTTCAAAATTTATTCACTTTAAACATTTGTATTTCAGCAACAATAAGAAAAATGTATATCCATTGTATTTTTCTTTTTCCTTTTATCACATATTTTCTTTTTTATTAATCCCCAATTTGTTTCCAAATCTGACTTACATTTGTCTATTAACCACATTTTTTAATTACTGATATTTCATCTAAGGATTTTATAGTATTCATTTATATCCTTCCACTGTGCTTACTATGGTCATGAGAAAAGTGACGAAAATATTTTTGTACCTAATTGCTTGTATAAAAAATACTATAATTCTTTTTGAAATCCACAAGAATTTCAGGTACGTATTATACCGTCCAACTTCATCGCCAATCAGTTGCTAAACCGCCAATTATGGCAACCTGACAATGGTGTAATCCATTGATCTTTATCGCCAAATTTAAATCCGTCGCCAATGAGTTACTAAACCGTTGGCGAAGACGGTATAATACGTAAGTACTGAATTGCATCTCTTAATGAAAAATTAATACATCAATCGCCTCATTTCAAATCTGTTTTACATTTTCTTCCTACCTCTAATATTAATTTAATATTCATTTTCATTATTAGATTTAACAAAGGGGATAACAAGTTTTCACAACGTCACAAAATGCAGAGTTCTGCCTAATTGTTTCAAATGTGTTTTATAACTTCTCCCGCTTTTTTTAATATGTTAATTTACTTGCCTTCTTAGTTTATTGATTATAGTAATTTCTCGTACAAGAAAAGGACCTGACTTTGCTTTAGAGAACTTAATTAACATGTTTGAAATTTACTTTGTTTTGATTTTTGTATGTGTTCCGGTAAATGTAACGACAAGTGATTATTCATAATCCCGGGGAATAATGCATAATCATAGGATGAATCACATTTATCATAACATATAAATAATAAAAGATTTCTCTTCAAAGCTATAACACAAAAACTATTCTATATACTCCAGATATATTTATCATTCAATTTGATTGGTAATCGTAAGAGTTTCGCCTGAGACATGTAATTTGCGACGCCACTGAATTTCCCTAAAGCCTTAGGATTCTTAATACTTAGGCCATAAATAACCTGTGTAGTATCTTGTTTGACTGTATATGGGCGTATATTGTGGTACTTTGTTATCTTGTTTGACTGTATATGGGAATATATTTTGAAACTTCAATTCAATGAGTTTAAAAAAAGCCAGATAATTCAAATTAAATTTATAAATAAGAACCTTATTATTTCTCAAAATTAAGTCTAAAAAGATGGTGCCTTTTATAAATATAAAAAATAAGTTGAAGCATAAAAATTGACTGTTCTAAAACTTAAGAACTACTTCCATTAAACTGACCAAGAAAAATAAATACTGAAATTTAAAATAATCATTCTTAAATAGGCAAAAATATTTTTAATTCAAAATAAGTCGAATGAATATATAGATTGGTTAAATACTTTTTTTTGATTCAACAAATATCAATGAAGAGTTTCGGGATACCGCTAGAGTCAATTGTTTTATCACCTTTTCGTAATATCCTATATTTTTTTTATTTATTATCCTTTTCCGAGTACAAAATCATCTTTTTGTTTAAAAGTAACATCCATTATCATCCTTATAAAGATATATTTAGCCTAATCAAAAGTACCGATCTCTTTTGAAATAGAGAAAATACATTATTTTAAATGCAATAATGAAAAGAAAAACTCCAAATGTGATAATTTAAGACCGATGGAAAAATATACCCAAAAGAAAAGCATTAAAAGTTTAAATAAAACGCAATTAAAAATTATCTTAGTAATCCTTCCGAAATGAGAATGTCATAGCAAAACTGTTATCTCTGCTTCTCTCTCAAGGTTAAAGGTTCTCTTGCCCTCTTATCCAGATGACATTTCATCCCTTCTGCCAAGAGTTAAGATCCGATATGTAAAATGAATTGTTTAAGCAAGAGTATAACGAAGTAAAATCGTTAGAATTAGATAGTGATAATGTTTGAGTAAGCACAATATCTAAATTATTAGTTTTTTTAATCCTAATTTCTACTGGCATGCTATGTTATTTAGCGATGCCATTTTAAATTTGAACCGACTAATCAATAATCTTTGGGGAGCTGACGTGTCTCAAATCTTTTGATCCCTTAAATTCAACATGAATAACAATATTATTATCCCCTTTTTATTCACATATTAAAGTTGTTATTCATTATAAATCAATATTTATATAATTTCCTAGCAAAATTTAAAAATGATAAACGACAAAAATTTTTTTACACATAACTTAAAAGAATATTTAATTTTAATTCCTTGTTTTAAATCAAAGGAATAGAATAAAAATGGATACACTTTTTTTAAAAAAAACTTTGTTTCACATACAGTATGATGTGAAAAAAATGGTAGACTATAGCACACCAAATGACATCATAATAAAAAATATAAAAAAAGTAATATATTTAGTAGATATCTATTGATTTGATTAAGAGCGTTGAAGCAGGTTAAACATATAGATCAAAAGTTACGTTTTTTGATTTTAGTACAGACTATTAAATCGAATGAAATCTATATTTATATTAGATTATTTGTTTCCTCGGATGATTAATAAAGAAACAGATTCGTTGATGCAAAATTTACCAAATTAATTCTTTCGACCTCTTCGCCACGAATGCACACGGATTTAAACCACTACGGCTGAACAACCGGAGCGGTGTAGCAGCAACATAGGCGGGAACTGTGATTGAGTTCGAAAGGTCATCACCAGCCACAGTACAACCCTTCCCGTAGGAAGTACGCTTCATCATCGATGCGAGGACTTTATTCTCACATATGAGGGCAAATCAAAAAGTCTTTACGCCTATTTTTTTTAATTCTACAAAAACAGGTACATACAGATATTTACAAACATACGTAGTGTACTAAGTACCTTACGTTATTTATTCACATAGTCACCACACCGGTTCAATCATTTGTCCCATCGCAGCACTAAATTAGAGATCCCCTGTGGTAGAATTCTGCCGGCTGCCCGTCGAGCCGCCGTCGGACCGCATTCTTGGCTTCTTCGTCACATGCGAATCTCTGTTCTGCCCAGAAACTTCTTCAATGGACCGAAAACGTGAAAATCACCAGGGGCAAGGTCTGGACTTTAAGGTGGGTGTTCCAGATTCTCCCAGTGAACGCTCATTCTCATGCAAGTCTTCACGACCTTTTGAAACTCACGACACCGCCATTGAACACTTCTCAAAGAGAGACACTTTTCCCGGTACATGGGGTACATTTCCCTGTGATTTGCTATGGGCGTTTGTCCCTTGCTCCATAGAAAACGAATAACACTTCGCTGCTCATAAGCTGTGGACGTCTGAAGAACAACCGCCATCTTAAATGACTGATAGCAGTGCCACTCATCGGAGTAAAAGACAAATACGGCTGGTACGGATCAAGAAATGCTCACTGCTGGGAATGTATATGTTCGCTTTGTATTCACAGCCGTATTTTGGCTAAAATAATAAGCGCAAAGACTTTTAATAACTGCCCTCGTATTAAAATAGCATATCATCCTTTATTACACGATGCCGCCCTGGGGTTTCGGAAAATGCGTATCTAAAATTACACACACACACACGCACACACACACACACACACACACACACACACACACACACACACACAC
>JAOUZG010041575.1:1479527-1498235 GCA_026289955.1 Argiope argentata
ACACACACACACACACACACACACACACACACACACACACACACACATTGTATAAAAAATTATAATTGTAAAAAAATAATGTGGATCACAATTATAATTTCAAAAATTGTAAATCCACATTATCATGCAAATTTCCATGTTAATCTCAGTACAAAATCTTCAATGTTCGTCCCTTCTAATTTTTTCCAGTAATTTTCGCTTTTATTTGCAAAAAAAATATATCAGATTAGTTATAAAAAAGATTCAAAAATTGCATCTTTCTTCCAATGAAAACAATCAGCGGAATTATAAGTTTAAACCATCTATAATGATAGTGAAATTTGATGTTTTTACAGATATGTACCTTTTCATCGAATAGTGAAAAAAGTCGCCGGCAAGGACCAATCTGCAGTACATCCGCTTTGAGTAAAATATTTTGTTCACTAAATTTTATGATGGAAATTTCCCTCATCGTGCAAAGAAGGGTTAAAAATCCATAAATAAAAACAAATAAGCTAGATTAGAAGGAGTTTTAAATGTACCAGAATATTTATGTTCCAAGTATGGGAACATAAATAGTATTTAGAGCCATGAAAGTATTCAATAATAAAATCAATTTAGATTACAGATGGTTATCTTTATACGATAATACAGAAGGTTATAATACAATAATCTCTCTTTAATACAGATGGTTATCTCTCAAGTTCCGCTGTATAATTTATATCTATTAACGTATAATTCTGATGTATTAGAAATCATTTGTGCATTTGATGTTCTGTTCAATAGCCTTTGTCTGTAGCAATTACTGTAAATCTTAAGTCCCATTGTAATAATAGTTGATCCTTTTTATCTTCAATGACGAATTAATAATTTACTGTTTATTCAACTTGATTTAATACTTTAAATAATATAAAGGAGAAAAAATTTATGAATGTTTCATCTGCCATTTTATCTGTATTGAGATCAATCCCAGGTTTTATTGATAAAAAATTTAATAGCGGACTTAGCGGTAATAATAGCGGACTTTAATGCTATTTCTTTGTGTTAGGAAATCTGAAGCTTCATGTATGTTTATTAGAGTAAAGAAAAGAAATATTGACCTATACAGTTACGTATTGACAACTTAATATGAAATGGATGTATAATAAATAAAAGTTTTTTCAACTATATTCAGAATTAATTTAATAATAGAGTATCTTCCATTTTTTAGCAGATAGTTGCATTCCATTCAAATTTCTTAATCAGTTTAGAAGTCTAGGTGTAACATAAAGTATATTTAACATTTTTTTAAAAATATTCATATTACTATTTATTATTTTATTTACAATTAAAATCAAACAAATGTTTACAATTTTTAGAAATTATATGAAATGAGGAATTTTCTATTAATATTAAATCTTAATTTTTTTTAAAAAAAATGCATCTTTTTACTTCTTTTTTTGATAAATATTTAAAATTTTTGACAGACTGTCAAATTTTAATCGTATTTTTTTCTAATCTTAATTATACTTTTTTATTGTTATGATCTTTAGATTGTTAAAAACGTCTGGAATATTTTTAGCGTTATAAGAATACTTTTTTGAAAGGAATAAAAAATTAATCTTTACTTTATAATTAACTTACAAATCTCATCATTTAATCAAATAAAATTACGAAGATAGTAATTCCATCAAACGATAATTTTTAATCTAATCTCATCTTTTTTATAAAACCAAAAAACTTCAAAGCCAAACGATTTTTTAATGCGCTTCGTAATAAATTTAAAAAAAAAATGTCTGAAAACTGTTTCCATGTTGTTACTTGTTTAGAGAATTTTAGAAATTTGTATTTATTCGACTACTTCAAAAAATAGCTTAATATTTCTTATAAAGTATGTGAAATTATTACTTAGTTATACTTAATAATTACTTACTATTAACAGAACATTGAATGAACTATATTCAAATGTTGTTGCAAATATTTCTCAAAATTCTTTTTTTCAAGAAGATGATCCATTCTTGGAATTGTTTCATGGTTACAAAACTTAGATATTTAATTCAAATAACCTCTAGCATATTATTATTTTTTTATTTTTCTATTTCCCATGTGGAAAATAAAAATAAGTCGTCTATCAGTAAGACACTGTTAAAACTCTTAAAAACTCTTTTAAAATTAAGTTGTCAATATGTAAGACAAAGAAAAGCTATATCTTACAAATTGACAACTTAATATGAAATGGATGTATAAGAAATAACAGGGACCATTCTTTTATATCATGATTTTGAATTAAACAATAAATAAAAATCCTGATTTTTAAATAAATTCTCAATTTATGATAAAATTATTTTCGAAAATAAAAAGATTTTTTAAACAAAATATAATAATATTTACAGTTATTATCCAGAGAAATATTGATATAACTTAAATAGAGATTTAAGGCGAGTTAGAAGTATAAAAAATTATTAGGAAACTACCATTACCAAAAAAGTAATTCTACCATAAACACTTTTTCTTTAAATGCTATTTTTTTAAAAACATTTAAATGTTTAAACGCATAAAAGTTAAACCGATTTCTTAAAACATGGAACGATGGATACGTAAGTTGCAATTGAATGATATTACGTTTCTTTATAAAAGCACCGGATGATTTGAACAATTCCAGAGAAAATAAATTTGCGCTTCAAGCTTTAGGAAGCTGTTATTGAAGATTTTTGTTTCTAGAGAAAGGAAATGCTTTCAATGGGAAACGGAAATGGGATATATATAGAGGAATTGAATTGTTGATGAAGAGGAAAAGTTTTCGATACAATTCTGTTGTTGAGAATTTTGTATCGAATATTTGAAACAGAAAAGCATTAGACAGATAGAAAACAAAGAAAGATACTTCTAAAAAAATTTATTATTTTGTTTGCTTTTCTGTTGATTAAACATTCGTATTGTTCTGCGAAATATGCATAAAAAGAATTAAGTTGGTACCATCTCAAATAATTTTAGTTTTCTAGACTTCGTGTGTTCTTATTTCTAATATCGTTGTTAAATAAGCCTAATTTCTTATACAAAGAAAAATCAAACTCGTTCAGCAATAATGGAGGCGTCCAACCAATAAGCGTAATGTGATGCGGTCGACAGTGCGTATATAAGACGACAGTTGTCTGAGGAGGCTACTACACCGATTCTTGCCGTAATAATGGTAGGTTAACAAGATATAAGGGATTTTTAACGGTGACTATTCAACGATACATAAGAGAGGGAGTACATCATTTCCGAAGCAGAAATGAAATTTGGATTTTCGTGCCCGACCGTTTCTAGGGTGTACCGCGAATACCAGATTTCCAGTAAAACTTCATCAACATCGTCATTGGATTTTCAATGATTCGAAAAACGTTGTCTGGTCTGAGGAATCATGTTTCCAAATGTATTGGATGGATGGCTGTATAAGGGGGTGGAGAAAATCCCATGAATCTGTGGATTTCTCGTGTTTACAAGGAACTGTTCAAGCTGGTGGAGGCTCTTTGATGGAAAATTGTAGTTAGCATGAAATGGGACTGATGATGCTTATAGACTTAACCATGACAGATAAGTGGTACTTTAATATTCGTTCTGACCCTCTACATGAATTAATGTCTTGTGTGCATTCTGATGAATGTGGTCAATTCCAACAGGATAATGCACCACTCCACAGGTGTACATTAGCTATTGAGTGGCTTGAGGAGCATTCATCTGAATTTCGTTCTCTCTGTTGGCCACCTAATTTTCCTGCCATGAACATTATTGACCATATATGGAATGCTTTATAATGTACTCTCGTTAGGAGATCTCCACCAACTAGTACTACCATGGCTTTGTGGGCTTCTCTACAACGAAGCGAACTGTCCCCATAATATCTTAACAAATCAGTTGAATCCCTGCCACGTCGTGCTGCAGCACTTCTGGGTGGTCGTGGGGGCTGTACATGATATTAGATTACTGTACCATGTTTTTGTGTTGCTTCAATGTACATGATTATGTATATTTACAATATTCAATTATATAATTTAATTAATGCGATATTGAAGAATTATTGAAGAATGTTGTAGAAAAAGGTTTATAACCATATAAGGATTTATCTTGGGATTTTCATGAATTGCTTTAAAAGAGATAATAATGAATTCAAATACAGTTCAGTTCACTTATATTAGTGTTCCATTATAAATAGCTACATTGGAATGGAACTCGTAATTTTGAACCAAGGTCAGATGACGAGGGTGAAACCTGAGCTGGCACTCACTCACTCCAAAGGTTTATACTACACCAAAGAGAGCAGTTTGGCTTTGACGTATTTAACGTGCACCAGACCTACTTAATGTCATGGTACAAAGCTACTAAAAAACAGTAACATACACCAGATTACCCTGAACCCGATTAAAATAAGCCTATTAAAAATAAGATTGTAGTTGACTAATTGACGTCCAAAATGCTTAAGATTGGGGTTGAATGAACATAAAATTGTTCAGCTGAAAATGGGGAAAAAATTCGCATTATTCTAAAAGTGCAACTTCCTCACATGATAAATTCTTCTGCATATAATAAATATTTGTAAAACTAATTTATATATACTGTTACAACGCATAAAGGTGCATGGATGCTATTGCATTCATTTTCTTTGCGAAGCATAGGTGTGAATGCTATGTGCCTCAAATTTATAAACCACGTCGTCGTGTATTCATTTCTATATGGCATAGAAAATCTTTTTTTTAATTTACATTTTTTAATTATGATTTATTGGATCCTTGAAGATTTACACTTCATTTATAATGTCTTTTGAATGCCAAGGCAAAGTCATTAGATATATATGTTAGTTTTGTTGTGAGTTTGTCATGAGCAAATGTTTAAAAAATATATAAATTTTGATTGAAAAATATGAGCATGATGTCTTTAATTTTTTTCTTATTTAAATCGTAACTTTAATTGTTAACTTTTGATTCATCTCAGTTTAAGTGGAAGAAACATTTCAGCCCCCATAGGAGTGCTGGTTATTCAAACCTATTCCAAAAGAAGAGAGAATACGCTTAATTATCTGAGGATTTCTTATTCTCATGAGGCTCTATTAGGGGAATATTATCATTTATGCAACACTTAGTCAAATATAAATAATCGTCAACAATTGTACAACGATGACTGAAGTAAAAGATTACTTAGCAAATTCGATTTGGAGTTTGTACAAAATAACCTTAGAAAATTATATACATCTAAACTTGCCGAAATCTACCGCATATTTACAATATATGATTCATATTAGTTCATAAAAAGAGTAAGACTTATATGAATAACTTCGAAAAAGATTTAAAATATGAAAAATACTTGTCTTGATAATCTCATTTTAGAGTTTCAAATTCTACAGTACTATGGAGCTAGCTTCATAAGCCAGATAACATATACGATACCGAAGTCGACTTTTGGTGTAGTGGTAATATTACTCCGTTACTGGCCCTAGTTTGGCAGGTTCGTATCGCGGCCTTCCATCGGTACTTTGGTGACCTTGACAACCCAGCCTTCCTCCACAGTCGTGGTGCCATCTACCCGCAGCAAAAACAAACAAACAAATTCGTCAAATTCACTTGACGCAAGCACAGCAAAAGCCGCCAACCCACTTCACGCAAACATGCAAGCTAATAAAAAGCAAAGTCGTCATACACACTTGACGCAAGCAAGCAAAACAAAGTCGCCAGACTCACTTGATGCAAGCAAGCAGCAACTCCCCATAACACTAGGTGATAAAAAAGTCATTTATCCCTCAGCCGACTCACTGGTGGCGCTAGTTTCAAAGGCCAGATAACATCTACGATACCGAAGTAGACTTTTGGTGTAGTATTTAAGTTACTCGGCTACTGGCCCAAGTGTCGCAGGTTCATATCGCCACTACATTTCCATCGGTACAGTACATTTAACTGCACATCTTTAAAATAACTAAATAAAAAAAGTAAAATTCATGAAAATAAGGATAAAAGATAAAGAATTAGGTGTACAATTCACTATTTCTTTTCAAGTAGTCCCTCCAATAGAACATCTAATCTTCAGATATTCTATTAATGACTTTTTCAAACAATGTACTTAACTAATGCTATTGGAAAACAAACTTCCTAATAAGAAGCTACATTGAACGAGCAAAATGTGTTGCCATTTTTATCAACTAAAGAGAAAACAAATATGTGAATTATGTTCCGCGCGAAGACATAAATTGGTTTCCGGAATTTTTCTTTTTGGTAAACTTTCGGTTTCCACTTAACCATCTCGACATTCTCAAATCATCTAGAGAATACCTTTGGAAACAAGCTTTTTTTTTTGCTTCCATTTTTCTAAATCGGATTTATCTTTCGGAACTATATTTGGACAGAAGCTCGTTTTCTCAACTGACTTTCTGTACGCCGGAAACCATGGTTACAATATTTCCGGAAATAAATAAATTTTATTCTTCCGAGAAAGTATTTCTTCTTTGTAATCTAAAATTCTAAGCTAAATAAATAGTTAGTTAGTTTTTATAATGGTTTTTTTTCAGTTTTACACCTTCCATAGTTATATTTTAACGAGACTTTTTATATTTAAAACATTATTTTAATTTTCGTTAGAAACAAAAATTAACCTTCAAGTAAAAAATTCCTTTTATATGAAAAATAACATTAGCTTATATAATCTTTTATTCTAAATCTTATGAGTAAATCACACATATAAAAATATGAATAATCAGATTTATACTTTAAAAAAGAGATTTTGATTGATACGTGTATTTGCTTTTCAATAAAGGGAACTAATTAAAAAAAGTTTATTAATTTTACTACTCAAACCACTGATGATCTTAATGTTTCAGTTTATTATCAACTATTTTAAATAAACCTACAAATCTTCAAATCTACTAGTAGTACGCTAATTAAAATGCTTAAACGTATTACTTACTAAATTGTATAATTTATCAGGCATTTAAAATATAATCATTGGCAATTATAAAGTGGTTTCTGATTTCAAATATATGAAAAGATTAAAATGAAATCTTCTATGCATATTTTAATGTATCATGTCATAACATAATTTCTTGAACGGCCAAGCACCACGTACTCCCGCAAGTTAAATTACATTTTTATTCCTTTTCATTGTTTCATTGAATGAATCACGTTAGTATTGGCAACGATCCAAGAAACATTGCCTCGCATTTATTGTTTTAAAAAATATTACATTTCCTGTTTATTTCCTTTCATATAATCACGTGTTCAAAATGACATTTTTCTAGGTTTTCTTTGTTGTAGTCATTAACTTATTTTTTTTAATCAGAGCTTTTGTAAATGGCAACTCATTTTTAAAAGATGATTTTTTGAGATGCTCGTGCAGATAATAAAATTTCAGTTAATTGTCCACATGTTTTTGCAGATGCCAAAAACCTCATCTAAAGACAACATCATGTTCTGACGTGATAATAAATTAAGGACAAATTAGCAAAATATATCGTAAATGATTCTATATAAAGATCTATCATATTCGTCAAATTTCAAGCAATGTTTTTCAAAAGAATATTTTTACTCAAACACATTTTTTAATTAATTTTTATATAATATATCTTCAGCAATTAGAAAATAACTATATGAGTTTATTTTTAACTTTTGCAGAATATTGAATCATAGAATCTTTCAAATCTTATTATTTAAATTAATAATTACCGAATGAAATTCACTTTCAGTATTGAGTTTACTTTTCCAACTTTAATTTTAATTTTTTAATCAAAAAAATTTATTTGTGAATTGAAATTATGAATATCATATTTTATTGTGGAAAGTAGGTTTTTAAATTAAATTAAACAATAACAGAAATTGATTATTAACCATGTTATCTTTGCATTTTGTGCAAATGAATTAGTTGTAAAAAAATTAAAAATATGAAAAAAAAGTATTTCACAAATTTTTTTTAGAATAAAATCATATGCCCGATTTTTGTAATTAGATCTTCTTATTTTGTTATTAACTTAATGAGAGTATTACGTTAATAACTTAAGTAATGTCATTACTTATGAGAGCATCTATACTTAATTTAAACGATTTTAGGTTAAATTAAATAGACTAACAATTAGCCATGTTATATTTGCATTTTGGACAAATGAATTAGAATTAAAACAATCTGAAATATGAAAAAAATGTATATATAAACTTTACAAACTGTTTTTAGAATCAAAGTTTTGTGAATACACTTTTTGTTTTGTTATTATTTTAATAAGAGGATGCATCTATAATAAAGCTGCATTAATTGTTGATGGTAACAAATGGTAACTATAATTGCATTAATGAAAGTTCATATCTGTATAATGCAAATTTACAAGACATTTCTTTTTTATTCCTTATTAATTTCCTGATTATGTAAACGTTTCAAATTGCGCTCTTTATCGTTAAATGATAAGTACCTGATCATAGGAAATCATCATTATCGGGTTTACATCGTTTTTTATCTTTATATTTATAAAAAACTGTAGCATAAAGTTAAAAAAAGGTTTTTTAGTGAAAATATAATATTGACATTACGATGCAAAAAGAAGAAGATAAAAAATCTTTTGAAATCTAATTCACAATTAAATATTTGTATAGGGAGGTTTTTTTTTCTCTAATTGTATATTTTTATTCATGACTTATTCTTTGCAATTTGTTGATCTAGATTGTGCCTGTCTAAACAAGTAATTTATTAAAATGAATTATATAAACTAATGCATATACGATTTTTATATTATTTTATATCATATCAATATTATTAATGTTTTTTTATATTATGCAAATAATGATGATTCATTACTAATTTTTATAATTTCTTCAATACATTTGCTTTCATAAAGTGCACTTATTTTTTTAACAGGATTTTTTTAAATTTAAAATATTGTGGAAGGTAATTGAATTTAAATTCAATAAATAGAACTGTTTTTAAATGTTTTAAATATTTTCTCTCAGTTTTGAAATTTTCGGTATTTTGAAAAAGCTTAAGGCATGCTTAATAAGTAACCATAAAATATTGATGATTTTCAATTTTCAATTATTTCTAGAGATTATTCAAATTCCTGTTATTTATTATTCATTACCCGCTATCTAAACTAGACGGTCGGAATTAATAATAATTATTCATATTTAATTAGATTAGTTTTATCTATAATTATAAAAGGACGTTTTTTTTATGTCTATTTGTGCGTTCCCGATGTCCAGTCAAATATAATGCACTTACAGCATGGAATTTGGCCCACAAATAATCGTAATGGTGACTCAATGTACTATAAAGTTTGAATTTTAATATTCACTTTAGATATTTTTCATTTATTTTTTTTATTTGTTTTAGATGGGTTTACAAATATATTCCTCTGTAGTAGGGATACTAATGGACGTGGAAAAAAAACTTGTATCTATAAAAGAAATTTGTTTAGGATTTTTGAAATAATTTATTAAAATTTTTAAAATTTTTTAGAAAAATGTTATTTATTTCAGAAAAACTTAAAAATTTCAAACTAAAATTCTGTTATTTATTCCATTATCTTTTGTTCCATTTCAAATAACTTTTTCAAGTTTATTGAGAAGATTAATCCAAAATTTCTGTCTAATTTATAACATTAACGATCACAATACTTACATTGATTAATTTTTAATTAATTATTTTTATGAATGATTTTTTTCACTGTTTTATTCAACGAAAAAAGAAAACCTCCAACAAAAATCAGTTACCGTATTGTCAAACTACAGCCTTAGAAAACAAGAATAAGAAAATTTATTAAAAAGAAAGATTTATATAAAAGCAAAAACATTCCAATTTTGTCAATCACCGTTTGGCAACAACTTACAAATTAGAATTATTTAAATGTTTGAAAAGGTTAAACGTCTGGGTCAATTTTCCCTTGTTTCAAATATAAATTGAATTTAAAACCAGAATATAGTAAAATGTTATTACGAAATTTAGCTCAAGTCAAAGATCAGTTTGAACGAATCGGTTTGAATGTAATCAAATTATAACGTAACATTAGAATAAAGAACATTTTTTATGCACCTGGCGAAATATATTTTTTGTCAAGCTAATTGTTATAAGAAAGATAATGAAATATAAACCCTTACCTTGGAATCATAAGCAATCATACGAAAAAATAAATTTTGAATCAATATAATGATTATGTGGGAATTTAATCAATACTTCTCTATCTAGCAAATGAAAAATGAAGTAGATTTTTTTGTTCCTGTGGAATATGTAGGATGGTAAGTAACAGGTAGCCACTAATGACAGAATTAAGCATTATTTATTTTCATAATAAATTAAAATTTTTGAAATTACACCAGTAGTTAAAGGTGACGAACACTGAAATGAAATTTTCAAATTTTGATTTCGGTTACATTCATTTCATTTGTACAGACTTGCGACCATTGATAGTAAAAAAATATAAATATGAAATCGGGAAAATAAGATGATCTTTTCTAAAAACGGAAGAAAGAAATAAAAACATATTTTTTTTTGTATACTACATAAAGGAAAAATAGGGAAATTTCTTACTTCAAATAGTTTATGCCCAACAATCAACTCGTCTGTCCTCCACCAACAACAAATCGATATGAATACTTATTTTACTCATTCCCAAACCTGTAATCTTGCACTTCATTGTATTGTTCACTTTTACCAATAAAAAAGTAGGTAATGAGAAAAATAAACACGCGAATGTATTCAGCTAAGGTAGACTGTACTGTATCAATAGAAATGTTAGGTACTTACGTATTAGACCGTCCAACTTTATCGCCAAATTCGAAGTCTTCGCCAATGAGTTGCTAAACCGCCAATTATAACAATCCGGCGATGATTTAATCCATTCATCTTTATCGCCAAATTTAAATCCGTCGCTAAGGAGTAACAAAATCGTTGGCGAAGACTGTCTAATACGTAAGTACCAAATGCTAATGTATGCAGATGTGAAGGTCGATTGCAGGCAGCTATTTCCATTCCAGAAATAGCAACCATGTTTTGAGAAAAGAAATTTGGAATAACAAATAAAAGAACAACTGCCGCACCATCTATCGACCAATCTGTGAAATTAATTGGGGTGGTCCTAAAAGTCTGGATGCCTGGCTAATTAGTTGAGAGAGCTTCCTGACCGTCGAATGCACTCGAAAAAAATCTATCCGTTTAAAAAGTTAGGCGGGGGAGTGCCAGGTGGGAAGGCGCATCGCGACAACTGTTCTTTTGCTTTATTGGAGAGGAGAATTAAATATCTTCATCATTTTTTTATGTTGTTCATGTGACTCTTTATTAAAAATACGTTTTTTCCAAAGGTTAATTCTGAGATTTGATGACACATTAAAATCCATGCTTATTAAAGTTGCAACTAAAAAAATAGAATTTAGTTTCATAAAATGTATTGTAAAAGAGAAACAAGATCCTAGATAAAAAAAAAAGATTAGTTTGCAAAAATATATATTTATAAAATAAAATCGGATGAAGTGTGAAAATATGAAAGGTTTTAACCTTCTCCAATTAATCAAATGTTTCAGACACTTTTTTTTATTCAATCAACTCCTTTTAGTTTTAGTTTAATAAGAAACACTTTACTAAAAATAAAATTAATCAAGCAACGATTTTTTTTCATTTCTTGCTTAAAATATTATTTTTTTACTTTATCCATAAAACTGAGTTTTGTTAATTTTAATATCAAAATTTGCGTTTAAAATAAATAAACATATAATAAAACAATTATAATAAATTAATATAATAAAATAAAAGTAATATAATAGAATTTTTAATTTAAATTTCCATCTTTAATATTTAATTACTTTTTGAAGATTAGATATTAATTAATTTTGTTATAAAATTTTTATACTGGCATCAAATTAGAAAAAAATTTCATTTCATGATATAAAATGTGAAACAATGATATTCGGAAATCTTAGAAAAAGAATAAAATAATAAGGGATCAATTTTTGGAATTTTCGTTGGTTTCTGACACTCCGTTTTGTTTGAAGAGTATGTGTTTTCGTTCACAATATGAAATTATTAGTTTATAATATAGTTAGTATTCATCTTGTTTGATATTAAAATATATCAACGAAAAAATAACATGAAGGAAACCGAATCCTCAACAAAGTCTATATATAGTCCAATAATGCTCCAGCGCCAACAAAAACCAATAGAACTGACTTGGCAAAATTTTTAACATCACACCACAAATGGAGAAGTTATGTATAAGTTAAACTAGTTATGATTTAGGACTTACATTTCATAGTAGGAGGTGTCAAAATGCAATTGTTTAACTGTTCTATGCCATATATATAATAGGGTAAATGTGATTAATCTAATTATTATATATAATTACCTGTAATTATGCACCACTAGATTTGGTGGCATTTATGCATAATTACTAGTTGTTATTATGCATAATTACTAGTGGTGATTATGTATAATTACTAGTGGTAATTATATTATTAATAGTCGTGATTATTTATAATTACTTGTGGTGATTATATAATTACTAGTGTTGATTATGTATAATTACTAGTGGTGAATATATAATTACTAGTGGTGATTATGAATAATTACCAATGGTGATTATATAATTACTACTGGTGATTATGTATAATTACTAGTGGTGATTATGTATAATTACTAGTGGTGATTATGTATAATTACTAGTGGTGATTATATAATTACTACTGGTGATTATGTATAATTACCAATTATTATACATAATCATCAGTTTATTACTTTTACCGTAACATATATATTCATCATTTATGATATTTAATGGTATTTAAATGAACTTCTGAAGGGTCTCATATCTCAAACTGCTTAGGATTTATCAAGTGTAAATCGGGTCTTAACCACACCACCTGTCAAAGACTTATAACCCTTTTGGTTATTTAAACAGTGTTCTTATTAGAGAATGGAAGAGGCACCGAAAGAGGTCACCTTTTCAACTAGCCTTCTTTTATAGATCATAAAGGAGGATGTTTCTAAATTGAGCTGTTAAAAAAATTATCGACTTTGATGTAACAATAATAAAACTCTAAAGTATAAAATTAAAATATCGTTATGTGTACAATATTGTACTATAATGCATACAAAATAGATAACAGCAACTGAAAAATGCACAAAAAAATTCAAAAATTGTTCAAATTTAAATATAAAAAAGAAATTAAATCTTTGATTCTAAATTTCAAGTTATCATTATTTTTAAGTCATTATTTATCTTAATTCATTTAAGTCATTAAACAGTTTAAACTGGTTTGAAACAATCAAAATCAAGGACTTCTCTTCGGTCTCTATTTCTCCCACTCTCTCTCCTCTTTAGGTTATTCCGTAGAGAAAATCATCCCCTTGGCGCACTTTTCAAAATCACCAACTCTCCGAACTCTTATTTCCTATCTCCCGGAGGAAGATATCCTTCAACGACAACATCGGGTTGCCATATTTTGTGCTAAATATCCTTGGTGAAAAGGAGGTGATGCTCTCTCTGTCGCACCCCTCTTTATATATATATATATATATATATATATATATATATATAAATATAGATATATATCAGTTTTAATTTTTTTAGCTGGAAAACAAATTTTTGGTACGATTTTGAGATGAAATAACAGCTTGATGTCATAGTTCTTCGTCAGCCTTTAAAACACATCTGCTGTCAAAGAAGCTTACGTATTAATAAAGATATACTGGTGAAAGCAGGTCAACCTTTAAAAAACACTTCAGCTGCTAAAGAAGTATACATAATAATAATTCAATCCTGATAAAAGAAGGTAAACTATTTTTTGCCCGTAAATTTCGGAAACTTCAAAACCTCCTAATCAAAACATCATGTTCTCACATGAGAATAAAATTTATAATGGTGAACATTATGTTAAAATGTCACGAATCAACAATGCAGTTCTATAACCTAAATGTATGAAAGATAATAAAAATAAAACGTAATATATTTTTATAAGCACAAAATTTTCAAATGCATTATGAATGGACAGTGCGACAGGAGAGAGCATCACCCCGTTTTCACCAAGGATATTTAGCGCCAAATATGGCTACCCGATGTTTTCGTTAGCGGATATCTTCCTCGGGAGATAATGAGCAAAATCGCGGGGAGTTGGCGATTTCGAAAAGTGCGCCAAGGGGCTGATGTTCTCTACGGATCAACCAATAGAGCAGATATCTCGCCATCGTAATCACAAAACTGACAATCGTAAACAAAATGTTCATTCAAATGCTGAAACACTACATTGTATTTGAGAGAAGGAAACACATGAAGGGCAAAATATGAAGTAGAAATATTATTAACGAAATGTAAATAATATTAAGACGTTCTGAGAATATCTAGTAATAAATACATGGAAACCATTCGGTGAATGCAAAAGAAAAAAAGTCTAGCACATTGCATGATAAAAATATTGATTGAACATTGTTTGAACATTCCTGAAAATAAAGAGTGTTTGTAATAAAAACTCAGCCATGTATAGAAGTCTTAAACACTGATAATAGAAGCAGAAAATAAAAAGTAATATAAAAAGTAGGGTTAGTACTTATCATAAGACAACAATAGTGAGATTGCTCTCCATTCAATATTCAACATTCAAAATTCTTTCTCGTATCACCATTTGTAATTTCCTAATATGTAATGACATCACAAGAATTTTCTAGACCTTGATTCCTAATTGAGTTAAGGCCATAATTTTTGTATGTTCCAGAATCTCTGTTTTTGTCTCTTCACTGTCATTAATATTTGATATCAATAGTGGAGTTTTAAATTTAATATCCATAACGAATCCATATAATTCTCTATTTAAAATGATAGCACTAACAATGAAGAAAAATTGACTGGTAACATATATCTATCATATAGATAATGACAATTTATTGATTTTTAACAATATAAAGCAGTATTGTTTCGTTGATGTTCATATAGACAACAATAATTAGCAGAATAATAGATTGGTAACAATGCATAGCAAAATAATAGATTGATAACAATGCATAGCAGAATAATAGATTAATAACATTGCATAGCAGAATAATAGATTGATAACAAGACATGACAGAATAATACATTAATAAGAAGGCATAGCAAAATAATAGAATGATAACAATGCTTAGCAGAATAATATATTAATAAGAAGGCATAGCAGAATAATAGAATTATAACAATGCTTAGCAGAATAATAGATTGATAACAATGCATAGAAGAATAATAGATTGATAACAATGCATAGCAGGATAACAGATTGATAACAATACCTTGCATAGATTGATAACAATACATAGTAGTTGATATATTTGATGTTCAGAATTTTCAATTTTCACCTGGCATCGATAAACCTACTCTATGGTTATTTATTCCAGACTAAACTGAAATTTTATCGTATTACTTTCTAAGAAAAATTTACTTTTGTCATAAACCTTATAAAATCAGAGATTGAAATGGGCAAAGCCTTTATTTATGTAGAAAAAAATAAAACTTATCTGCCATAATAAAAATTGTAAATGGAAAATTAAAAGAAAAGGGATCAGAAATGAATTCTATTTTGAAGTGGTGTTTGCACTTCGACAGATAAATTTATAGTTTTAAATGAAACTTTTCATGTCGCAATTCTGATGACCGAGGCTAATCATGTTCCATATAAAGCCTCTTCATCACGATGTTTCACTGACACTTGATAAATGATGAAGTGGAAAAAAGGCTGGAGTGGATGCAACGCTGTTTCGATGTTCTGATGAAAGTTAATATTTTGTATGGAGAGACTCTTACAACTTTTCAATATTTTATAACAAAATGTTGTAATGAAACTAATTCACAGATACAAGAACCGCTTTGATAAATTGAACTTTTGATCACGCACACATCAATTCACTTAAAAATTATTGTAATTTATATCAAAATACTTTAATAATTTTTGTATTTTCATTTTTCTATAATTTTTATATAGCCTTTTATTTTCAAAGAAGAATGAAAAAATTAAAAAAATGGAACCTACGATCTCAAATTTCAAGTTATCATGAGAGAACATGGTTATTTTTAAGTCATTATTTGTCTTTATTAATTTAAGTCATTAAATTAATTTTAGTTTAAACCGGCTTGAAACAATCACGAGAATTCTCTATTCCTCTTTTTATGCGTATATATTCATAATTTTTTAAAACTTTTGTTTTCAATTTTACTACCTGGCAAACTAAATTTTGGAGCTCAACTAATTTTCAGATGGGGAAAAAAACATCGTTTTTTTTCTACATATTACCACATACGTAATCTTATAGTCTTTTGATTGTTTAAAACGGGTTAAATTGGATAATGACTTAAATTAAGATTATTCGTAAAAACTCAGAGAAGGAATAATTTGGAAATCAAGTTATAACTTCAGTTGGTAATAAATCGTCAAATGTTACAACCTTCTGCATTATTTTCTAATAACTCTAAAAGCGATTGATACCTCAAAAGCAGTAAAACATCAATTTGATGCCTACGCATTTAGAGGCTTCAAAAACATCAAACCAGAACAACATCATAATAAATTCATATTCAGCGACAAATGTGTGACATGAATGAACATATTTCCTGGAATTTTTGTTTTAATAAATTTGAAAAGTTAATGATGTTTATGTATTATTTTGAGATAGTTTGTTTTCTAAACTCTATTATAATAAATTTAAAAACGATAATATTAAATAATATATATCATAAAGTCTTAAAATATCAAAAGTTAGAAATTTCTTAATACAGAAAGGGGGTAAAGGTACTTACGTATTGTACCGTCCAACTTTATGGACACATTTCAAGCCTCTTTTGATAGTTATTATTGTATTTCACCATTCTAAACATTGAATGATGGATACTTTTAGTTTAATTCTTGGTCTGAAAAGGAAACAGCTTGATATAAATGATGTAGGTTTCCGTTTTTAGTGGTAAACTCCATGCTATCATTTCAAAAGATTGAACTTCTAGTATGAAAGACCGTATCATAATAATGTATTTGGCTTGGTTCTTTTATTCTATTTATAAAACTCATCTTAATTATATGGACGCGGTCTTGTGTATTATACCGTCCAACTTTATAGCCAAATTTGAAGTCATTGCCAATGAGTTGTTAAACCGCCAATTATGGTAATCCGGCAATGGTGTAATCCGTTGATCTTTATTGCCAAATTTAAATCTGTCGCTAAAAAGTTACTAAACCGTTGACGGTCGTTGGCGATGACGGTATAATACGTAGGTACCTTATTTTCAACCGGAGTAAATATAAACGTCGCTGTAACAGAGGATGATTAATTAATATTTTACTTATGGATAAAAATAGGGAAATTTGCACTCCCGAACACACTCTTGCACTCACTTTAATTACATACCTATTTTCTGTCTCAAACGGATTTAAATCGAAGAAAAATATAATTCTTTAATAATTTTCCTAAAAGTAAAAATCTACAGCAAACAAATAAAGTATAAAAGAAAATATAAAAAATTTTCAAACCATGTGCATCATGCCTTGCAAAATATTATAACATATAATTCATACAGACAAGTAAATGTAGCAAATAATTCTCACATCTCACCAATGGATTTGTGGTTCTGATGGATAAAGAAATGAATTTGAAAAATGAAAGATATAAATGTTGGACAATGAAAACAGGATCAAGGAAAGGCTCTTTTCTATGAGGAAGAAAAAAATATGCTTCTGAATCAGTAGAGTATTATGTCATCAAAGAAATAAAAAAGGAATAGTACTGAAGAAAAGAAAATCCTTTGTATGAGTAACATTATACAGAAATAAGAATTGTCTTCTATAAGACAAAATACTATTCTTTTTTTATACGCGTTTTTTGCAAGTATGGAAAATTTTCGTACGTACGTTGTCTTTTTTATGATTCTTAACATAGCAGAAAATAGGCCTGTATTTCTAAACATAAATAAACCTTTACTTACTATAAAGATAAATGCGCGTGTGTTAATTGCTGAATTTGGAATCTAATACTATAGAAAGATGAGAATATGCAACTAGGGCCCAGTTTTTTGAAATTCTATTTAACTAATAATTAAGTAAAAGTAGGGATTTGTATGAAAAAATTTCTGAAAATATTAAAACCCCAACTATGAATTAAATTTGCATTGTTTTAATATGGAAAAAATGTGGTAATGCTTTTGTTATTTTTAACTAGTGATGTGTGGTAAATGCTTTTGTTATTTTTAACTAGCCGCCTTTGGCGACCAGTCGGTTCGCCAATAATAATGCCGACTAAAGGGTTAAACCAATTTTTTTTATATAAAAGTTGGTCTCATAATAAGTTTTTCAGCAAAATATTTTTAAGCTTCAAATTTCGATAGTCATATAATTCACTTATACTATTATGTAGGCCTCAAGTAGTCCTGATCTTTGAACTCCGCTCTCTCTCTGATTTTCTATCAGTGCATGTGAATTTCAGTTTTCAATTAAAGTGGAAATGATGAAACTTCAATTAATGTAAAGACCTCTTTACTCAATCTAAGCATGTCTTTAAATAAAACTAAGAACTGAAAGCAGAATAGTCCGACATTGAAGATTTATGTTCAATTCAAAAATTGAAACATCCTAATTTTTTTTAATAATTTTTAAGATCTCAAGGAATTATTCAGCAAAAATTTCATGGGTTCATTGAAACCTTCAATTTTTAATTTTATTTTTAGATGTATGTAAATGCTGTCAATAATAACATTTTTTAGGTTTATAAATAATATATAAATGCTGTCAATAATAACATTTTTTAGGTTTATAAATA
>JAOUZG010041575.1:1500080-1518651 GCA_026289955.1 Argiope argentata
GAAAATGTGATGGCAACATTTTATTAAAAGCTGATTTTTTTTTTTTTGAGATCCTTGATAAGATAATTTTTTTTATTTTTTTATTTATTTATTTTTTGCGAAATAAATTTATGAAAAAAAATGATTAAATTAAATGTTTAAAAATTCATTAAAAATAGAGTTTTAATTTGTAGGTCAAAACATTAGCATCATTGAAAAGCTAATTTTTTTAGCTTTAACTTGATGCAAAAATCAATTTTGTGCTGTAATATTTTCGGAAGTTATAGCGATAAAACGTCAAAATTAGACTTATTTTTTAATTAATTAAAATGTTAATTAAAAATTCAAAAAAGGGCTGCGAGGTGCACATTCTCGGCATCCAAGGTATACATATACCAAATTTGGTAGCTGTAGGTCGAACGGTCTGGCCTGTACATCGCCAACACACACACACACACACACACACACATTGTGCTTTATTATAAGTAAAGATTTAATTAAATAAATATTTTAAATTGAATTTCCAATAATATATTTGATATAAAACAAAAGTATAATTTAACTAGCATGAGCAAAAAGATTCAAGTGCATAAGAAAATAAACCTTTATCATTGTGTTATTCAATGCGCAAAAGTTCAAAGTAAAAAAAAATAATACAAAATAAATTAAGGGCAAGTCGATGTAAAAAGAAATAAAAATATAAAGTTATATTTTCTAGAGTGGCAAGTGAAAGAAACGTTTTCGAAGATCTTTTAAAATATCTGTCATAATGATTCACTATTTTTTTTCATTATTTAAAACAAACACGGTTTATATGTACAAAATATAATACATATATGATGGCATACAGATAAATCCACCTTAATGCAGATCTAGTTGTTAATTTTTAAATCATTAGTAATCAGTGCCTAGAGGTCCACAATAACTGACGGACGTATAATGATGATATTGTTGAGCCTATATGCACACAAGACACTGTTTGCATGTACATAAGATAATACAGACGTGATGAAATCCAGGAAAATCCCCCTTAATCTAAGCCTAGTTGTTAATTTTTAAATCAGTAATCAGGGTCTAGAGTTCCTCAATAACTAATGGTACAAAATAGGGTACTTACGTATTATACCGTCCAAATTCATCGCCAAATTTGAAGTCGTCGCCAATGAATTGCTAAACAGCCAATTATGGCAACCAGACATTGGTGTCATCCGTTATTCATTATCGCCGAATTTAAATCCATCGCCAATGAGTTACTAAACCGTTGGCGTTCGTTGGCGAAGACGGTATAATACGTAAGTACCAATAATAGAACTATTAATTGTCCTGAAATAATGATATGCTTCATAAATAGGTCAGATTTGGTTTAAAAGACTAGAATGTTTCTAGATTCACAACTTAGAACAATCAAAAACATTTTACCAAATACATATCAAAAGGTAAAAAAACTGTATAAAAATTATAATTGAAAATTTTTTCAGGAGTTCAATAAAACAAAATAAGATATTATTATTTGCATAATTAAAATTTTTTTTGAAAGTAAAACTAACAAGAGAATTTTATAGTCAATCAAAAAAATGTTTTATTGAATAAAACTTTGAGATATTGTATAAATTATTAAAAATATATTATGTAATACACATAAAAATTCAATTCTTCTATTTTTTAGATACGTTTGGTTTCGGTACAAAGCTTTCTTTATTAATTGAAATTTGACCCATCCCTTAATTAAGTAACTAAATTATAAAGAAGATATGAGAATATTAGAAAAATACTAAAAAAATTAACAGAATGACGTAAATAATATAAATAAGAACTGGTTTTATTTAAAAATTGCTTCAAAATAAAAATTTGAAAGTAAAAAATAATTTTCTAAAGAAGCCATTCAAATCAAATTACATATAACATTTCATTCAAAATTTCAGATGCAGTTAATTCTCGAAAATAATGGATTACCAAAAAGATAGTTTTATTTAGTTTTTGTATAGCATTTAATATTTCAGTGCTGTGACTAATGGCACTTGCCGTGGGCAAGTCCCCGCTGATACGATCAGCAGATGATTTAAGTCTAAGAAATGCGTCTCTTTGTTTTTACAAGTAGCGCCATCTAGGGCCAAGAGTACTACTTAGCTACTCACACGTCACAACCCTTTTTGGGTTGTGACGTGTGATTCACTCATCTCAGATCATAATTTAGACCTGAACAGAGAACGATCACCTCTGACTCAGTACCACCAGGGGTATTACTCTCGACATGGAGGACTTAGCTACCATGAACAGATTGAACGAGCGCCAGTCGCTATACACTAAGGGAATCTTTTGGCCGGTGAGCTTTTAACCTGTAACCTAAGGAGTACGAGTCCAACGCTCTACATTCCAAATCATCTCGGCCTTTTTAATATTTCTACTATTGAAACGAAAATTCTACTCGTTTCACTACTAATATTTACTATATGTAACTGGGTACGTTAATTAAATAATAAAAGTATGCTGTGTTTATTATCACTACTAAAATTATTGGTCAATAATAGTTTTAAAACTTAAATTAAATAGCAATAATCTATAAGAGATTTTATAGAATGTTGTAAGTCTAGATCATTTTTAATTCCCTAGTTTTGCAGTAATCCCTTAGGTTTTGAAGTTATGTTTGAAATATAAATTGATTTTAAGGCTATAACAACTAGAGAAATTAGCTGTAATTCTACAAAGAAAATGAACCTTTATGGGATAATTCAAAGCAACTGTCCAAAAATTTCCTAGAACACCAAAAACAATAATATAGTAACGAATGGAATATAGCCAAATTATGATTTTTTTAGAATGAAGTAAAAGAATATAACACCGGCAGATTTCATGATTACACTCTTTTTTTTCCGCAGAGGTCACTGCACTTTCTAAGGATCGTCAGTTTATATATATCTTTGGAAAGCACTGTTATGGTTGTGAATTGTTAAATTTTAGGTTAACACTAATAAATGGGAGAATATTTCGGTATATTTATAGGATATTATTCCCATAGATAAGTTACAGTTGGTTTTTACCAACGTATACTGCTCTGCAAAGTTGATGGCAAAAGGAATGGGAAGAAGGCGAAACAGGCTGTTCCACATGTAACATTATACCTAAAGTTTCTCCCGACGCTGTCAACTGGAACAGAGCGGGTGTCCTTTTCTTCACTGGGCACAGCCCATTCCCGACATACCTTTACGGATTCCATCTAGCCAACTCTCCTTGCTGTAGCTGTGGGGAAATAGGATTTCCAATTCACTATGCCACCGAATGCCTACTCACTCTCTCATGGCACATGAGAAAGCCAGAAAGAAGTCTCGAGGAAGAATGGTACAGGAGCGTTGCATTGAATAACCTTTCACGCGACAAGATCCTCTCCATAGCAAACCACATTCATAAATACCAAGACCTCTTCAACCCATAATCAGCATTTGTTTCAGTATTCTTGTCCCCTCTATCCAGTTATAACTTCAGCAAAAAATTGAACAGATTCGTGTAAGATTTGACATCGATGGCATTCTCTCTGGAAATCCCTGAATGCTGTATCGTCTCTTTTTTCCCTTTAACAAATTCTTCCTTTTTTTTCTCTCTCTCTCTCTCTCTTTTTCCCGTCTTGTGTTCATTTAACTGGTTAGATAACTTAGTGTTATATTCACCGGGGGCACAGGATGGCGTTATGTTATGTTCTGCAAAATTGTATTCTGAATTTCCATAGGTTTTTTGGCAATATATTCCTTCTAAAACTTAAATGTAACTATATTCAATCATCATTTATTTAGCAGTATATGCTATTTACCAGAGTTTGGAATTTTAAATTCAAATTATATATAAATCCAATCGGATCAATTAGCATGATATGGAATACTGAACGAAAAGTATTTTTTATGTAGGGATTTTATTTTCAAACACAGTTTCGTCTCAATTTTTATATTTTTGATTATTTAACATAGATTTAGTATTACTAAGATTTAATATGTGTAACTGGGTGCGTTAATTAAATAATAAAAGTATACTTTGTTTATTATTACTACTAAATTTATTGGCCAATGATAGTTCTAAAACTTAAATAACATTAATATATTAGATATTTTATAAAATGTTGTATGTTTCGAACATTTTTAATTCCCTAATTTTGCATTAATCACTTAGGATTTGAAATTATGTTTGAAATATAAATGAATTTTAAAGGTTATAACAATTAGAAAAATTAGTTTTAATTCCATAATGAAAATGAACTTTTATGGGATCCTTGTCCGATTTGATTTGACAACTATTTAATAAAAGAGTAGGTATATAATTAAAAGAAAGAAATTACAGCGTTTCATTCAATGTTGAATCCATAACTTTTTGCATCTATTTTCTTTTTAATTTCTCAATTAATTTGCCTTATTTTTGAATCAAAAATTACTGTTTTAAATTTATTTATGAATGTAAAATTATATTTATAGAATTTTTTCAGTTGTTTAAGGTATTTAAGGTGCTTTTGATCTTTGTTTAAGGTGTTGAAGATCATTAAGACACTTTTTCAAGATATTAATGTACATGTTAAAGATTTTATAAAACTTTTATAATATAAATTTGATATGAAATAATGTATCTATGTGAGAGATACTTCATCCATGCTATCAGAGAAAGTTCATAATTTACTGAAATTTAAACGAAGACATAGCACAAAATTTATTACAAAAATTACATTTTTAGACACTGAAAATGAATCACAATCCATACTGACTAGAAACATAACGGGAGAAAATTGATCATCTTGAGCCTATTTAATGAGTTTTTTTAAATATAACCACAATATATATATTTATGAAGATGTAACTTAGAAAAGGTAACAAAACAGAAATAGAAAAAAATAATCCCCATATATACATACAAGAAGAAGAATATTAAAAAAAAATTAGAAAGAAAATTCTATATCTAATATTCAAGCTATCCAATTTATAATAGTTCCATAAATCTTCTGGAAATTACATTTTTACAACATCATCTATCATGATCTGCCTGTTATATCCACTTCTGTAGTTCACATACGAAATCCATCAAAATTTGATGGATAACGGAGAAATAATCTTCGCACAGGAGCAATACGAAATTATATGGAATCCTCGGGATAAAGAAAGACAAAAAAATCTTTAAAAAAACATATTATAAGATTCTTTTTTTCCTTTATTTATATGTAACTTATTTATATAATATATAATATTTCTTTTTTATTATTTATATTTTTGTATTTTTGCTTTTGTTTTTGCCATAATTTAGAAGAATGAATTATTTCTGTATCAAGAGGAAGTAAATAAAAGGCTTCGAAAAGTATTTGTAATTGTTAGTAGTTAAAATTAGAAACGAAATTCCACAGAATATTTTATTTAAGTGCAATCAGTAGTTAACATATAAGGAAAATATCACCTTGAAATATATCTATATGATTAAAATTTTCGAAAAAATGTGATTTAAAAATATTATTTCATAATTACCTAGAAAATTTCATAATTTCTAGAAAAAATGGTAGAATTAATGGTAGAATTTTTGCAAAGCTCTTAAGAGCAAAATGAGATAATAAAAATAATATCATTTTTTATCATATTCATATTATAGAAAAAATAAGTAACGACAAAAATGCAAGTTTGTTACTTGAACAATATAAATTTGATAGTAGCAATTTTGGGATTCGGAAGTTATCATTAATTTTCACATTTTGATATTCCTGAAATTTCTGGTCAGCCTATAACGATCATACACATACCTCGATATTAATAATTTGTAGATTTTACTTTTGTAAATATTATGTTTTGTACTTATCTTATATATTTAACTTTTTATGAATCATTATATATATTATATAAATGCTCCTACATAAAAAGCATATTTTTTTTGGATGTTGAGGTTGCCATTAAACGGTACATAAATTCAAAAGATGTTATGTGCAATCGTTTGCAAAAAGGCATGATAATTGTTTGCTACTAAAATTATGAATTCACAAAGATTTATTCTCTTTAAAAATATCATGTTAAAAACGCCACCACTATTTAATAGGAACATTTTTTGAATAGAAATCTATATGGATATTTTAATATTATTTTTTAATTTTAGTTTATTTTTTTCATTCAGTACCATAATTTTAAATCAATACTATCCAATTTTATTATTTTGAATCAATGTGAATCCATTTTGCAATTTTGAATTATGATAAAATGGCGAGAATAATATTTGAATCATCAACTAGTGATTTCTAAATTCTTCACAACACCAAACGATTTAATTCTGGTAAATTTAATATTCATTAAAATAAAGAGCATGGTAGAAATTTGTTGAGATCAGGTTTTGAATATCTACTTTTACGGAACTAAATACAAAACTCAACCTTTAATTTAAGAATGATTGAAATATAAATTTCTGGAACGTCTATATCGAAAGAAATTATAGTTTTAGATAGAAAAAGAATGAATGCTTTGGAAAACAATACCATTATAAATCAAATACTTAATTTTAAAGAGCAAAGCGTATCAGGATTTTTAAGGAATCGATAGAAATTAAACTCCGGTTCGTTCGCAAATTATTCTCTTCCATTTTCTCCGAATTTACAACACTTGTCAGAAAATTATTGCCAAGTCAGTATTTTTACCGTGAAGCCGACAATGTTTTGCTTTTAAAGATACGTTAGTAATTGCTTTTGACATGCTGTCGCGTAGAAAGTAAACATGTTGAGACGTTTGTTTTATGTTTTTTTTTCAGAAATGAAAGAACAATAGTCCGTGTTAGGGCATTAGATTTCGCTTTTCACAAAGCAGAGAGACAAGCTGTCTGCGATCAATTCAAAATTCTGTCAAGCGTTTTTTGAAGCAGACGACACTTCTATTTTGAAAATGTCAATTACTCAATATTTGGCAAACGATAAATTACACTTTTAGAAGATGATAATTGCAGGCAAAAGTATGCTGAAAAAATGTTTTTTTCTTGTATTCTGTCATTGTATTTCTCATACAAGAATTTCCTTTTAAAATTAATAGGTTAAACAAGTATTATATATTTGTTTTGCCTCAAAAATGAAAGAAAAGCAACTTTCAGAAATCCTTTTTTTAAAAACAAATACTTTAATGATTAACTGCCAGATATCTTTAAACAGGATAACATTTATCATTTAACATTTTAACCATTTGAAATCTTCATAATTAGTTATTGAGAAATGTATTTTTTTTAATTTATTGTTTTTTAAACGTTGTGTAAGCTATTATGAATTCTTGTTCTGGTCAATAATTATGGAATTATACTACCCCCCCCCTCAAAAAAAACTTTGATATAGCAGGCTGAATGCAAATAATGGAGGTATTCATCTAATCAGCTTAACGCAATGCTTTCGACAGTGCATATATAAGACAAGAGGTGTCTGAGGAGACTATTACATCAAATTATTGCTGTTGCAATAGCAGAATATCAAGAATTAAGCGATTTTTAATGATGACTAATCGAAGGCGCTCGAGGGATGGAGCAAAGCTTTTCCGAAGCAGAGATGGAATTTGGATTTTAGCGCCCGACCATTTGTAGGGTGTGCCGCGAATACCAAGCTTCCGGTTAAATTTCAAATCTCCAACAGTGGTATGTCTTGAAAGAACGGGAGCATTGGCGCCTGAAAAGAATCTTTACACAAGATAGACGTTCAACATTTCTACAAATTTCTACGGATTTGAATGCAAACCAATGAACACATGTCAGTGTGCTCACTATTCAACGTAACCCAATTGATATGGGTTTTCGCAACCGCAAACCATCTCGTGTACCATTGGTGACTCAGCGCATACCTCTCCGCACCAACACTGTGAACACTTCTGCTAAAACAGTGAACACTTCTGGACAAATAAGTAATTTTCGTTAAAAAAAAATTCGACAATAACTCCTTCTTTCGTGCATGTATGTCATTATTTTTTAAGTAAATTCGCTTCAACAAACAAAAAAAATTGATGTATTTAAGGGTATTTTCCCTCCAATTATCATTATTGAAGCAATTTAAGATGTAATTTCAGAATTATAAATAACATGTCTGAATATTTTCAAACATATATGCTTATAAATTTTAAATATAAAAGTGATTATGAGAATAATTTGCATTTTTCTTTCGCTCATCAGAAATTCCACCAATCAAAATTATTTAAAGGAATTTCTGAATCAAAATTATTTCCAATCAATATTATTTAAAGAAATTTCTGAACCAAAATTATTTCCAATCAATATTATTTAAAGAAATTTCTGGATCAAAATTATTTCCAATCAATATTATTTAAAGAAATTTCTGGATCAAAATTATTTCCAATCAATTTTATTTAAAGAAATTTCCGAATTACTTGTTAAGACTTTATACACTGAAAGTGCCAGAAAAACTGGTGCACCAATCTGATATCGCATATAGCTCAGAGTAGCTAATTTTAATCTAATTCTCTAATTTTAATCCACTGCTTTCTCAAAGTTTTAAGCATATTGTCACGAAGACTGAATCAAAGACACGGATAGTAAGAAACCATTGCGTTTATCAGCACCAAGAAACTCTCCGGAGAACAGAATGAAGAACAGAATGAAGAACTCAGCTTCTATACATCTGGAGAACATTCGAGAGTCATCTCGCTCGAATGGTAAAGAATGTTCTAGAACCATCTCGATTTAAGAGAAATAGTAAGAACAATTTTAAATTAGAATTCCAGTCTTTGGATAAAAGGCGCTGACCGGGAATCGAACCAGGAACCCGCCATCACATTCTTTAATGTTATTATTGTCGGTATTATGCATATTTTTCACATTTTAAAGCACGAAAAAATATATTTAGAAAGAATAGAATCAACAAAAAATTTCATTTCTTTCATGCACTTCATTTCTTTTCTAAACGCTTTTAAGTACATATGAAATCCATTTAGATGTATTTTTCTCACAAATATCCATTGGATTTAGATTTTTTTTCAAATATTTTTTTATGTATGCAGATGAAATTATAGCAGTCACATTCTTTTTTGTTAAATCACTTCAGATGTTGTCGCATTTTTTATGCATAAGTATTTATGATGAATATTGTTCACATTTTAATGCACGAAAAAAAAAATATATTTCACATAAAGCTCTTTATTATCTTTAAAAATATTTCTCTAACGCATTTGAAATAAACATTTTTACACATTACTAATTGCTACAAAAGGTTTAAATCAAATTGATATAACATATATTTATTCTAGCTGGCTGTTTTTATTCTTTCTTTTGTATAAAACTAGAAATTAAGGGAATAAATAGATAAAAGTATTCTTAGATGATAAGTACGTTTACTATTTTAGTATTCAGATATCTTGATTGCCATATTGAAGTCTCTTAGGACATCAGAGTAAGAAAGAAATAAAAATGAATTTTTATTCAGTAAATATATTTGTAGAGAAGAAAAGATACTTTATAAATCATATAATAGCAAACTTTTTTTGATGAAAAATAAATATGACATAAACCTCTCCAAAAACTTTCAAAAATGTTCCTCAATCGAATTTAAAAAGACATAACGGTTGAGAAGTAGATTTAAAATAGTGTCGTAAATCCTAGGATTTTTTTTATATCAAAGCCAGCGAAGATATTCTTTTGAGAGGAAATACGATTATAATAGTTGAGCATTTTCAGAGTAAAGATATTATTCACCCATCTGTAAGTGGATTGTTCTCTCCCGTGGGGGATAAGTGAAAAAGGTTTAACGGCTTCTTGCGTTTTGAAAATGAAATTCATTTAAAATTCCTTCTTTGTAGTGAAAAATATAAAGAATACTTTTACTTTGTGGATGAAATGAATGTCATTTAACTTTATTCTTTTTAAAATTTCGAGTTTGTACTTTTGTGAAAAAATAATGGAGAAAAAGAATAAAAAGGATTTAAAAAGTTAGCTTGAGGATTATTTTTTATTTTTAAATTTTAAAACTTGGGAAAAAAACTGTCTTTTTAATCAACAATATATTTTCCCACTTTCCTTTTTTGATCACAAATATGGAGGATCTATTAATACATTATCTCCCAATATGTAATTTGATACATGAGATCAAAGAGATGAACACAGTTTTTTCATCTATACTACTTTTGTAAATGTGAACGCTTGGATGAATAGATGGATGGATGAGGTTAGCCAATCACGGCAGAACAATAGAATGAAATTGGATGAAATCACATAGATGGATTATAATCCAAAATACAACATATGATAATATTTATTCCTATTAATTTATTTGTTATTATTTTATTAATTAAAAACTAATTTTTCCGCCAAAATCTTCATTTCCAGACTACTAAATGAGTAAGGCTGCAGTTTTTTTCCCACTCCCCCAATGAGGTTAGGTTTGATAGCCGATTGTTTCAAACGATCGTGTTTATTTTCTTAGTATTTGATGCATTTAAAATTAAACATTGCTAATTAAATCATTTTTTGGATTTATTTTGAAATACTTTTGAATTAAAATAATACGTGATAAAGAAAATTAAAAATTTATTATCTGAAATTGCGTTACCCCAACTGGAGTAGAAAATTCACGCATTTCCGTTGCCTCATTCGACAATGAAAATTCAACGCTAATTGAGTCAGTTTTGTTTTATTTGTAACGGATATGAACTTGATTTTGTTTTGGACAGACTAACGGTACTGGAATAAAAACACATTTTGAAATTTTTCTGTATATCTTTCAGCGATTTACAAGTTTCTTGATTATATCATATCAGACTTCATTTTCAACAGCACTATAAGGATGTTTGATACATTTTACATTATGTTCACATCATCATTTCTCACACATACACAACAAAATTTTCACGCCAACGATGTCGCGCGTAAAAGCTAGTATATAGTTAGCAAAGAGTGCATTTGTCACAGGTGATATAACACACACCTGTGACAATTGCAACCTTATTTCTCCAATTTTTGGATGATAGATAGTGGTATTTTTTACATTCAGCTTTAAGAAGACATGTAGGTTCGTTTACTGATTTCAGACGGTTGCTTCAACCCTTAATTTGACGATTCAAATCACCCCCAGAAGTTTTCTATTGGATTCACTCACTCATACTCCCTTAAGGAACAGCCATTTCAATAATATCTGTCAATTACGCTTTCTACGATATCAGATTTCTCTTAATTTCTTGGCATCATGTATGTGACTAATACCGTATCTGTTTCTCATTCGATATTTAAGTCCAGAAAGCGTAACGTAGATCGGGACCACAGATATCCTTATTTGCATGAGTGTTCAAATATTAACTTGTAGATAGTGTAAGATTTTTTTCTCTGCTCAAGAGCTAATGCAAAAATTTTGCTACTGAAAAACAAGTCTTTCAATTTCCGCAAGGAACTAATTCATTGAATCTCTAATTGCGCTGTAGGTTTAATAATTAAATGCTTCCTTTCAATATAAAGGTAAGAAATGATTTGATTTTTTTTTTGATAATGACACATTACAAGTATAAGCACTTCCATAAGAAAGCATAAGAAATTACAGGTTTTGTTGTTGCCATTCCTAATGTATTTTGTTTTGATTTTCCAATTTTGCATGCCATCTTATTTAAAGCTAAAATTGTGTTACCCAGTTTCAAATTAAGATTATTTACATTATAGTTTTTAAGGACTAATACGAATATATTAAAGTCCATAAAACGTAGGAATTAGAGAGTAAATATATGCTGCACATTATATGTTAATTGACCGGATGAATTTAAAGTATTTAAGAATTCTAAAGACGTCATTAATTGTCATATATCTTGCAATACAGAAAGGAATTCCCAATATATTGAATTTTACATCTTCTATTAAGATATTTTGCACAATTCATTCTTTGATTGTTCTGTTGCCAACATACCAGGCTGTATTGATAGGTCATTAACAATGCCAGCATATATTTATCAATGTGGTTTCAATTTTTTTTTTACAAAAACAAGGTTTCTATACTAATTCTGTCTCTGAAATCGAAGAGGGATGTGCCGATTCTGGTATCATAATCGTCATCTGACCATGATTCAAAATTGCGAGGTCATCCCCAAATAACCCCATTGTTGCTTTACAACGGAACGTTAATGTAATTAACTCAGAAATCATTACTAAATGCTATACATTGACTTCTTATTTATAGCTGTAATTTTTGTGTTAGGTAAGAAATTTTTTTGTAGGAAACAAAAATTATAAATAAGATCATCAAGCATTTAAAAAAATCATTGTAATCTAAATAAAGATTAGCATAAGCTATGACCAATGAAATTTTCACCAATATAATAATAATATATCCATAAATCTTTCAGATACAGTGATCAATATCTAATAAAAGGAAATTGAATATAATCTTCTAAAAGAGAGGGAAAGTGTTTTAATTCCAATATTAAAAAAACCAGAAAATATATTCATCAAAGATATGCAACATAGAATTGTATATCTTAAAATTATCATACCAAAATAGCATTATAAATCTATGCAGTTAAAATTTATTAGAATATTTGTGTTTTTTTTATTATTGCTAATGAACTTTCCGTAGGTAAATGAAATTACTTTTTTTAATCAATGATAAAGAAATAAATTTGATTTAGCAAAACTGTTAAAAATCGCAGCAAGTTTAAGAACAAACCTCACAGACAATCGGGTACTAATTTGATTATTTTAAATACCAATATTAACAACACTTACTTTCGGTTACTTTCTAATAAAAATAAAATAAATATTTCAGGTAATTGCATGCATTATTTTTTTCTACTTAATAACATTTTTTTGTAATGTGATGTTAAGCAGAATGATTAAAGTCTTCATTATCTGACAATTAAGATTAATTAGATGAACGTCTCAGCCAAATATAATCAATTCATTTTGCCTCTTTCCATCTAAATCATTGTTTTATTATATTCCAAGATTTCTTTTAATACCATTAAAGAAGGCTACAAGGTGACTTTCAAACTTTGCAAAGGAACTTCATTGAAGATCTAAGAAGGAAATGTCGTTTTCTCTCAGCTCTTTTCATATGCTAATCAGTATCATTCTTTCCCAACTATTTGTTCCTTTTTTTTCTAATCCCAGATGCTTTTCTAAAAGGAATGTGTTACGCATACATATGCATAAAATGCCACTTTTTTCAGCATTTCTGAGCAAATAGCTGTTTTAAAGCAGACATTTTTAAATCGCAAGTATATATTTGTGAAAAGATATTTTCACAAATATATACTTGCGATTTCACAAATATTATTGGAATTAAACACCAATTAATTTTCATAGTTTTATCGTAATTCAGCATAAATTAAACTCAATCTAAAATGTTCTATTATTTTCCGATCTGTGGCGCTAGTTTTATAAGCCAGATAACATCTACAATACCAAAGTCAACTTTTAGGTATAGTGGTCATGTTACTCGGCTACTGGCCTTAGCGTCGCAGGTTTGTACCGCGACCTTCACTCGCGACATTGGTGACCCGGACGTGGAAGGAAATTCTACCTTTTTTATTTAATTAATGCTGCAGGTGGTTTGTAAAAAAGATTTAAATCAGAGGTTTTGTACCCCCGATTAAAGAGATAAAAATATGTTAGGCAACACAAATTCTTTTGAAATATATCTACTTTCCCCTTATCTAAATCGATACGTGTAGAGAAATCCCTACCAGGATCTCATTGTATATATATTAATTTTGGGGATAAATATTTCAAGTTTTTTTGCTCCATGCAACTCCGTATGTAAAAAGATGTTAGTTTTGCCCTCACTTCTTGTACATAAATTATACATCAAGGAATGAAATAAAAGAGGTTTAATAATTCAAAGCTGTTCTCTATTCAGAAACGAAATTGCTGTTGAAGTATAGTAGAAAACTTGAGATTTCAGTATATGATTTTTCTGTAGTTTGAAAATGCTGGTAATAATTATTAAATATTAAACAAAAAAATAAAAAAATAACAAAAATATGCTCTAGTTTTCTAGATATAAGTATTTAAAAGACTGTTGCATAATGTTTTCAAAAAAAGAGCGGCTTGTTTAAAGGAAAAGGAATAAAATCAATTTATCACCAAAATTTAAACTATTTTGTGATTATTATTTTTCATGAAAATTTGAGTTCATAATATACATATTAGGTAACTTTAAACATCAGCATAAATAAGAAGATTTTGATCATTTTCTAAAAAAATTTTAAAAAGCTTTAATTATGTTTATTTTTCACTTATACCCACCAATTTCGACAACCTTTTTAATTATTCCTATGAGGCCACACTCTCCCAATATATATATATATATATATATATATATATATATATATATATATATATATATATATAATTCACATTTTTAGTCTTTAATAATTTTTATTCATCTAATGAAGTTCGAGAAAATTATTTTAAATTTGTTGTGAATGACATTTAATGTTAATGATCTTAATACAGCTCTTTCAAATGTTAATTAACTAATTTTGTTAAATTTCATTAATTAAAAACTAACTTTCTTGCCTAAAAAATTTTCATTTCCTCATCTTCAAGTAAGTAACGAATTCACTTTGTTTTTCACCACAATTAAGAGGTTAGGCTTAACATGATTTCGACCGATTATTTAAAACGATTCTGTTTATTTTCATAATGCCTGATGCATTAAAATTAAATATTGTTAATTACTCGATTTTACCGATTCATTTTGAAGTACTTTCTAATTAAAATAAAAAAATAAAGAAAATTAGAAATTTGTAATCTGTATACACAACTGGTGTAGTAAATTCACGCATTATGGGTAGCCACAATTGGTTTTGAATCCTCAATTGGCGGTAAAAATTCAATTCCAGTATAATATTTCAATTCTAATAATAATGATCTATTTATAGTAATTATAATTGTTTTCCCCGGATAGCCTGGTTGATAGGGTGTTGGATTCGCACCCCTTGGGTTGCGACTTCGTTAAACCATGCAAAGTCCGTCATGTCGAGAGTAATACCACTGGGGGTACTCGGTCAGAGGTCATCGTTCTCTGTTTGAGATGTAAATTACGATCCTTGGATGATTAAATGAAATCCATTAATGAAGTCCACCCCGTAAAAAGGATTTGTGACGTATATGAACAAGGCGTCGACTTCTGCCCTCGGTTTCTCAGGGGTTCATACCCTCAGAAGCTACTGCACCCCTCCTCCCATTGTAAAGTGAAACACAAGTACAATAACAACTATTGTAAATAAAAAAGTAACTAAGACGATATTGTTACAAGTGGCGAGGCGTCGCGGACGCATGCCAAAATTGGCGACGTTTAACGAGGAGTTTCGCGCTAGCCGGGTTGTTTTGGCGAAAGGAATAGTCTGGTAGCCGCTGGATCGTTCATGAAACTTCGCGTGCTTTTGGGCGCACACTTATTCGGTTATGTAAGGGACGTGTTGCCGTAGTTTCGGCAGTTTCCTCTCGGAAGATAAACGTCTCGCTGGACTAAAGTATACTGTTCTCGCTTGTAATTAGTGAATTCTGTTTACCTTTGCTGTTAACGTTGTATAATTGAGGTCGCTGTGATTTACTGTTTACTATGCTATACAATATCTGTTTTGCAGTCTGTTTTTATTGTGCGTAAGGCTTGAATTTACGCTGTAAGTGACTGTTGACTGCTTTTTTCTGAAGTTTTATTTTATCGAGTCATCCTGTAACAATATTTTTCCTTTTAACCAAAGTAGGAATTGATTTAAAAAAAACTGTTTTTATATTACTTTTTGTTGTTGTTGTTCATGTTGTATTAACATACTGTACTTCAAATCTCCATTATTTATCACTTAAGCCTAGAAATAATATGCATAGTAAAAATAAGCCAATTTATTTCTCTTTAACTTTGTGTTCTTATATACCTGGAATTCTTTTATAATCTTTAAAAAAACTACAAAAAGTTGACTTTCCAACTATGCGAAGGAAATTCATTTAGGACCAAGGAAGGAAATGTCGCTTTCCCTGGGCTCTTTTCATATGCTAATAAGGATCATTCTTTCCTCCCCAACTATTCGTCTTTTTTAATCCCTGTGAACCGGCCTACAAGGAAAGCACACTGCATAAATATGTATTAGGTACCAGTTTCTGCAGGCGGCCGGACAGACTGCTGTTTGTTTCGAAGTAAAGCTGCTGTTCTCCGAAAATTTGAATCTTAAATATTTTTTTTGGATTCATATTAAAGAGAAATTAAATTGAAGTTTTTACAATATCTCTGGAATATCGAATTAAAGACAGGATTCGTTATTGTGTTCTTTTTACCTATTAGATTATTTGTTTATTTTAGAATATCTAAGAATATAGTTGAAATAATTTCAAGAATTTAGTTGGATAATATTATAACATATATTTTATTGTCCCTGATATATTAATTCTGAGTATCTCCAACTTAAATAAATTCATAAACTTAACAGAAAAGCACCAACGAAACATAAAAAGGTTTGTATAGATATTTTGATATTTTTTCGTATTATTTGAATAAAATATTTTATTTTTTTGTACTAAAACTAGAAATTAATTATTAAATTTCAATATATTTGTTGTAAAAAAATTAATGACACATCACATGGTAAAGAATTCTATGTAATATTTTAATTGTTATTATTAAAATATTTTTAGAATATGAAAATCAATTATATTATAAGTACTAAAAATAAATCTGTATTATGATTAAAATGTTAAATGCAGAATTTTAGAAAACGATAATGTATATAATAACATAGAACAATCAAATTCTATTTTAGATATTTATTCGTTTAAATCGGTTATATTTTTAATTATTTCTGTTTTTATTGGAAAAGCTTGCGAACAAAAAGATAAAAATTGAGAATGAAATGAAATATTTGAAGGAAGAATAACAATTTCAATTTAGGTAAACATTCTGTAACAAATTCAAATTTTTATGAATATTTTACAATGCTTCCAATTCCCTATAATATGTAATCAATCGAGTTGAAAATCAAGTATAATAATTTCGATGAATTTTTTAATCCAAATATTTATAATACATGTAAGGACCATAAAAGCATGTAATAGTTATAATATGTAATATCAATATAGATATGTAATAGTTATAATATCTTACTATTTTTAATATTTTTTTGTATTTATATGTTTTAAAAATGTATTGGGTTTCCAAAATACCACTGCCGTTTAAAAAACAAAAGCAAAAAGAAAAATAACATTGAAGACATTTTGATTCCAAGTTTCGCTACGGAGGAAATTTATGAATCCAGCTAATGGTTGATTATTATATAAGACTGAAAACATTACTAATAATTATAATACTAATCATTAATATAAATAACATACATGTATAGGAAGGTTATATTATTAAACCGTAACTGCTGACATGAGTCAAAATGACTCCAATTTTTTTATTAGCTCTGATTATCCCGTGGTGTTTTACTCTTGAATACAGTTATCTCCTCAGTAACTTCAAATTGTTCTTGAACAATTAAGAACAAATTGTTCTTAATTGTCTATGAACATACATTATTATTTTTCAAAGCTTTTATTGTTATTTATAGAGTCATTAACACCATGTCACTGAAATTTCTTTTAATTTGAATAATTCAAAAGGAATAACGAAATATTCTTAAAATAGTATTTTAAAATATTGTATTTGTTCTTTCCATTTGTTAAATCCTAACAGTTATTAACGTTAGTGTAATTTGTAATATCTAAACTAAATAAATTCTCTTTTAAAGATTGTTTTGTTTTTTTGTTTTCTTATAACATCCTTCCAACATTTAATATTAAAGCCTTTAACATTTTTAATATTAATATTTTTAATATTTTTCGAAACTAGATATTTTCTGAATACATTATGTTCCCAAAATAAATTCTATTGCTCTTTACGGAAGACAACGAAGAAAAGTAACATTGGAGTTGTCTCCATGTCTATGGTCGTTTCAGGAAAATCATGTCTCCAGATAAGGGTTAAGTATTATATAAGAATGAAATTTTATTAATTATTAACCATTTAAAAATAAAAGCTATTCAAAGTAAACAATCATAAATTAGAGATCTCTTTTTCAAAACAACTTTTTGTCAATTGACTAGATTATCATTTCAATCATTCCCAATCTGAATTTTTATTCATTTTAAAAAGCAAAACCTAATCAAATAATCTTCGAATGGAAAACTTAGCTTACAGACGTTTAAAATTAGAATAGTAATAAAATCGCCCCGAGATTATTGAATGTTATTTTTTTTATCTCTATTATTCTGATTTTGTCAGTTTGAAAAAAGGTTAAAGCTTTTAAGTAGAAATCCAAAATAAATACCTTAGAAAATTTTTTCAATAACAAGTATGTTTTAGAGCCCTAAGGTTATCTCTTAGAAAATTAAAAAATCTGAATTTCTTAGTTTGATAGAAGTCTCTAGTTAATTAAAATCCTGTTTTTTTTTTAATCTTTGAGTAAAATACCTTTTCATACCATTTTCTTTTATTCTCAGTGAATATTTTTTATTGTGCGAACAATATCAAATTCAGAAATTTTACATTTAATCGGAAGTTAATTGCATTATAGAAACAGTTTAAGTTTAGAGTGATTTTGGATCCGAGAAATGAATAGTTACTGAATGTTAAAATAGTATTGCTTATTTTGTAATTACGAATCAG
>JAOUZG010041575.1:1519051-1553795 GCA_026289955.1 Argiope argentata
GTTGTTACTAGCCATGGACAAGCTCTCCGCTGATACAGCAGCAGAATTAAGCCGAAAGAAGCGTCTCTTGTTTTTGAAGCAGCGTCAACCAGGGCCAAGAGTACGACTTAGCTACACTCTAATCGCATTTGCTTGCGCAGCCCCTTTTTACGGGGGGGGCAAGGTCACACATCTCACAGATAGCGCACAGAAGAACAACCATGCCTAAACCGGGACTCCTGGAACACGAGGAAGACGCGCTACCTCTGTGCCAGAAAGCCTACTCTCAATATGTAAAAGTTAATAAGTTAAAGATAATTTTCATCCATATTTAATTAAATAATAAGCCTAAAATGTATGATACTATAGATTTATTTAACTGCAGAAGTTTCAGCGAGTATTTCATTTGAATAATTAATTTCACTAAATTTATAAACTTATTCATTTTAACACGGATACATGGATGTATCTTAATACAGGGATAATGTTAAATAAAACTAAATAAATATACCAGCTTCCATTCAGCTGAATAAAGTAAAACTAAACAAAGATTTTCTAAAAGCTGAATACTGCACATTTATGGAAAATTGCCATTGATTACGGGACTTTTGTACAAAGAATGTTACCCTCATGCTAATATGTGACATTTAGTTTATACAATAGCATGAGGATAAATAGAAAAATAAACAACCTTTTCACTTACATGTAAAACACCTTATACTTTTGATTCCTCTCCAAAAATTTGTCTTGTAATTTGTAACAAATATGTATAAGGTTTCTTAGAAGTAATTATAACAATAAAGAAGGATGCATGGAATTCGGTATATAGTGTAATCTATTTTTGAGATGTAATAATTAGTAATGAATTATGCAAAATATTTTTAGAAAATCAACAGCATTTATGAAAATTTTGTATGGATATAAACTGGTACCATTAAAAAGACAACCTTGTCAAGTTTTTAAACTAATCTGAAATTAATTTTTGCCCAATCATATGTATGGAAATTATTCCAAAAAAGGCAAAATTCTGATGAAATTTTAGTTAATTAAAATTCTAAGAATTTTCTAATCATCCAAAAAGTACATATTAACTGCCTTCTCTCTGTCTCTCTCTCTCTCTGTGTGTGTGCTAAATTTGGTTTAAGCTGTAGTACAAGTTTGCTCTCTAATGTTGAAATAAAGTACGCAGATACATTTACTTTTATTATTTTATTTGATGAAGTACTGGAAACGGTTTGCTTTTCATTGTCAAACTAAAATCTATTAAAAAATATTATATATATATATATATATATATATATATATATATATATATATATATATATATATATATATCTTTAAAAAGTGCAGATGAATTAAATTGGATTCCTTAATGAGTTAAATTTGTTTTTAATTTTGAGTTTAATGTAGAGATTTTGGAAATTTTATTCTTTTAGAACTATAATAAAAAATCTCTTTACTTCTCTTGATTTTATTCACAAATTAAAACTTTCAAAATGTATATGTGACTGACGTAGATACTTTAGATTAACGGTTGACCTTATAGAATGCCCAGATATACATAAGCACATAATGTATTTTAGAAGACTTTTTAGATACGAAGTAAACACACATAATTTTACTAATTTACCAAATAAATGAAAACGCCTTTTCAGAAGCATAAATAAAAACGCGCAAATTTACCATTTTTTAACTTTGTAACAGAATGCAAAAGAAAAAAAAAATACTTCAGAGAAAGTCCTTCAGACAAAGTTAAATGTCTCTCCAAGTAAATCCAATTATTCTAATAAAATACTTTAAAAAATTCGTCATTACATTGTAGCTATTTTTAGTCTAGCTAGAAAGTATATCGATTGTTTTCCACCGGCAGTTCTTTTATGTACTCTTTCATGTGCATTTGCATGTTTTAGAACTCGGATTCTTTCTCCTTTCTCTGTTTAGAATACTGTTAGCTCGAGACATTTCAAAAATAAGAATGCTCTAGACTCCAGACCATAATCTTTCAGATTTCTATGCTGGAGGGATGCATAGAATAGCATCTTTTGCTCTTTCCTTTTTTGTTATCTCTTATATTCCTTAAGATATCGATATCTTTTCTTCCTTTTATATTTGATCCTCCATTTTATTTGTTTCAGCTCTCTAAAGTTTCGAAACTAGTTGCTGAAAGTTTAAATCAGCTGATATTTTATTGTTTACAGGAATGCAATACATAGAATACTTTTAAAAATACTATATGCAGTCAATAAATAAGGATACAAATTAAATTCTAATTATTCTATGGAATTCGTAAGTATTATTTTTAGTTAGATATTTTATTTCTTTGCGATATTCCTTTCATCCAAAAATCTATATACCTGTAATCTTCAATAAATAAAATCACTGTTACTTATGAGGCCAGGATAGCCTGGTTGGTAGGGCGTTGAATTCGCATCCCTTTCGCTGCGAGTTCGAGCCCACCAACCGAAGACTGACTGACTTGCGCACGTTAAATATGTCATGGACCGTGACAGCCTAGTTGATTGGACATTGGACTCGGACTCCTTAGGTTACGAGTCCTCCCCCTAAAAAGGTTTGTGACGTGTTTGTAGCTAAGTCGTACTCTGGACCCTAGATAGAGCTACTTGTAAAACAAGAGACGCATATCTCCGGCTTAAAATCTGCTGATGTATCAGCGGGGTTTGTCCATGGCAAGTGCCATAAGTAACAACAATAAATATGTCGTGGCCATAAATTCCTCCATGTCGAGAGTAATACCACTGGTGGTACATATTCAGAGACGATCGTTCTCTGTCCGAGATCTAAATTACGATCAGTGAATGAATGAATGAATGAAGTCCATCCCGTTATAAAGGTTGTGACATGTGTGTAGCTAAGTCGTACTCTTGGCCCTAGATGACGCTATTTGTAAAAACAAGAGACGCTCGTTCTTCTTGAATCGATGGCAGCTATGTCAGTGGCCTTGTAAAGAGTCAAAAGTAGCAACAACAAACAACAGTTAGTTATTAGACAATTATTATATAAATAACTAGAAGACGTTGCCATCTGCTCGCTTTCGGTTGTCACTCCCGGTGTTGTACTCGAATCATGCTTATGCTCAGGTTAGTGGGATTTGTTGCGGGTTTCATTCTCTCTCTACTAGCATCAAAAGTAAAAGGGAACAAATTATTTTTATAATGCTATGAAGCAAAAAGATCAATTCCAAATATAAGAGAAAAATTGTAACTTCAAATCTCATTATAATTTATAATAAATCTCATTATAATTTTAACTTTTTCTGCAAAAAAGAAAAGTAAAAACATGGATTTAAAAAAATCTTTAGAAGAAATTAAATATAATTTCTTTAAAACCGTTAAGTCTTTCTTCATAATAGTTTTTTTTTTTTCATTTCATATCTCTAGACGCTCCATTGATTTAAAAATACAATGCAAGGTTCACATTCACATTACTTATATATTCAGACGATTACTGGCCTAGAAGCGAGTACTTTCAGTTATTCAAGGATGATAACCAAACTGGCAAGGTATTAATTAATGTTGCAACAAACGGTGGCTCTAAAAGTAGGATTATCAAATGATCTTACATTTATTAAAACACATCGATATCGAATCGATTGTTTTTTTTTATCCTTATCATTCTCTTTCATATATCGAATATTTTTCGAATTTGTCTTCGTACTCAGATTCTTGTTTACAATGAGATTATCTCACGTCATCTTCAAAACATGAAGCTGCAGATCCTCAGTCAATACTTGGCAGATATTCCAGGGAGGATCTTTTGGTCTCTCCATAAAATATCGATGTTTCCTTTTTTATTTTGTAAGCTTAATCTTCTGTAGGGCATTGTCGATCTCCAAAACTGACATGCTGAGGATTATATTTCTACATTTTTTTCTTGTTATGTTGTATTATGTTATCGAACATCACATTATTTTATAACAATTCTGCTTATAACTTGTTCATATTTCATAATTTTTAAAATTGATAGATATCAATCTCAAATTGTTATTATATAAAAAGATGAAAATTAAATGATTAGAATATATAATATTATCTTTATTTCTTAGAAACATATTTGGAATACATTTATAAATATATGCTTCATGCATCTAGGATAACAAAATATATTTTAAAAAATTCATTAGGGAAGATAAAAAAAAAACAATTTTTATCCTCCAGAAAATGAAATATTTAAATTAATCGGTACTTTTCCGTTAACCGGGATTCAAAAAAAATCGCCAAAGAAATTTGGCGGAATTTTTCACTATTTGGAGATTTTTCACTTTAAAATCACTTTAAGAAAGTTGGCGGAATTTTACATCATTTTGGCGATTTTTCGCTGACGGCCGGCTAACTGAAAAGTACTGAGAAATTATTAAATATCATCGATTTTTTTTCATTTCAATACATTTAAGGAATAATAATAACTGTGGGTTAATTAATACAGCTATTTATATAACGAATTATAGTTATAATAACGAATATAAAGCCTATTTTTCACAATAATTTACCTTCTTTTAAAACTCGTTCGTCTTCCCACTCCTCACCCTGCCGTAGCTATGCAAGTATAAACACGTTTTTGCAATAAATTATTCGAGGATATTTCTTGAAAATCGAAAACGCATGTTAACTGCATCTTTCATGCAAACATTTGATTATTTTATTGTGCAATAAATGTGATAATATCAGTTTGGACATTTGAGCGCTAGTTAATCATCATCTGAACAATGGTCAACATAATGAGATACATCATAAGTTACTCTGATTTATGTCCAAATTAAATTATAGTACTAAAACACTAAGTCAAATAATACCTATAATATCAGCTTACAATTTGATTATTTTTTTTGCAATAAGATCTACTTTTGAACTCAAACAATTTTTTAAACGTTTTGAAAAATCATATTTGGAAATAGAATTATAAATAACTTGAAATTAGGAAGAATTAAACTTTTTTCTATTTTTTTTCAGAGAATTAGATTTTTAATGTTTTTCTTCTGCGAGAGGATGCAATTTCAAGAGCTTTCTAGAATTTTGTATACATATTTTTTCACCGCAAACGGAAAATATACCAGCAGTTTTCACATCAATAAAAATAATAACTGACTCAGTCTATCTTTTTCTAAGAAATAAATTTTCAACTTCTAGTTTACTCAGATGAAAGAAAAGTTCTAGTTTACAAAAAAAAAAGTTGGGAGAATTTCTATATTTTCACAACACTACACATGAGAAGCGCTGATAAAAAGAAAACTTTTCTCAGAAAATAGTTTCCAAAAAATGGATTCTTCTACAAAAGAAAAGTAAAAGAAAATACGGAAAATACAGAAAGAATTGAAGTTTGAAACCTATCATAAAATTTTACTTGTTGTATTTATCTTCCATTCTGTAGTTGAAGTTAAAACTATTTATGATTGGTTAATCACATATTAATAAATTGGTTATGAATCATCTTAATAATTCTAAAATACGGATGGAATGGTCATTTCGACAGCAAAAAACTATTAAAAAACCCACACAAAATATAGAAAGAAGCGAAGTTATAGACCTAAAAATATTGCTTGTTTTATTTATTTTCATTTCTGTAGTTGAAGTTAAAATTATTTTTACATGGTTAAGAACATATTAATAAAGTGGTCATAAATTACCCTTATAATTCGAAGATATGGAGTAAATGGTATCTTTGACAAGAGAAAATCTGAATAAAATATAAAAAGAAGCGAAGTTTGTGATTCATGATAAAATTCCACTTGTTGTATTTATCTTCATTTCTGTAGTTGAAGTTAAAATTATTTTTAATTGGATAAGCACATGTTAATAAATTGGTTATAAATTATCCGTACAATTCTAAAATATGGAGGGAATAGTCACTCCTACAAATGAAAATTATTTTTTAAAAAAGTTGAATATAATGTAAAAAGAAGCGAGAATTGAGACCTATAATGAAATATTATTTGTTGTATTTATCTTCGTTTCTGTTGAAGTTAAATTATTTATATATGGTTAAGCACATATTAATAAAGTGGATATTAATTACCTTTGTAATGAATGTAATGGTATCTTTGAAAAGAGAAATTTTTTAAAAAATCTGAATAAAATGTAGAAAGAAGCGAAGTTTGTGACTCAGGATAAAGTGTCACTTGTTGTATTTATCTTCATTTCTGTAGTTGAAGTTAAAATAATTTATAATTGGATAAGCATATATTAATAAGGTGGTTATAAATTACCCTTATAATTCTAAAATACGTGAAAAATGGTATCTTTGACAAGAAGAAATCTGAATAAAATGTTGAAAGAAGAGAAGTTCTGACTCATGATAAAATTCCACTTTTTGTATTTATCCTTATTTCTGTAGTTGAAGCTAAAATTATTTATAATTGGTTAAGCACATATTAATAAAGCGGTCATAAATTACCCTTATGATTCTAAAATACGGAGTAAATGATATTTTTGACAAGAGGAAATCTGAATAAAATGTAGAAAGAAGCGAAGTTTGTGACTCATGATAAAATTTCACTTGTTGTATTTATCTTCATTTCTGTATTGAAGTTAAAATTACTCATAAAGGGTTAAGCACATATTAATAAAGTGTTATAAATTACTATTATACAAGATACAGATTTCTTACAAGATACATAGTAAATGGTATTTTTCACAAGAGAAAATCTGAATAAAATGTAGAAATAAGCGAATTTTTTTGACTCATGATAAAATTCCACTTTTATGTATCTTCATTTCTGTAGTTGATGTTAAAATTATTTGTAATTGGTTAAGCATATATTGATAATTGGCTATAAATTATTCTTATAATTATAAAATACGGAGTAAATCGTATCTTTGACCCCAGAAAAGTAATAAAAAATGAATAAAGTGTAGAAAAAAGTGAAGCTTGTGAATGAAGTTATTTATGAATGAAAAATATTACTATGAACTGTAATCTGAATTTATTCACCAGTTGTTATAAACAACCACCTAAACGAAAATGCATTATCATTATGCCTACAGGAATGCGTATCAATACATGAAATAACAATGTATTGAAATGATGCTGGAAATTATGATTGAAAACAAGTAAGAAATAAATAATTATTTATGAATGAAAAATATTACTATGACTGAAGTCGGAATATATTCACCAGTTGTTATCAACAATCACCTAAACGAAAAGGCATTAACATTATGCCTAAGGGATTGCGTATTAATACAGGAAATATCAGTGCATTATTATCATGCTTATAATATTGATAAAAAACAAGTAATAAATAACTAATTATTCATGAATAAAAAATATTACTATGAACTAAAGTCAGAATATATTTACAATTGCAATCTGCAGCCATCTTTGAAAAATGCCCTAAACATTTTTATAGAGATGATGAATTTGAAATAAACATCGGATAAAAATGGAAATATTTGTAAAACGTTTACCATCTTCTGGAGGTTGATTTAGTCGTTTCAGCACCAAAAAGCTCAATTCTCTTCTCTCTGCCCCCCTCTTTTGCATATTCGGTTGAAACTCACTTTTATTGCAGATCAAAATGTGTTAGAAGAGACAAAAATATTACCTGAGGTAAGAGCGAAATCACTTTTTAGAATTCCTCAAGGAATTAGAATGCGGAAAAAAGTTTTACACTGAATATTACTTTCTTACGAAGGAATTCTTTAAATTATTCGAAGCAGAAGTAGAAAGTAGAATGGAGAGAGAAAAAAAAAGAATTTCTTCTTTCTTTTACAGTTAGACATTTTTTTAAGAGCTTGGAACTTCAATATTATAGGTATTTCTTTTCATGGTATAAAGAATTGCATCAAAATTTCTCAGAAATAAAAGGGAAATCTTTTTATGTTCTTTTATAAATTTTTTGGTTTCCAGTTTTGTAATGAAAAATTCCGAAATTATAACTTTAAAGACTTTTGTCTTTTTTACTGCGCTTTTTCACGTTTTAAAAGTTTGTTTTTGTTTTATTTTACTGAATTACAAAAAATATATATATATTCTTATTTATAATTTCAAGTATCTTTTGAAGTAATGTTTATATTTATTTTATGCTGAAATGATTCTAGAAACTATTAAGAAGTTGAGAAATTTTAGCTTTTAAAGAATATTCATGGAAGAATATTCATTCATGCTTTAAGTTATTTAGATTTAGAAATATAGACTAAGATTTCTTTAAATATATTGCTTTTATTCATTATTATTTAAAATTTACTCTCATTCTTAAGAATGACGCTCATAAAATATATATCATTAAATTATGAAAGGAAATTTAGAAAATTAATGAAATGATATTACTTATCAATTTCATAAAGTTTAAAAGTTTTGAAAATAATCAAAAACCGATCAATTGATATGCGTCATGTTTAATATTTTTAAAAAGGTATTAAATTCTCAAAATATATTATTAAAATAGTTTTTTGTAAAGTTTTGTTAAACAGAATATTCATCATAAACTTTTCATAAATTAAACCTGGGACTACATTAAGAATAAACAAGGAAAAAACTTTCGAATTTAAATTCAATTTTAAGTTTTACGATTTAAATTCAGGTGAAAAAAATATTGTAAAATTAATTTCATATTACTTATTTTTAATAAAATATCACAACTTATCAAATTATTTTGATTTTTTTCTCTTTAATTAATTTTTTTAAAAGACCAATGAAATAAAAATTGTTTTATGAATTGCAAATTTTTGAAATAATAGTAATGAGATGTGAAATTTCCTTTTATTATATTGATCCAGAAAAATTTTACTATACGAAAATTCTTCTTAAATCAAATTCATTTATAAATAAAAAACAAATCAATCAAATATATTCAAAGAAAGCTTTCATATTGTTACGTTTTTAAACGTAGCGGGCTCGAATTGAATGGACTTTACTTTAGGACAGCACAAACAAGTTTATTTACAGTTATTTATAGGTATTTACAGGATGACTTGATAAAGGAAAACTTCAGATAAAAACAATCCAGCAGTCAACAGTCATTAACAGCGTAAATACAAGCCTTACACACAATAAACAAGGACTACAAAATAAATATCGTATAGCGTAGCAACAGTAAATCACTGCGAACTCAATTACACAACGTTATCAGCAAACGTAAAAAAGCAGGCTAATAACAAGCGAGTAAAATAATCAGCACATACAACGAGTCGCTACTCTTTCGAGAGAATTCTGCTAAGTTGCGGCAACCCGTTCCTTATATAGCTGAGCGAGCGAGTGCACGGAAACATGTGGAGCTTCATGAACGATCCAGCGGCTACCAGACTATTCTTTTCGCCAAATCATCTCTGCTGATGCTAAGCCCTTCGACAGCCGTCTCCAACGCCTTCTCCTTCGGCGGATTTTGCGGCCTTAGCCCGCTTGTAATATTATGTTAGAATATTTCATAAGTTTCTTTCACATTGATTTAAACTTTCTTTATCTATATACTATGTAAACTTATCTACTGTTGATCAGGCTTTAGTTTCAGTCTTCCCAGCGCTCTTTTCAGACACGTTTTGTTGGTGACGCAGTTTATTTCACAATGTTCAATACTAATAAAATCAGAAAGCCTTTATGGTATACTATTCATTGCTTCAAGTGAGGGGGGAGTAATACTATAACTATTATAACCATCAGTAATTAATTTTAGACAATTTCTGGCATTTTTGTGTTAAAAGATAAAAAAGGTAGTAGCTGTCTAATAGGGACAAATAAAAGCTTTTTAGAGGCCATGGTCATAAATTCCACGTTATAATACACATTTGATAGCAAGTGATATAATTATTCATCTAACAACGATGCGTAATCACTTAATTAGAATGGAAGTATCAATCGATGTTAAATTTGGGTATTAAATGATAGAATCCGCTTATACGAACCACGCCTCTATTAGAATTATTTCTTTACCCATATGAATAAAATTATTTCGTGGAGAAACTAGTATTTGGAGGCGAGATTTGTAATTTGTATCAAAGCATGCATCGAAATAGTTTTTAATCTAAGAACAAAATATCTTCAATAGTTGAGAAGCCTGTACTTAAACTGAAGAAAATTTTTTGATCCATTTGATGTAGTTGGAAAAGTGTAATTTATGTTAAGGTTTATCCTCCAATTAAAATCATAAATTTTGTCAAATACTGTAATAAACTTTATAAATTGAAAGCCACCATAGCAACAAACGACCAGAATCGATAATATTAATGAAGCACCGTTTCTTATCACGACCAAGAAAAAACCACATGTTATATTAACTGTAAAAGGAAATCTGTTACAGTTTTATTGGGACGCTCTATAGCATATTCTGTACTCCTCTGATCTTGCTCCATCCGACTACTACTTATTCCTTTGATTAAAAGGTTTTCTTTGAATGATTATACTTCCAATTCATAAGTGATACAAAAGCATTTAGATTATTTTTCAGATAAATACCACAATGTTTAGACAGAAGAAATAATGAATCTTATTATAAGATAGGTGAAAATTATGATAAGAACAGTTTGTATATCATGCAATAAAAATTCATTTCGTTTTTATGTGTTTTAAAAAGTGAAAGAAATTAATGGAACACCCTCTCTCAATTAATTTGCTTCATATTTTTAATAAAAGCGAAAATTTCATTTAACTTTAAATCGATAAAATATTTTTTACACTTTATTATATTTTCTAAGAAAAATATATTTCAAATCTTAATCCCCCACATCCTCTAGATTTCCGCAAAAAATATTAATGCACCTAGTCATAAAATAAATTTCGAGAAACTCGGCATGTTTTTTTCATTGGCTGCTTCCCCCCTCCGCCATTTTGCCTCGTATAAAACTCCCAGCAACATTTTATGTTTGACTTTTCCTTTCCCTTCTTCTAATCGCATCTGCCAGGTAGGTCATAACACGGGAAAAATACCCCCTCTTCCGGAAATAATCTCCGGTCTATTTCAACGGAAAAGACGACTCCAGAAAATAAAGTGCCCTTCAAAATGGATACCCCCTTTCTGCGGGGGATTATCGTGAGGACTAGTTAGCCGGAATTTTCCGATACCTCCTTGTGCTTACTCTCATATCTTCTGGCCTTCTAATCGAATTTTGGAACACAGTGGCAGCCAGTGGAGAATAACATGCCCTTCCTGGTGGACTGAACTAAATAAACGACGGGCCTCTTCAAGTGATTACGCTCGGGGCTTTTGAATATTTCAAGTTGAGTTCCGTTATAATTGTTATCAATGGAGGAGACAGGTTCGAATTACTAAAGGACTTTAGCTGTTAAAATTGCTTTGTTATCGCCATTTTCGGCATTGCTGAATAGTCGAAATCTTTTAAAAGCTTAGGGAAATTTGATTTTAATCATTCTGAGACTTATTTATAAGAGTCAGTTTAAGAATTAAGCATTCCAATCACAAGATTAAATATTTTAATATTTAATTATTTAAATTGACATTCGAAATATGAAATAATAAGTTTATATTATTGAATATTAGATAACAATATTAATAGTCGGGTTATTACATATTAAGTAAAAGTGGAATAAAAATTGAAAATAGTAATGGAATGGATCAGAGGTTCTCAAGCGGCTGGTTGCGAACCCCAGCGGGGTCGGGGAATTTGTTCAGGGGGGTCACAAGATGCGGAAGAAACGTTTAAAGAAAATCAATTTATTACAGCATTTTTCATTATAAAAAGAGAACACATAAAGCTTTTAATACGCATACAAGATGGTTTTTGTGTTCTCATGTAATGGGATACATGAGCTTGTTTGGAATTAACCTATTTTTTAATGACTGGAATGAGCTTTGTAACACACAAAACAATGCCATTTTCCAGTGTCAAACGATTTCTTGATTTTGTTTTTTAAATTTTTTATTATAGAGAATCCTTGTTCACAGTTGTAATATGTAGAAAATGGCTTCAAAGTTTTTAACGCTGTTGTGGTCAGTTCTTTGTATTCCTTTTTAATACGTATTCAACATCTGTCGATATAAGCTTTGTTAAAAGTTACTTTAGATGACTTATCACTTGAAATCTCTATCAGTTGATCATGATGACGGACACTTAGCTCAGCTTTTGTTACGGCCTGCTCACTGAACGGATTGACTATCCACACAACCCCACTCATATCCTTAACTGGAATGTAACCTGCAAACTGTTCAATCAAAGTTTCGAGATGAGATGACACTAATAAGGAGAAAGATGAAGTGTCAAGGGATATGGCGCCAATACCCGACACATACTTTACGAACTCTTGAGAACGTGTAAAATTTTCAAAATATCTGTCTTAACTTTATACATAGTTAACACTTCGGGGGGGTTCCGAAATACTTAGTCTAAAAAGGGGATCGCAATGTCTAAAAATTTTAGAACCCCAGGAATAGATAAATTAGTCTTTGAAAGCCATCGTCAGAAAGAAAAATATTTAGATATGATATTTTACTAAATAGTTCTATGATAAATATTTGAAGTTATATTTTTCTGCTCTAAATATTTGCTGCAATATGAAGAAGAGGCGTGTTTATCTTAATAATTAATCTTATCTCTGATATCATTAAAAAGTGTGCGTGTGAGTGTGCATGCCTGCTTGTGGTGTGGGTGTTCTGTGTAAACGTTTCTGACAGTTAGTAATTATTAGTATTCTTTACAATTATATTACTCGTATTAGTATTCTTTTACTAATATCTAATGTTGCGAACAAACCCGCACCCTCACCCCCTAAAAAACACTGAGTTTTAAGCTATAACAAAAATAACTTTTCTACTGGAGACGTATTCATGGCTTTATTTGCAAACTTATTATTATTTCATATTTGTTTTTTACTTCAGTTTTAGTTGGTTCTTATATCAATAGACTATAGTGAATTTAAAATTAAGATCAATGTTAAATAGAATTTAATTGATTGAAAAAATATATATCAAAATATATCTTTCGATTGACAGCATAAGCATCAATATTGGTAAAATAACACTTCCTTTTATAGTGTCAACTTTTATAGGAATAAAATATACAAACGGTAAAATATATATAAATATTATAGCATAATATAATATCTATATTTGCCTAACAGATCCAGCATATAATAGACCTAAGAATATACAAAATAAATTCTCTATTTATGAATTTGATTTTTTTATCTTCATTTTCCTACCAAATTATATTTTAGAAGAAACGAAGTCAACAAAGCAATATTCTCCAGCGTTTACTTTAGCTGCTCTGTTCTAAAAGATCTTAAATAAATACAAGAATTTCTGAAATTCAAATAGAATATTATCGTGCAGTGGATTTTTCAATCATTAACAAATTTGCAATTCTAAGAGAATTGTTGTTTTTAAATTTACAATGTGTTTATTTTGTTTCGATATGTTCACTGGTAATGATGCGAAATTGAAGGTGATATTCTACTCCGATATATTAAATATCATTAACAAAATAAAAATGATTCTTTAATTCTAAATTTAAGCTTACGTATTCAAAACCACTGTCTTTGAAAATATCGAATTGGTTTTAACAAAATCAATATTGACGATTTATTCATATGTCATTGAATTCATGCCTGTAATACAAACTAAGTTTATATCATGACTACTATTGCGAAAAAATTCGTTGGCATCTGAGTGACATTTTAACTAAATGCTCATATTTAAAGTATAAAGAAATAAAGAGAGCAATTTCAATTAGCATAATTATAATACATAAGTAATAAATAATTTTAAGTTATAAATAAATAGTTTACCTACGAAAAATGTTAATATACGATAAATAAAATAAATATAATCAAATATATAACTCACTCTGTCATAATTTTCTTTAATAAAAAATTCTATAATGCCATAATCACACACTATTTAATAATGCAATTCAAAAATAAATAAACAAATATAAATGCATCGGGAAAAACTAATTAGAGTATTTATAATAAAAAAAATTATAATAATCTTTGAAACTCCTCACGAGAAATCAGAATATTGGAAATAAAATACAATTACATTTTCAAAAAAATGGAAATAAAATATGAAACGATAATTTTTTTTCATTCAAAAGAAAAAAGCAATTTTTAAAAATAAAAAACAGATGGAAGTAAAATGGAAATGATTTTGAATGAAATTAAAAATTTTCTTTCATTCCAAAATAATATATAATTATTATTAATTAGGAGAATTCAGTTACAAATACAGGGAATCAGAATCATAAATAAATATAATTAAGTAATAAATGTCATGAATGTCGTTTAAACACTTCAATTCTTCTGGAAAAGATTCTTTAATTCATAAAAAAATTAAATTTAAGACATTTATTTCAAATTAAATGCATGATTTTAATAAAACTTCATAATCTTTCCAAGATGAATTAATTATATAGGTGACGGGTTTGGTAGAATTGAATTTCTTCACTAGAAGAATTATTTAATAAAAATCTATTTATTACTTTTCAAATTTAAAATCCTAGCAAATAATTGTTAGCAACTACATTTCCGTGAATGCAGATACGGTTGGAGTTAATAATCATTCATTTAGTATTACATCTTGAATTCCAGGTACATGAATTTATTTCCTCTCGTTTAATATTTTTCGATTCCTAAAAATAGTTCACAGCTTCCCTATATATGTCTTATTTAAATTTAAATCGTTATTAAAATTCTTTTTATGCTTCCACTCATGTTTTAAATATATTTTTACACTTGTAGTGGATGGCACTCACGTTAATACAGTTTTTTTCAAATATTAATTTATTAATTTAATTTGAGGCATTTTTAATACTCCAAATATAGTTTTAGCAGTTTGTAATGAAAATTGAAATCAACAGGCAGTAGCTCAATAGGTAGAAAATTAGGATTTTGATATTTTTCAGATGAAAAATTCGAGTTCAATTCTTGCGAAAATCAGTAGTTTTTGGATGAATTATTTATTTATATTAAAATGTAATTATTTAAATGTTAAATGTAAAATGTAATTATTTAATAAAAATTACTAAAATAAAATAAAGATTAAAATGAAATTTTCTATCATATTTCAATGTAATATCATTTCTTGAACGGCCAAACATCATGTGTTCAAGTTAAATTATAGCTTTATAGATTTTAATTATTTCGTTGAGGTAGTAACTTTATTACTGCAAACAGATTCAAAAAACTTTGTATCGCATTTATTGTTTGAAAAAAACATCACATTTCCTTATTATTTCCTTCCATATAATCACGTGCTCAAAATGACATTTTTCTAGATTTTATTTGCTGTAGTCATTAACTTATTTTTTAAAAAATAAGAGATTTTGTATATGCAATGGCAACGTTATTATAAGCTGGGATTTTTTTAGATGATTGTACAGGTAATAAAATTTCAATTTCTGATGATGCCAAAAACCTCATCTCCTAAATAAATTTTCTTCTTATATATATATATATATATATATATATATAACTTGTTTTATTTTCGTTTAGGAACAGGATAACTCAAATATACAAAGCCAAATAATAAAAAATAGAAATTTGGTATTTGAACTTTACACCAATAAAATATATATAAATATATAATTCTTATTAAAAAAAATCTTTAATTTTCTTAGAAGTTGGTTTAATTGAGCTCTGAATGTCCTTCTGTTAGCATTTTGATTGAACATTAAATATCAAAAATGCAGAGCGAAATCAATAAATATGGATTAGATTTATTGCCAGAATTTAGGATCCGTATTTTCGAAATGGTTGATTCTGTAAGCTTATTCGCTTTTACGCAAAGGCGTTAACAAAAAATAGGCAACAGCTCACATAATTGAAATCAGATTGTTATTGCACCGATATTATTAACCAGATCAAATGTATTAACCAATCAATTCCAAAATCCCAATTTAGTTTCCCCATTATATTATAAAATTTAAGACAATATAATCCAAAAGTTTGGTATTATACGAAAAATACCAGGAGTGAAATATTCCACTTTTCTTTTTTCAAATAATTTTAAAATAGAAGAGAGACGATAGGCAGTATAACAATAGTCTATTTTTTAATTTTACATAAACATGATAAAAAATAAAAATTCTTAAAGAAAAAAGGGTAATTATGTCTTAGACCGTCTTCGCCAAAGGTTGCCAACGGTTTAGTTACTCATTGGCGATGGATTTAAATTTGGCGATAAAGATCAACGGATTACACCATTGCCGGATTGCCATAATTGGCGGTTTACCAACTCATTGGCGATGACTTCAAATTTGGAGATAAATTTGGACGGTACGATACATAAATACCGAAAAAAAGATAACTTAAACATAAATAGTTCTAGATGATAACATACATAATATCTATAAATTATTAACATTCCCATTCCGACAGGCTGAAAAAAATTCTAAAAATAGTTTAAAATCTCCTAATTATCTTGAATTAAATCTTCAAAAAAATATGTTTACAAACAAAACTTTTATTGATGCAATCTGTAGAAATTTTTATATTAATTATCTTTTAACAAATATTTTGAGCTACATTGCTTTTCAAACTCAATATTTGATGGCACCACCGTATAAATTCTATATTTAATTTTTTTTAATGAAATATCTAATATGATTTTTAAAAATAATAGAATAAAAATAACAAATAATATTGGATATGTTTAATTTTCGTTATTATTTTTCAATTTCTAATATTAGTTAACACACACCTTTTACATATCTTGTTTAAATTTTCAATCGTTAATAAATTACTTTGACCTCCAGGACCTATTCGTATACGAAATTTCAACTAATCAAATCAGAATTGGAATGCGCTATTGATAGTGAAATTGTACCATTACAAACAAAAATTAAATTAAATTTGAATTTTAAGAAGTTGAAAAATCATAAAAATTAAGGCTGAAGAAAGCAAGACTTTACCTTACATCATTTCACAGGACTTTAACAAAAAAAGTTCCACTTATACATTATAAGGGAACTAGTAATTTGGACTTAGCTTGTAAAATTCATTTACCTTACTAAAAATGTAAATTATAAGAAGCTTGAAAATTATTTGTTTAGTTTATAAAATTATAACCTCGTGAATTTTTCTACCAACAATTTGGGCGAAAAAATATATTTTCAATAAGCAATGAGACATATTCATTGTTTATCCCAAACATATTGCCTTTTACAGGAACAAAATTTAAGTAATTCAGGAAATGATTAAATGCTTAGTACTGAGCAACACACTGCAGCTTTAATCTCTGGTCCTCAAGACTTATAGAGCATCAACAATTGGGAGAAAAATATTTACTCAATAAACAATAACACTTATATTTATTGTTTATCTCAAAACATACTGCCTTTTACAAGAACACATTTGAAGTTACTCAAGAAATGTTTAAATGAATAGTACTTAGAAACACACTGCAGCTTTAATTTTTGGTCTTCAAGACTTATGGAGCATCAACAATTTGGGAGAAAAATACATTTTCTATAAACACTAAGACCTATATTCATTGTTTATCTCAAACATACTACCTTTTACAGGGACACATTTTAAGTAACTCAGGAAATGATTAAATGATTAGTACTTAGAAACACACTGCAGCTTTAATCTCTGGTCGTCATGACTTACGGAGCATCAACAATTGGGAGAAAAATATTTTTTGAAGGAACAACGGGACTTATATTCATTATTTATCTCAAATATACTATCTTTTACAGGAACAAATTTTAAGGAACTCAGGAAATGATTAAATGCTTAATACTAAGAAACACACTGAAGCTTTAATCTCTGGTTTTCAAGATTTATGGAGCAACAAAAATTGGGAGAAAAATATTTTTTCAACAAACAATCAGACCTATATTCATTAACTCAGTAACTCAGGAAGTGATTGAATGATTAGTAATGTAAAGAAGTCGTAAAACTTTTCCCCTTTTGAAGAGACACATGTTCTAACATTGTTACTTCTAGCAAGCGGTGAGACGATTCTTTCCTTTGTAGCGTATTGTGTTCTCCCGCTTTTGATGTTACCCTCTGAACTTGAAAGGAGTATATATAATAGACCATACATGAGGTTTACGGCCCTTTGAAGCAGGAAACCGTGTCAAAACACCAGATTTTACTATTTCTCCTATGGGACCACCCGAACTTGAATAAGTTCCGATAATGAACAAAACATGCATTTCGGCCCTTTGAAGAAAGAAGTACTGAAAACTCCAGATGTGAATATTTCTCTATTGTGAAGGGTCTGCTAGAGGCGTGGATGAGTAGAAAATATTCACACAGTTAACTGCTGACCATTGGGAATATTTCTGAAGAATTATTGGATGATCGGCATCTCCAGCGCACCAATGCGAAACTGAGAGGTGGAGTTTCACCGAGGTTAAAATGGAAGGTTTTGAAAGGAAGAGACGACGAGAGAGATAATCCTATGAGGAGTTGAACTGATCCGAGACGAGACGAGAAGAGCTGAGATTTGACAAGCTGTGAGCTGAACTGATGAGCTGTGAGCTGAACTGATGAGCTGTGAGCTAAAAGAGTTGGACAGCTGAAGAGATACCACATGATCTCGAGTTTGATTAAAGATCTACCGGTTATATCCGTAGATCCCCTTGAGTAAGATTGCAGTATCCATATACGCTAACAGCCTGTTAGTTTTCCTTGGATTAGTTGTTGAGCTGTTAATCCAGATGTAAATATCTCCCATAAATTAACCTAGAAGACGTGTTGTTTTTTGTTATTGTATAAAGCTGTAAATAAAACATTTGTGTTTAAACTCTACCCGCTTATTTAATTGGCCAGGATCAAGTCATTACAGTACTAAGCAACACACTGCTGCTTTAATCTCTGGTCTTTAAGACTTATGGAGCATCGACAATTGGGAGAAAAATATTTTTTCAGTTAAAAATGAGACTTATATTGATTGTTTATCTTAAATATACTGTCTTTTACAGGAACACATTTTAAGTCGCTCAGGAAATGATTGAGTGCTTGGTACTAAAAAACACACTGCAGCTTTAATCTTTGATATTTAAGACTTATGGAGCATGATCGGTTTATAAAATTCATTTTGTCTCTATTATCTGCAGGCAAAAAGGAACCACCAATATCTTTATGTATATCATCTCGCCCCCCCTCCGTCTACCGAGATGGAGTGACACACACGTTAATGTTTCCTTCGCTCGACTGCCGTTTTTCATCACATTAATCTTTTTCAGCCGAAAGTAAAGAAAGTTTCCATTTCGTGGAAGAAGGCAATTTTCGGAGTTATGCATCCGGGGGGTTACAAATCAGTTTCCTGGAAATCTCGGATTTTATTTCGTAATAAACCCGTTTTATCTCCTATATCGCAGTTCCTGGATTCCTCTCTCATTTTTCCCATGTCGTAAATTTTTTTCATAATCATTTATTTTTTAACCAATATAAATATTTTAATACTTTAAGATATTTATATTTGTTACTATTTTAACCACTTAACAGTTTTATTTTCTTTACTATTTAATAAAATGGCACCTTCTATTTAGGGAATATTTCCTTAAATGGAAATCCATTGAATACTTGACTTATTTAAGTATTCGAAGACATTTTACTATTGAATTATAATAATTATGAATGGTTTATTTTTTGTTTACAACTATCAAAATTCGATAAATCGATGCACGTACGGCATACGGGTCAAATAGTTAAGTGGGTTGGCTTTCTGGTACAGAGTTAGCGCGTCTTCTTATTGTTCTGGGAGTCCCTGGTTCGAGTCCTGGTTTGCGTATGGTTGTTGTTCTATGTGCTATCTATGAGATGTGTGAAAGTACCTCCCTGTAAAAAGGTGCTGTGCAAGCAACTGTGGTCAGCATGTAGCTAAATCCCTAGTTGGTGCTACTTCTAAAACAAGAGACGCTCTTTCCGGCTTAAATCTACTGCTCTATCAGCGGAGAGCTTGTCTAAGGCAAGTGCCATTAGTAACAACAACATAGTTAGGTAATTAAATAGTAATTGCCCGTAGTGTACGGAGGGTGTTGGGGATAGATATATCTGATATCACTTATTAGATACTACGCTTGCTCGTTTCCTTTGGAGCTTTTATAATTAAAACTATTTAAATATGTCTTTTATCTATTTCTTGATAATTTTTTGAGTCCAAAGTGTAACAGCTACCAAATCTAGCTGACTGAAATTTTAATAAAGACTGAGTTTTTGAGGAACAAATTGAATTTTTATTTTTATATTAATCCGTACTTAACGACCAAATTGTTTGTGTCATATTTATAAAGTTTTCATAATTTTTTCTCGTTTTACTGTTTAGTGATAATAGAGACTTTTGTTGATAAATTTACATAAATAGAATATTTAAAGCTAAATTTAATGTATAAAATTTATAGTGAAATAATTAATGACAGTAAATTAAAAGCTTCCAAAAATTTGTTAAAGAACTGTATTATATGACAACTTGACAATATAATATGAGATTTAAATCATAAGACTGTTCCTTAGTTCGGCAACTTGTAAATCATAATACACAATAGAGAGATTTTTTATCTATGAAAACGCGCATTAAATATTCGCAATTCAAGCTACAAAATTCACAGATAATTAACTCTATTTAATCCGCTAGTTTCAAATAACAGTGAAGCGACATATCCACATGGCAGCAAGAGAAAAGACGGTCTCTCTAGCTACGTCAACTAGACATAGCTCATTTTCCGAGCTCCACTGAACTGTCCGCCTTTAAGGCGAGTCTTAAATAGCATCCCACTGAAGTGGGTGGGGTAAACCTAGAAACGGCACGTTTTTTTCCAGGTAAGTCTGCCCATTTCTCCATTATTCTTTAAGAATAAATCTTTATTTCTTATTTTCTACAACTCATTTTAGTGTGTAGTATAAACCGATAGAGAACTCATTAGGTCACCAAAGTATATATATAGCAAAAGTGGTCACATATGAAGATCTTCTGTTGTAAATTCCCTTAGAACGGTCTTTTCTCGCAGACGTGCGATTCTATTATAAATAATGTTTTGAATTTTTTGTAAATTAGATAATATTTACATAACAATTCAGAAATATTTACATCTAATTTACACAAAATTCATAACAATATATAATAATTTTATCAAAACCTCAATTTACTGTACTGTTTACAGATAATAGAAACATCAGTTGAATAAGTTTACAAAAGTAGTATACATATACAATTAAATTTAGTATATAAATCAGTAGTTTTTGAATTTGTAATAGAACAAGTATTGGAAAAGAGTCAACAATATTCCTTATTATTATTTAACAATAAGCATTTATATTTATCAACATTGATAAAATCCATTCATTGTACCATTTCGCTATACAGCATATTTTCGTATTACGGCAAAAGGACGAATGAAAATAACTTAGCGGTTCAAACATTCTTTAATCTAAACTATCGATTTCCTCTTTGTACGTGCCGTTAACAAAATGATTCGATACAATCTCTCGAAAACAGATTCGTATTAATGATAGGATTGCCCCATGCTCCAATGTTCTGGTTGGGATCCTGTTTCGTTGTCAGATAGTTATTAAGTTTGAAAACGATAGTTCCAGCAAACAATTGTTCGTGACTGAATTCCGGAAAGAGAATGGTGATAACTCGAATTAATTGAGTCGGAGTTTACGAGAATTCGTTCGTTAATTTACTTTCATGAAATCGATGGGGTTGAACCATATCAATTCAGTTCTTTTGAACTAATAAACTGTTAATAGTTTAGTTATGACTGTAAAGTCCGATGACCTTTTCAGAGATATGAATTTTTAAATGCTTTCTTTTTAGCATTTTAATGATGAAAGTATACATACATGTAGAATTTAATTTTGAATGTTTGCTTTTGTTGGGTTATTAATTGAGTAGCTAATTATTTTGGGTTAGGAAAACGAGGCGGGGGACAGTGTTAAGATAGAAATAGTATAAATATTTCATTATTTTATGCTATAACATAAAAGTAAAGGACCCTTTCCAAAAATTATCTAAAGAGCGGGTTATTTTAAGTGATACTATTTTTCAAATCCTAAGATATTTAATCTATAGAAGTTTATAAAAAAATTATGGCATTGTATAAACTGAAAGGTTTCAGTAAAATAAATGGAGGAAATAAAATTCGAAGATAATAAGCTTTTCATTCATTTCATAAATTACATATGTGGTTAGAGAATTTTCTTCAATTATCAGTAAATTCGAAATTATTAGCACATTTTAGAAATTAAATTATCTCCTTATACAATGACAACATGAATTCTGGCAACATGATTTCAGAATAAAGTCTACATATCTTACACTACTGTGTATCTTGGTACCCCAAACCAACCTTGGTTGGAAAGCTTCGACATTTATATATGCATGTATATATGAGAAATCCAGATTATTAGTGATTAAAATTAATTTTTTTGTACTTACTAAATAATTTTTTAAAATTATTAGACACGATTCATCAATTAACAAAAATTAGACACACCATTACCGTTAAAGAAATCTGTAACGCGTAGAGCTACTGCCTAGATAAAAAATTGTTCTAAATTGTTTTTTTTTATTTCATATGCAACAATTTTGCAATAGATGCCATAGACAATGCAATTTGTGCATACAATAGGCAGTAGAATTTGTATATGCAATAAACAATATAATTTGTACATGCAACAGACAATGCAATAACTTTGAAGCTTTCAGTAACTTCCTTAATTCGCAGGAATGGTGGCGTTCTGCTGAGACTTTTATTTCCTCTTCTTCTAATCATGTCTCCTCTTCGGATTTTTGTTGTGCCGCAGAATACTATTCTATCAGCTTTTGAGTAGATCTGGTTATGCTCCATCATTGCCATTGCTTTACATCGTTGGCCCATAATTTTAGCCAGTGGCAGAATCTTGTCGATTAAAGATTTTGTAAACATTTGCTCAACCTCTTCAGATTCTCATTCGAAAATTCCCATCAAGGCTATTTCTATCCAAAAATAAGATTTTTAAAAAACGCATAATACAGACGAATGCTAGAAGTACAGGAGAATTCTGCGAATGACGGTACAATGTTTCATCGTATCTCATTATTCAAAATATTGTTATTTAAAAGTGTTTTCTTCTTTCTTTTATTTCGAATTACTCCTTATTTGAGGACATTATCAAGTCTTCCTGTATTTCGGAAAAATGTGGATGTATAAAAATAGAGAATGTATTTTCTTGTTTACCTTCGAAACGGAGAATAAGAAAAATATCTCATTATTAAATTCCACAGTTATATTTTCTTTCCTTTCAAACATTTCAATACATATGCTCTCAGTAAACATTGCGATAGGTTGATGTTCTTTAGAAAGTTAGATATAATAAGTTGAAATGCATCATTATAGATCAATTTTGATATTATTGTTTATTATACTTAAGTTTTTGAATCGAAAGATCTGTGTAGTAGATAAAAAAAGGTGATAAATATGGCTTCAATAAGATTGTAACAAGGTTGATATTTGAAAGATTCTTTTGAAAATGTTAGCACTGAAACATTTTATTTTATGCAGAAAGTGATTAATATTTTTGTCGAATTAATGAGTTATTCAATCAAAAGTAAATTAGTATGGCAAAATTAAATTTTCTTTTCTAAAGAAAAACTTTCTATTTTTTTAATGCTTCATCTTATATATATCCATTTATAAAATGTTGGCGGTTTATTTAATGCCGTGTGTTTGTGAAATGGGACGTTTAAAAAATAAATAATCAAAAATGGTAAAAAAAATACATTTTTGCTCTGAAAATAAACGATTAGAGAAATTTAGAAATTATAACATCTTTATTTAGAAACAAAATCAAAACTTTTGAGGCAAATCATTAGCGCAATTCCTTCTACGAATTAACGCTGACATATTTTTTATTTAGGTTGAAGCCGAAGAACTTAATAAAGAGAACGTAATGAAAAATGAAATAAATCATTAAAATTTTAATCGTTTAGAAACATCAAAAAGAAGAACGCATAAATAGATCGAATTAAAAGCTAGAAGAAACAAAAGAGTGTTACCTAAATGAAATAATAAATTAAGCAATTTATTTTAAAACGACCAACATCTATATTTTGAAATTTGTTTCTTCTTATTCTATCGAAGAAGATAATAAACATAAATCTAATAAATATTCTAAAGTGTTATCGAATAGTTACGCAGAAATTGAGGAAAAACAGAGAATAATTTCCGATTCGAACATTTTTATTCGATTCCAATGCAATCGGACTTTATCTAAAAAAGAATCAACTATAAATAATCCAAAATGGTAAACATAAATTTTCGCAGCGAAAACAAACGATTAAAGCAATAAATAAAAGGGGAGAATAAAAAGCAGGCGATTTTAGAAAATAAAGCGTCTTTATTAAGAAATAAAATCAAAGATTTCGTGGCAACTGATTTAAAGCATTCCGGATGCGTAACTTCGAAAATTGCCTTTCTTCCAAAAAATGGATGCTTTCTTAACTTCCGGATAAAAAGACAAATGTACGATGGAAAACGGCAACCGAGCGCGTGGGAAGTTAACGTGTGTCATTTCATCTTGGCGAAGAAAAAAAAAGTATTTTGTTGCTTCTTTATTATTTGGCGTCTAGATAATAGAGGTTAAACGAGTTTAGGTAGCAGATTATACAGATAGCTCCAGAAAACAAAGACTGGAGTTACTTTTTTTGTATAGCTAACATTGAATAGCTTTCTGTCCATCGAATTTCAACTTAATTGAGTTCCTGTAATGGCGAATATATTTAACCTTGAATAGACATTCTTCGTTTGAACAGACTGATTTAAAAAACTCTCGTGTAAAAATATTTAAAACAGTTTTTATGTTTATAATTTTTTAATTTTTTTTACCATGTCAGTACATGATTTTGTTTCTGGGATGAGGTTTTTGATCTAAACAAAAATCCATAGGCGAAAAATAAAAATTTTATTATTTGCACGAGATTTCCAAAAATCTGTTTTTAATAACGCGTTGCCATTGCATTTACAAAAGCTATGATTAAAAAAATGTTTATGACTACTGCAAATAAAACCTAGAAAAATGTGAATATATTTAACTTTGAATAAAAATAACTCATTTGAACAGACCATTTTTAAGAACTCTTGTGTACAAATATTTCAGTTTTTATATTTATATATTTTCGATTTTTTTATCATGTCAGAGCATGATTTTATTTTTGGGATGAGGTTTTTGACGTAAACAAAAATCCATAGGTGAAAAAAAAATATTATCTGCACGGGCATCTCAAAAAATCAACTTTTAATAACATGTTGACATTGCATTTACAAAACCTCTGATTAAAAAAATAAGTTAATGACTCTAACAAATAAAACTTAGAAAAATATAATTTTGAGCGCGTGATTATATGAAATGAAATAAATAGGAAATTTGATATTTTTTTAAAACAACAAATGCGAGACAAAGTTTTTTTAGATCGTTTGCTGTGCTAAAGTGACTCATTCAATGAAACGATTAAAATGAATAAAAATATAATTTCAGTTGCACGAGCACGTAGTGCTTGGCCGTTCAAGAAATTATATTCTGACATGTACATTGAAATATGCATAGCAGATTTTGTTTTAAGTTATTTGCAGATGAAAGCTATACATGTTAATTATAATCTGACAATATCGATTATTTATAGTTATTTAGATACTGCATATAAATTGAGAATAAAATTCAAATTTTCAGTTAACAAAATTTCTTTGTTAATCAAATTATTTTATCGATTCTCATATTTTTGGATATTTAATTAAAGTTTAAAAAAATTACAACGCCATGATTAATGTATATCGTATTTTGAAGTATTTCACTTTTATAACTAATACTTTTTTAAATATTTACTTTTGAATATACATCTTTCGTTTTAATAGACTGATTTTATAAGATCCCGTATACAAATATATAGATTTTTTTTTATGTTTATAAATTTTCGATTTTTTCTTCAGTTTAAATTATTTGTATTTCTGATAATATCGATTATTCCCTGTTCTCGATTCAAATATTTTACAATATTTATTTATATTTATTTTAAATAATAATAGATTAAATACACGTCCATTTGTCGTTTGTAATCCATTATGTCAGCAAACAGTCTCATTTCGGTTTAAACAAGTCAAGATATTAACAGACGAAAGAGATTTTAAAATAAATGAATTCATAGAAATTATCGTCTGTCAGTATTGATTCTTCACTGCTTTTTATATAATGGAGATAAATTGAGATAAATATTCAAAATTTTGGTTAAAAAAAATTTAGATGAATTATTTTTAACACATTTAAATTTTTTCGACATCTATTTAAAATTTAAAAAAATAATAACAACGACATAATTAATGAATATCCCCCTTTGAAATGTTAAACTTTTGTAACTAATTTTTTTTAAATACTTAGCTTTCAATATAAATCATTTGTGTTAATAGAAATTAATTTAAGATTTCTCATGTATCAATTTAAAAAATAGTATTTATGATTATAAATTTTCGTTTTTTTTATACTTCTTCAGTTTAAATTATTTTCCAATAAAAATCATTCTCAAAGATTGATTCATCTAAATTATCTTCTGATAATTTCAATTATTCCCTATTCTATAGAAATTGGAGATAAAATGAAATCATAATTCAAATTTTTGGTTCACAATATTTTTAATCGATACGAATATTTTTCAATATTTATTTAGACATTTTTTTAAATAACTGCAACAGAATAAATACATATCATCAATTGAAAGAAATTATGTCCGCAAAAATTGAATTTCAGTTTTAAAAAGTTAAACTATTCGAGACGAAAGTGATTTAAAAATAAATGGATTCATAGAAATTATCGTTGAATTATAGATTTTTTACTGCTCCTTGAATATTGAAGATACTAAAGTGCGATCAAAAATCAAGATTTTCCGCTAATTTTTTTTCTTTTTTTTAAAAAAAAGATTGTTTTTCCGACATTTTTTTAAAAATTAAAAAAAACCCCGAATTAATGCTTATTATCATTTGGAATCATCTATGTTTGCAAATATTCTAATTTTTGTTTCAATCAAGAAAAAAAAGTTACAAAATGAATAAATAAAACCAAATTTGATAAAATCTTCATTCCATAACATAAAGAAATTTCTTATTTACCCTTACTTTTTTAACTTTAAGCATACGGGAAAAACAATTATCGAGATTTTATATTTCTATTCTCCTTTCAACACTATTGATTGCGTTTAAATTTTGTTAAGAAACACTGATATTGCTATCACAGAGACAAAAATTTATACTTTATCAGAAGCATAGTTATTTTATCGATTCTACTTCTTGGAATTCCCGGATGTGTATAATAACAGATGAGTTTTCAGCAACGAAACTCAATTATGGACATGAATAGTAGATACTTTGAAAAAAGTAGTCACGAACAATTGTTTAACTAAACTATTACTTTTAAATTCAATAAATAAATGGAAGAGAAATATGGCCTTAAGCACAAAGTAATTGAATGCATCTACGAATAAATTTTATGAATACAATCTATAAAAAAGGTCAAAATGAAATACACTATGCATATTTCAATGTATCAGGTCAAAACATCATTTCTTGAACGGACCAACACCACGTGCTCGTTCAAGTTAAACTGTATTTTTATTCATTTTAATTGTTTCGTTGAATGAGTCACTCTAGTACTGCAAACGATCGAAAGTAACTTTGTCTCGCATTTATGCTTAAAAAAATATCACATTTCCTACTTATTTTATTTTACATAATCACGTGCTCAAAATGACATTTTTCTAGGTTTTTGTTTGTTGTAGACATTAAATTATTTTTTAAATCAGAGCTTGTGTGCGATGACTACGCGTTATAAAAAGATTATTTTTTTTAGTTGCCCGGGCAGATAGCAAAATTTCAATTTTTCGACTACAGTTTATTTTATTTTTCGCCAGCGGATTTTTTTCTACCTCATTTTCAAAATAACATCATGTTCTGACGAGATAATAATTGTTATTAAAACTACAGAAGGAACTGAAATCCATAATAAATAAAAACTTCTGCTGTTTATGTTGCTTGAACATAATTTTTATTTATAATTCAAAAGGATGGAATGCTGATTCTAAGTCCAATTATCGACACTGTTTGAAGAATTTATGAATGACATGATGTATTTATTATATTGATCTATATTAAAATGATAATTTAATCGATCGTGTTTGTTATTGAAATTTCCTTATTCGGACTAATTATCAGTATATTATCAGGCTAATTATCAGGTTATTAGATAATATTAATATTAATATGATTTTTCATCTATTTAATACATACTTCTTACAGTTGAATTTTATTCCGAATTGGTATTTAATAATTAATGGTAAAGGAATGGGGATTCATTGGCGAAAATACGACTTTTTCCCCTAAAACTTTGTATAAATAATATAAACAGATTCTTATTTTCTTCTCGTTTATTAAAAATGTATTTTGTTGTTAAATTTGACTAGTTATAGTTATTTTACAGTTAATTAATAAGCATCCCTGCTTTGTATTAAAATTTAGAATTGTAATTTATTTCTTAGTATACATTATTTTTGTAAAGAATATTGGTTAATGAATTTTGAAAGCATGTATTTTATTCTGATACCACTCGCCAGTGATAAACAGCCGATTTATCGAGTTAGTTATGTTATTTAATTTGTGTTAAGTCTTCAGATATAATTTCATATCCATGACACTGTCAATTACCAGATATTTAAAATGTGTAACTTTAGTTGTTTTACGTTTTCGGCTCATTGTATGTTTGAAACTATTTAATGGAGATCAGTCTCATGACATCATAGTGCTATTAAAATGTTAATATGTGTTATATCTATCTTAGACATTTCATAGTATAATAATATGACTTTTTATTCGTCTAGAATTTTCATAGTATAATAATGTGACTTTTTATCCGTCTTTTAACCGTCTATTCTTGCATATAACTTTTCATCCGTCTGAAATGTTTAACTTTTGTTCACAAATATATATTTTTTAATATTTAGCTTTCAATATAAATCATTTGTGTTAACAGAAATTAATTTAAGAGCTATCGTGTATCTATTTTAAAAATAATATTTATGGTTATAAATTTTCGTTTTTTTTTTCTTCATTTTAAATTATTTGCAAAAAAAATTATTCTGAAAAATCGATTCATAGATATTTTCTGATAATATCGATTATTCCATATTCTATAGATATTGAAGATAAAGTAAGATCATAATTCAAATTTTCGGCTAACAATATTTTTATATGAATTATTTTTGATCGATTTGCATATTTTTTTAAATATTTACTTAGGATTTTTTTTAAATAACAGCAACAGAATAAATACATATCATCCATTGAAATCAATTATATCTGCAAAAATTGGAATTCAGTTTTAAAAAGTTAAACTGTTCGAAGATGAAAATGATTTTAAAATAAATAGATTCGTAGAAAGTATCGTTGAACTATAATTTTTTTACTGTTACTTAAATATTGAAGATGCTAAAGTGAGATCAAAAATCAAGATTTTTTCGCTAAAATTTTTTCTTTATTTTTAACACATCGCGATATATTTTTTGACATTTTTTTAAATTAAAAAATAATAATAATAACACTACGTGTGTTAATGCTTATCATTATTGGGAATCATCTTTGTTTGCAAATATTCTTATTTCTGTTTCAATCAAGAAAAATAAAAGTTACAAAATAAGTAATTAAAACCAAATTTGATAAAATCTTTATTCCATAATATAAAGCAATTTCTTATTTAGCCTTTTATTTCTTAACTTTAAGCATACAGGAAAAACAGTTATCCAGAATTTATAATTTTATAATCCTTTTAGAGCTTTTTCATTTTAGAGCTCTCGTTTATCGTAAACTATACATATATTAAGCGAAATCGTTATTTTTTAAACTTTTACCAATCGAAGAAAATCATGCAAATAAACAGTTGATGAAACAATAAAAAATGTTTGAACTTCAAAACCAGTAATGCAAAGTGTTATTGGAAGTTAAGTAAAAAATTAATTAAAAAATAAATATTTATCAAATATCCATGTGACTATCAAATCGGTATAATCAAAAAGATATTTTTTTTAAAAAAAATTAAATGATTGTACAATTAATTTATGTTATAATATTTTCGAAAGTTATGGCGAAAAAATTAAGTATAATTTCTTATGATTGGAATCTTTTAATTTGAATTTCAATTATTACTATAACCTCCCTCCGAGTTATCTAGGTTAAATTTTATGAGGGCAGGCTAAACAATCTGGAGTGCAGAGTTTAATCTAATTAGAATCACAATTCTAATTTAATCATATCAAAAACACACATACATACATTTTTATCTTTATTATTCATAGAAATTAAAACAAAATAATGTATATTTTTATTTTTAGAATATATTTTGTATTATACATATAAAATTAAATTATTTCTAAAGTATATATTTTATATTTTAAATTAATAAGTATGTCATTCGTTTATTTTATGCTACATGAACAATGTAATTTGTATTAATCGATTTGTATTTGTCTTGTAAATCGGGTATATTTGTCTGACTTTTCAAATATCTTTGAATAAAAGATTTGATCCTTCAGATTTTATAAAAGAAACATAGAGTAATTTTCATGGCCATAGAATGGATCTTTTTCTGAAATCGAGTACTACTAGGAATTCAGAAACTAGCAAAAATAATGAAGATATTGTTATATGTTTTGTATTTCTTTTTAAACAAAATTGCCCAACGCCAGAAAAGGACTCCAATTTATGTTAAATTACTATTTTTTTTGCAACGTAAGTATGATGATGACAGAAGAAACTAATGTTCATGCCAAATCTTTTTATCCAAGTAAAAATGATAATATGCATGCGCTGTAATACAAATTATGTTCCACATTTCCTATATATGCAAATAAAGGCTATTTGTGCTACATCACAGTCAATTGGTAAATTTTTGGGCTATTTTAATCAATAAGTGTAAATTGCATTATCTGAATAAATTGTAGTTAAAAAAAATTTTATTTGAACCAATAGAACTTATTTTAGAACCATCTGAAGTGGGTAACTTATTTCTTGTTAATCATGTATATATATAATTCTAAAATTAGTTTCCCAGATATAAAAGATATCTAAAAAATAAAAATTCTTAAAATTCCAAAAAAATTGTGTTTAAAAAAGATTGGAAATAAATCTAAATAAGAAACATATTCTAAATCAACTAATATATCACTGTCGTAAATTGGGGAATTTTTGGACCAACATTTTAATCAATAAGTGTATATTGCATTATCTGAATAATTTGTAGTTTAAATTTTATATTATTTGGACTAATAGAACTAATTTTAGAGCCATGTAAAGTAGGTAACTTATTTTTTAATAATCTTGTACATATGCCATTTTAAAATTAGTTTCCCAGATACAAAAATATCTAAAAAATAAAAATTCTTAAAATTCCAGAAAAAAAAGATTGTATTTAAAAAAGATATAATTGGAAATAAATCTAAATGAGAAAAATGTTCTAAATCAACTAATATATCACGAAACATTATATCATGTAATAATTCTAATATTTATCTTTTTCTAATAATTATATTTTCTTCCAATTGCAATAATAATATAACAAAATGATTATAAACACAATGATTGCCCCTTTGCATTTTAAAGGCATCATGCTTCAATTTAATTTTAAAAAAATCTTTTTTAATCGATAAACATGGCAAGATAATACCATAGCAATTTTAAGTAACATTTCAAATAAGATAAAGCATTTCAAGTAAGTAAAATAAGATTAAAAAAAAAGAAACTGACAGAAAATAAGTGACTAAAACTTTTTCTTCCGATCCTATCAATTGCACGTAAACGTTATCTAAAATAGAAGTAGATATAAATTTCCAATAGTGTTAGAACATGAATTTCTGTTCTAAAAATAAATGACCAGAAACTAAATCTACAACCAGAATAAAGAAAGAAATGGTGAGTAAAGAACGATAAATTTAGTTGATAAACTGACTTTATTACGAAATGAAACTGAGATTTCGAGGCAACTGAATGTAGCATTCCGAAAGCATAACTTTGGAAATTGCATTCTTCCACATAATTGACGATTTCTTAACTTACTGTTGAAAATGATTAATGTGCGATGAAAACGGTAAAAAAAAAGCAAAAATAGCGTTAAATCATTTCACTTCATCTTAGCAAAGGAGAAAGGAAAATATTTTGATACCATTCTTGTGCTACTAGTCTAGAAAATGAAAGGTTAAACGATATTGTTAGCTGATTTGGTCCCTAATTGCGATTATCAGATATCAAGTTTGCAGAATGTTGCAATCAGAGAACCATTTCAGTGCTTCCTTTTACCAAATATTTTGGATTTTATGAAGAATAATCGTTCTGGTTATTAACACTAGAACTACCAAAACCGCCATTTTGAAGATTTCTAAATTTCTTGACTAAAAATTTGATTGCTATTTACATAAATTAAGCCAAAAAATTGGATAATCACGCATAATTGTTCTACAACTTTATGATGGATGATTCTTAATGAAATATAAAATCAACTACATATTATTAATCAATTTCCACTCAGTTATGTTTACTTCTATAATCAGTATTGTCTATAGCTATTTATACCAAGACCCGAAGAAATAAAGGTTTTAGCAATTTTAAAGTTTATAATTTTGTATAGATCATATCACCGATGCAATCATGGACATCACAACATATTTACATTCTTTTATACATCGCTTTCCAGCATTTCTTGGAAAAATTTGAACAGCATTTTTCATATGAAATTATATTGATTGATCCAAAGTATTCGGCAGTCGTTGTTGTTGCTTATAGAACTTGCCATGGACAAGCTCCGCTGATACATCAGCAGATTTTAAGCCGGACATATACGTCTCTTGTTTTACAAGTAGCGCCATCTAGGGCCAAGAGTACGACTTAGCTACTCACACGTCACAACCCTTTTTAGGGGGCGGACTACATTCATGCAAATTCATTCATTCATCTCAGATCGTCATTTAGACCTGGAACAGGGAACAATCACCCCTGGCCCAGTATCCCCAGTGGTATTACTCTCGATATGGAGGACTTTGCGATCACGAACAGATTTAACGAGCGCCAATCGCCATACACTCGGGGAATCTTTTGGCCGGTAAGCTTCGAACTCGTAACCTAAGGAGTACGAGTCCAACGCTCTACCAACCAGGCCATCCCATTCGGCAGTCGTTATAATGGGAACAGTTTTATTCTGATTATAATTCAGGCTAGAAATAAAAGCTCTAAACGGATATCTTATAAATGCAAATGCAAACTATTTTTATTTGTTTTTATGGATATTTAATGAATTATTATATAAAATGTTGTTTTTATTGAATTATATTGTTATTTACATAAAATAATTCAAAATTTAAAAAACAAATCAAAAGTCCTTCAATTTGATGGCCGTAGTAAAATTTAGTATATTTTTTAAATCGGTGGCTGTAGTGTTTAACTTCAAATTTGTTATTAAATTCTTTTAAATGTCATGCTATCAGGAAAAGTCTAAAGTTACTGGCTCAATAATTTTTGATAATGTTTTTAAAAGCTAAATAATTTTGTTTTGAATTTTGCTTGACATTTTATTATTTGTAAGTTCTTTCAAATATTCATTTCCAATTCAATCATATAGTTTAGATTCATCTAATTAAGTTATATCAATGTACCGTAAGGAAGCAGATATGGATATTCTGAAAAGTCCCATAATTTAGACTTTAGGACATATGACGAGGACGGCAAGTGGTGTTTCGCCACTTTCGAATTTTCCATACGATATCAAAGGATGATGTGCGGCTCACAATATCATATTTAAAGTTCACGAGTACAGTGTACATGAATGATCTTAAAAATATTTAAATAAATAAACCATTTTTTGCAAAAAAAATTATGATACATAATTATCAGTCTGTTAAAATCATAAAAATGTAATGTTTTTTAAATAAAAAAAGTATTCTACTTTAATATTGCAGAAGTTAAAGAAGACAACATTCCTGACAAGCAGGTCTTAAAAAGCGGATAATGTTTCATAAATTAAAAATTAAAAACCAAAGATATTTAAATTAAACTGATCTACTTAACAGCGAAAAAAATTATATCCCGAAAGGAGTTTTCATTAAATTTATTATTATTTTTAGCTTACCAAATGAAATTTCTGCCAAGGGCAGCAAATAACGTCAGAATACTCTAAACATAAACTTACTAACGACTCTCTCGAAAACAATGATCATCACAGCAAGAGAAATTTATTTGACTGCACGAACTGAATTGAATTCAATTATAATCGTTCGATTTCGCGACGGCGAATCAACAAATGAATAGTCATTAGCAAGTCTTCATTAATCCCAGGAATAACAGTGTTTCTTTTCGGAAGACAGAGCAATTGTCTGCTCGAACGATTGTATCCGAATTTCATAAATAACTAGCCCAGGAAATCCTCAGACGAAGCGGGAAATTGGATTTGTGTTAAACATCTTATAGTTAATAAGAATCTGCTTGGAAAGTGGAATTAATTATCTTGTTAGAAGCAATTGAAACAAGTTTCAACTGCTCGTCTTCGATTGTTTTCATTTATGATACAAATGAAATACAAAATGAATTGCTGTTATTCTAAAATCTGTTTTCAATCTTGGATTACTTAGAATTATTATCTTTTGTACACATAACCGTTTTAGTGTTTATATACTTAAAGAGCTGTTATTTATTTTACTCCTTCGTATTGTTATGAATTTTGTGTGAATTAGATGTGAATATTGATAAATTCTTGCGTAAATTAGATGTGAATATTTACGAATTATGTGTAAATTAGATGTGAATATTTACGAATTATGTGTAAATTAGATGTGCATATTTATGAATTATGTGTAAAT
>JAOUZG010041575.1:1553805-1573375 GCA_026289955.1 Argiope argentata
GAATTATGTGTAAATTAGATGTGCATATTTATGAATTATGTGTAAATTAGTTGTGAATATGTACGAACTATGTGTAGCTTAGATGTGAATATGTACGAATTATGTGTGAATTAGATGTGAATATTTACGAATTATGTGTTAATTATATGCGAATATTTATAAATTCTTTTTAAAATCAGTAAATAGTTTAATGGTGTATAATTAATTGCAATGGAATCACACGTCGGCGAAAAAAGACTGTTTTATGAGGATTTACGACGGAAGATCACCATATCTGAAAAATTTAGCGATGTAGGTCTGTTGGTGACATGATGCTAACTTTGACCGTTTTTACTACATGCTAAAATTGTGTAGTATAAGCTAATAAATAAAGATTTGTTCTTAGAGAATAGTGGAGAAATTTCCAGACTATCTTGGAACGGGCGAGAGCTTTCCAGTAGTTACCCCTGACACTTTAGAGTATTTAAGATGTACCATAAAGAAGGGGAGTTGGTTGACTTCTGAGGATAAGCTACGTTGGTTGGATGAGCCTGAGAGAGAGTCTTTTCTCTCCGATGCACGTTCGAAAGCGTTGCTGTTAACCGAGATGAGCGGAAATTAACAAAATTAATTCGCTGAGAATTTATAGTTTTTGTTCCGAATATTTAATACACGTTTTCATAGACATTCAAGTCTACATCTTCGTATCTCTTCTGTGTGAGAATCATTTTGGACCTGTATACATGAATTATACGGTACTTGTTGATTATAACAACTACCAAAAATGTGACAATTTCAATCGTCAAACTATATAGCACGTGATCTGATCTATATATGTGCACATTATTATTATTATTATATATATATATATTTATGGACGTGAGTGTATCTTTAAAATTTGATAAAGTTTCTCCGAGCTTTCTGGTCTACGAGTACCAAATACAGAGAATCAGCTGATGAATCTATATATTTCCCATATAGAAATTAATTTGATTGATTTCTATCCCTGAGAACATTAACTTGAAAATGCGGTAAGTTAGCCAAAAAGATTATGGATGTTTATGCAGAAATTCTAGTTTCCAATCAGTTTTCGGACAATTCAATCCATGGAAACATTGCCTTTTAGCCAGTCTACAAAGATGTAGATGCGATAAATTCAAAATGTAAATACCTAACATGAATGAAATTTTAAAATAGAATTCATCACTAGAATTTGAATGCTTTTAGGTCAAAATAGTAGATTTCAATGAAAGTTAACCATGAAAAAATGGCTTCGGATACAAACTCAATAACTTCAAAATGATAGAAACTAACACGATAGCTTCAAAATGATAGATATAAACACGATAACTCCAAAATGATAGATACAAACAGGATAGCTTCAGAATGATAGATACAAACACGATAACACCAAAATGATAGATACAAACACGATGCCTCCAAATCTCAACAAGTTTGATGCAATCAAGTTTATTATGGTTTTACCCATATAATCTGTATACATTTACGCCCAAAATTGTAAATTTTAATCAAATTTTGACCAAATTCTATTTAAAAAAATTCATGCCTCTTTGCCAGTCTATGTAAATATGAATATTATCTTTTCAAAATAGTACGGCATACGAGAGTAGCATGAGCAGCCTGTCCTAGAGTTGACACTCCAAGAATAACTTTGATTAAAGGATTTCAAAAGGCCATATTTGTTCAATTCTTTTTGCGTATTTTAAAAGATTTCAGTTTGGTTAATTTTATACTTGCTGTTTTAAAATATCCTCTTTAAGTTCCATTGAAATATGGACAAAATTGAAGTGCGAGCTGATGTAAAATATATTTTTTTAATATAAAAGACTCATTTTCAACAGATATGAAAACATAGCGAGAAACTACACTGGAGGGAATCTGCTCCTTCATTTATAATTTTTAAAACATAGATCGAAGACTTTAAACGTGGTTGTACAAGGACTCTGAATGCATAGCGTTCTGGAAGACTAAAATCAACCACTGCAGATGAAATCGTTACAAAAGTTAAAAACAATTTGATTGATCCCGAATTGAAATCGACAAAGACTACTGAGTGTTGGTGTATCCAAAAACCACATGCCATATTTTAATTGATATTTTGATTAGGAGAAAGTTGTCAGCAAGATGGGTGCCACGTTTGCTGATCTTAGATTAAAAAAAAACTTATGACGATATTGGAGATGTACAATTCAAACCCTACTGCTTTTACTGTGGATGAGACATGGATTTTTACTGTACTACAGAGATCATATAGCAATCAAAACAACAAATAGAGGACAACGAAGGACTAAACAGCACCAAAAACGGCAAAATTTGAGCCATCTGCTTAAAATATTATGACAACAATTTTTTGGGATGTTAATGGAATTTTAATTTTGGATTATTTAGAAAGAGGTGGGGCTAGCAATTCGGAATGCTATGCTAATCTTTTGCTAATCCTTTGGACTTTTTAATTACATTTCACAGTCAAAGGAAAAAAAGACCAATTTTGGCTTAGAAAAACGTCATGACAATGGTCCCATCCATAAGGCTGCCATTGAATTATGAAATCCTTCCTTATACACTCTATTCAACTCATATGGTCCCTCTCCTCGGACTACAACCTCTTCCCAAGCATGAGAAAATTTGTCCGGAAGGAAATTCTGTTCTGAGATCGAAGTCATCTCAGCAACAAATCCCTACTTTTAAGCCATAGACGAAAGATCTTACAGTTAGGGAGTCCAAGCGTTGCCGCACCACTGGAGCAAGTGTATATCTTTGGAAGAAGACAGCATTGAAAAATAAAGCAATTATTAAACATTATTTATAATTTTCCTTGTCAGGTTGGAAACCTTTTATCCCACCTTCTTACTTTATGTCACTGTTTTATTAATGGACTTTGGGACTTGTGTTAAACTTCGACCAAGTTAAACAAAAGTTTTATTTTTTTTTCAATATGTTTATCCTTGTATATTTGAAAGGTATAAATAACATAGGATAAAGCTATGTAAATGGCATTCGGTATGACTTTTTGACATAAAAATTACAGATTTGTGTCATATTTTGAACTCAGTCAGGTCAAAACAAGGAGATGCAAAATAAAGCTTTACACAAAACATGGTATAATGTGTAAGGATGCGGGGACTTTGAGAGGATAACACGAACATTAATAGGATTTGAATATTTTTAATTTGAAATAAATACTTAATCACATAATTTCTCATAGTAATAGTTATAAAATTTGAGAATGAAGCAAATAGATTGCTTTAATTTTGAATGAAAAAAAAAGATTTTTTTTAAAACGAAGTATCTTCTCAGAAAAGATTATCAAAACAATTCGTTATTTGAACCCTTATTCTACAAAAAATAAAAAAAAACCCAACCTGTATTGAAAAGATGTTTTTGTCACATGGAAATAAATAGGTTTCATCGGTTTTGCTTTCAATTCCAGATCTGATACGATTGTTAAAAGTTCGAGCAATCTGGTATAAAATTTTTGGAAAAAAAGAACTATCTCAGAGAATCTATACACAAATGATTTGAATTCATTTTGATACTTAGAAAATTCAAATATTATTTAACAATTTATTACGTAAGAGTTTTCAATGTTAAGAGTTTGTAGAGGAATCATGTTTCGACTCTACAATGTCTGATAAATAATAAAGAGGAGTGTATGTATATGTTTTCATGTTTACGTGTATACCAGTGCTTAACATGCAGCCTCAACACTATAATAACAGTCAAATTGATATTTGAGATAAATTAATGGTATTAAAATTATTTCTTAAATGGTTATCGCTTAATTGGATGCAGTATTGGTTGTTCAAAAAGGACGAGAATCTTGATTACAGTATAAGCAATTATTTCATAGAAGTAAAACAAAACTGCATCGGTGCATTAATAAACTTCAAAGAAATATTCACTTCTTTCTGATTACAGGAAATGCGTATGTAACAATTTTCATTCTAAATGGCAAACTGAATGGGACACACAAATCCATTATAAGCTCCATACCCCTAGTAGCACACAGATATTGCACAATATTGATCAATATTCGCATTATTATTTAATATTGGGGAATATTGTTTAATATATAATATCGCACAATATTGTGCAATATTATGCAACAGGATTTGTTATTTGGGATACTCAAGCCCACTATAGCTTTCTGATCCACTATACAAAGCAGAAAACTTGCCACAACTTTAACTCGGCTGAGAATTGGGCACACTCGATTCACCCTCCGACATTTATTGATGGGGGACCCAGCATCATTCTGCTCAATGTGTAACAGCCCTATGTCTGTCTTACACATTCTTGTGGAGTGTCCACGATTTTCTAACAAGCATCTTGCATGTTTTCAGAGGTCTCACCCTGAATTGGGCAAGTAGTCGTCCCGAATTCTGCATGTTAATTTTTTAAAGCAATTATTGGTTTCTATAATCATATATAAACATTGACCGCACTTTTTAGTACAGTACCATACCTTACACCATTGCTAAGCTTTTTCATAATTCATAGATTTAAACTTTTAGACATTTGGATTTCGTCATCATCTCATATCTTGATTTTATTATAAAATGATAAAAAATATTTTAAACTTGAGAATGTGGCGTAGTTTAGCCAAAAATGGGTTTTGTGCCAAAAAAACAACAAATTCAATTTTATTCAATTCAATTCAAAGAAATAATACCCTAACATAATTTTCTAAATAAAACCTACCAGGAGAAGACCACGACATAAAAATCAATCAGCTTGTAGAAAATCGCTGATATAGGAACGAAATAGAATCTTGGTACTTACCTAAAATGAAAGAAAACAATTATTTGTATTATTTGTATTGTAGAAAATATATTCATACAGGAATAATTATAACAAGCACATTAATCCTTACTAATAATTAATATTAATGGTACTTATCAGTTTTAACGAAGACTAAAAAGCACCAAGAAAAATGTTTGCTAAATTAGCATTTTCTATCTTTAAACTACATACTTTATGATTAGAACGTATAACATTTTTCATGAAAGATTTTTATAAATTTTTCATAACAGGTTTTAAAACATTGGGGGAATTTTTCTTGGCGCTTTTTGGTTTCCATTAAAATTGACAAATAATAGATTAAAGTTTTGCGCTGAATTAATCATTTGGCTCTTGAATTATCTAACTTGGCTCTTGAATTATCTAACTTGGCGCATGTGTACTTTGGGTTCGGGAAAATATGCTATTCATTATGAGTTTGGAATTAGTTTTAAGGCAACTTCCAAAATATCATAAAACGAAAAAATTATTTTTACGTTATCTTAAAAATCGTAATATTGCCTTTTCAATGATATAATTATTTTATTGCTGTTATTATTATTATTGTTATATTTTTAATTAATTTCAAAATTACATTCAGTAGATTTTACCATACATTCACAATAGCAATGTTATGATACACTGATTCAATAATGTATTGTTCTGTCGAAGTGAAACTATAATCGATTTCATTGTTGTCTCTAAATGGTCATACGACTTTTGCTGACTAACAGGTAATGAAGATTCGATTTATTTTTCCATGTTAAATATTCTCCAATATGAAGCAATTTTCAATAAAAGTTTCGAAGCTTTGTGGCATTTTTAATTAAAATTAAAATTCGGAAATAATAATAGATGATTCTTTTTTAATGTGGACATTTTCCAATCATATTTTTTCTGCGATATGATGATTCAGAATAGACTAAATGAATGCTTAATAGAATAAATATAATGATGCAGAATAGACTAAATGTAATGATGCAGACTAGTCTAAACTGAATGATGTAGAGTTTCTAAAATATTATGAGCTATATGGTAATCAAAATGTTGTTAAAATCAAAATCAAAGTTTGAAAATATATTGTTGAGGAAATCATTAAAAGTTAATCAATAAATAAATAATGGAAATTATTGGCATTTTTTTATTTTGATAAAATAAACAGATCGCCAAATGTGAACTCATATTAACAAAGGAAATAATCAATTAAAAAGTGTTGAGCAAAATATAATAATAAAGTTCATTAATTTTTAATTTATCATATACATAACATAGAAAGTATATTACTTCTCATAAATAGTTAAAGCTCGTGATTTTGACAAATTTTTTTGTTATAAAAAATTTGCATATTTATTTTGTTCCCAGAGTTCAAAAAATATTTTTGACTCTCTTTCTGTAATAAATATAACTTTTAGCCTGTTTTGAGCAAGACGTTTGAATTTTGACAAGCAATGGTTACACCAAATTTGTAGATTTCTATCTAATATTTTTGTAAAATCCATTATTATGAAATCGTTCAGCCCGGCTGCTCGAATGTAAGTCAATATGATACCTTCAAAACAAATAAAGCTTGCTGGATAAAATTTGGTAAGCAGATTTATCGTCCATATGTCAAACCTTAGTGAAAGTTTGAAACAAAACAAAAAAATGGGTTAACTATCTGTTGGTCTTTTTTTTTCTCAAAAACATTTTAATGCCATAATCCAAAGACCCAAGGGTTTAAACATATCAAATTTGGTATGCGATTTTAAGATCATTAATGGTGCAATTGTGGTTTATTCTCCCGATTGGCGCACTTTTTAAAAATCGCCAACTCGCCAACCATGAATCACGGACAACATCGCAGGTCAGCTCTTCTGGTCAAGGAGAAAGATAACCTAAGGTTGTCATAATAAAAAACGGGGTTACCAGCATCAATGTATTATCGCCAACTTCGCGGAGAAAGGTGTTAAACTATACATGAATCCCACTAAGCAATTTTGTGTCAAATTTTGTTTCAATAGATTGAATAAAACACGCCGAAAGCCCAATTCAATTTTCAAACATTAACAAGCAATTTAATAACAATAGGCTAATCGAAAAAATATCGCCAACAATGAAAAAAATTAATTCAGTAAGAATCCAACAAAGTAGAGCCAAAAATTAAAATTAAATTAATATTTTGCAACTATTGTACGTCAGTGTTGTGCAAGACGTTTGCTAGCATAGATAGTACCAGAGAAAGTTTTGAAAAATATTCCCTCTGGTTTGAAAACCAATTTTTTTTGTTTTATTGTTAATAATTATTAATAAGCTATTATTGTTTTATTCGTTTCAAGCTTTTTGTTGCAAGACTTTATTTGTTTTTAAAATAAGCTTTTATACAAATATACTGTTGTTAATTTTCAATAATTATCAGCATGGTTCTTGGAGGCAGCACATTTATTGGACACAAACAAGAAACAAACACACATATTAGAGATACACACACAGCAACTTATGAGGTTCGCAGGAGGAATTGCGCTGGAATCAAGCCTAATCACCCAGATATTCTTACGCGAGAAAAATAGTCCGCTCGCTTAATCCCAACATATACAATTATATAATTTTATGCCAATAAAATATTTTTAATTCTTTTTCGATTTCATTTGAGTTAATAATAATTTTTAAGTATAAAAATATCTTAACTTAAAAGTTAACCTAAATTAGTTTCAAAGCCATGGCTATAATACAACATTTCAAGAATAAAAATAACAAACAATAATAAATTTATACCCTCTATTAATTCTACTTGTGCCTTTGCTTAGCTTTAAAAATCATAAAGGCAAAGATTACAGAATTTCTTAAGAGTTTACTTCATTCTCTAATTCTTGATGTTCCATCTGTTTAGCTTCAAAAATCACACCAAACTTAGATTTTAAGTATTAAAATGCCTCTGGTATAATAACCTTGGAAGGAATTCCATTTATTGAGCTCAGGGTCATTTATTGAGCTAGAAGGGTATTTTATTCTCCACTGGCTCTCACAAACTTTCAAAATTCTATTAGAAGGCTAGACACACGCGTGGAACACAAAGAAAATATTGGAAAATGTAGGGCTAACTCGTTCAAAGGCTTTGCGATAAAATCCTACGGAAAGGCTTATCCATTTTGCGGGCCGCTACTTTAGTTTGGAATCGTTTGTTCCTTTGATACAGAAACCGGAGATTATTTTCGGAAAAGAGAAGTAATTTTTTTTCACGAATTATGACCCACCTGGCAGATGCGATTAGAGAGGAAAGTCAAACATAAAATGTGTCTAGAAATTTTATTAGGAATAAAAATGTAAGAGAAAGAGAAATCTGATGGGGAAATTCCATTTTGTCTTGAGAGATTGATTTTATGCCCCGATGCATCAATATATTTTTAAGAAGGGTGATGGATTGCCATGATTCACACTTTTAAAAATATCTACCTGATATGTTTCTGCATTAAATATCGAAGTTTAGGGAAACAAAAAGAAAATCCTTTAATTATATTTTTTTTAAAAAAAAACTTTTATTTTGTACCAGAGAGACAGGAGTTGAGATAAGACAGCAATTTATTCAAAAAAAAAAACCAATAATTGTTTTCTATATTTTATTGAAAGAAAATTAATTAAAACTCCCTATAGCTTCTAAAAAGATTGATATATACGGTAATATCTCACATTAGTATTTGTAATAGTTGTATTTGAGATTTTTCATTACATCTTAGTTTTCAATAAATAGCATTTAACGAATACAGTTTCCATCATTACAAGAAATCAATAGCTTTATAATTATTCATAACCTTAAGCTAAAGTCTTTATGCCTATCCACAGTAATTTTTCTTTTTGTTGTTGTTGTGTAATGACTAATGGCACTTGCTATGGGCAAGCCCCCGCTGATACGATCAGTAGATGTTAAGCCTACGAAATGTGTCTCTTTGTTTCACACGTAGCGCCATCTAGGACCAAGAGTACAACTTAGCTACTCATATGTCATAATCCTTTTTAGGGGACGGACTTCATTCATGCAAATTCATTCATTCATTTCAAATCGTAATTTAGACCTGGAACAGAGAACGATCACCTCTCACCCAGTACCCCCAGGGGTATTACTCTGGACATGGAAGACTTTGCGACCACGAACAGATTTAATGAGTGCCAGCCGCCATACACTAGGGGAATCTTTTGGCCGGCGAGCTTTGAACCCAAGGAGTACGAGTCCAACGTTCTACCAACCAAGCCATTCCGGTCGATGCTCTATTTTATTTCAATTGGAAAAGGTAGAACTTTCACAAAGTCCGGGATAGCCTGGTTGGTGGATCATTGGGTAGAATTGATAAAGCGTATTCCTTAGGTTGCGAGTTCGAATTTCACCAACTGAAAACTCTTCCGGTATGTGGTGGCTGACGTTCGTTAAATATTTCGTGGTCACAAAATCCCCCAAGTCGAGAGTAATACCATTGGTGGTACTGGGTCAGAGGTGATCGTTCTCTGTTCCAGATATAAATTACGATATGTGGACGAATGAATGAAATGCATGAGGTCCGCCCTTATGAAGGATTTGTGGTGTCTGTGAGGCAGGTCAGACTTCTGAAATCGGGTGCTCAGGGATCCATACTTTCAGAAGCCTCTCCTTCCCTTGTAAAGCTGAACTTGACAACAACAACAGATTTTTAACCATATATCCTTTTATGTGACATTCATTCTTTTAAAAGCCAGCGGTATTGCTTTCCTCGGACATTTCTCACCTATCTCTAGTAAAATTTCCCTACCAAAGAACTTCTTATTGTGCATCAGTGAGCAATAAATACAAAATATTAAATTTTGGCAGAAGTTAGACATTTTTTCTCAATTTATCGCACCATTCTTGGCGATTAATTCCCGTTAGGCAGTAAGCATCCAAAAATCGAATTTTTGAACACGTTTTCCTCAACCAACTAGCAAAAATTTGACTTAAAATTGCCCTTATAATCACAAATTCCAATTTGAAAATAACTATATTTAAAACATTGCGTTTTTGAACTATCGTATTTACTTATATCTGAAAGTAAAAACCGACAGACAAACAACCAATACTAAAATTTGGCTCAAATTCGAGGAGTTTTAACAATATAGATATTAAATCGAGATACAAAATTTGATCTATCAAATGTTCTGTTTATTTTAATTATTACTTTAAATTATATTCGAAAATAAACGTAAAAATCGCATACAAAATTTCATTTTCCTAATTTCAGCCGTTTTTAAGTTACCACTGTCCCAGACAGATAGACTGACATTTTCCAAAAATGTGGTGTTTTTTTTACAACTTAAGGATCACTAAAACGTTGAAATTAGGCCAATTCTCAAGTTTGTATTTTTTTTGACATTCATCATACTTTCTTCATACTGTTTATACGAGAAAGTAAAAATACATATATACATACAAGATTAAAATGGAATCTGCTACGCATATTTCAATGCATCACGTCAGAACATAATTTTTTGAACGGCCAAGCACCGCGTGCTCGTGCGAGTTAAATTATATTTCTATTCATTTTCATTGTTTCATTGAAGGAGTCACTTTAGTATTGCAAACGACCCAAAAAACACTTTGTCGTTTCGTATTTATTGTTTAAAAAACATTACATTTTCTATTTATTTCATTTCACATAAGTGCTTAAAATGACATTTTTTTTCAGGATTTTATTTGGTGTATTCATTAACTTAATTTTTGTAAATATAATGGCAAAGCGTTATTAAAAGCTGATTTTTTTGAGATGCTTGAGCAAATAATATAATTTTTAATTTTCGTTTACAGATTTTTGTTTACGTCAAAATCTTCATCCCAAAAACAACATCATGTTCTGACATGATAAAAATACATTTTATAAAAACGAGGAAGGCAGGGATTTCCTTTAACTCCATTTATTTTAACAATACTGATGGCAATTGATTTTATTTAATTTACAGTAAATCTTTAAGAAATGAATCAAATTTTCATCATTCCAGTAAAAAAAAATTACAACCTGTTTTCATGGAATTTTAATACATATTTAAGATATGGGAAATTTTTTTAAATTGTGAAGGGTGAGTAATATTTTTAAACTTAATACATGACTATAGAGAATTCCCATTCTTAAATTATGTGACCGATAATCATATTTTTTAATTGATAATTGGTTATATTTTATTTGATAATTAATTTGAATTGAAATATAATTCAGTGTGGAGCTCTATAGCGCCAAGAACGCTAAAGGACGGAAGATGCCAAAGTAGCAAGTATAAAATTCAACATGGGTAAAGGTTCGTACTGTTATCAGAATAGGGTTGGCAGCGAAGTTACACCGTTTGCTTGCTGGGGTTGTCATATTTGTGCCAAATATAGGAGGGACACTGAACTAGACTTCAATATTACTTAGTTCTAAGAGAACATAAACACTTTATCCAAAAAAATTATAAAAATATGAGGAATAATAAATAGTTCGTTGCGGTCTAGTGGCACATGAAATCTTTGTGCTTAAATTTCATTATATATATTCATATTCAGTTCCAAAACAGTTTTGGTTAAAAGAGGATACATATATTTTTGTTCCGTATTCCTCTTTTTTTATCATGTCAGAACACGATATGGTTTTGGGAATGGGGAAGTTTTTTGGTGTCATCAAAAGTCCGCAGGTGAAAAATAAACATTTTATTATCTGCACGAGCATATCAAAAAATTGGCTTTAAATAACGTGTTGCCATTGCATTAACAAAATTTCTGATTAAAAAAATAATGTCTACAATAACACCTAGAAAAATGGCCTTTAGAGCACGTGTTTATGTGAAAAGAAATAAATAGGAAATGTGATCTTTTTTAAAAACAATAAATGCGAGAGAAAGTTTTTAATCGTTGACAATACTAAAGTAACAGTATATCGTTGACAGTACTCATTCAATAAAACAATTAAATTGAATAAAAATTTGATTTAACTCACACGAGCACGTGGTGCTTGGCTTTTCAAGAAATGATGTTCTGACATGATACATTGAAATATGCATGGCAGAATTCATTTTAATCTTTTATTTTGTTTTTGAAATTTTTAAATTTAGGAATGCATATTAATTAGTTTAATTTGCAGCAATTAATAAAAAAGATTTATGAAGTATCTTTTGTTTTACGAAACTCATTTTTTTTCTCTTGAAACATAACAGCAGTCAGTGCTCCACATTTTATGTTATTTTTTTTAAGTAAATGGCTTATTTTTTATGACGGTGTATTCTTTTGAGATGAATTATTCAAATTTCGTTTGAAATATGTAAATAGACTAAATATTTATATATTGTGATTTTTTTATAATACCATGAATTAAAAATTTCCAAAAAAAACTGTTTTCGGAAAAAAAAATCTTTTAATAAACGGATAATGTTAGGCTGAATGAAATAAGCCTTTCAGCTTCATTCTATCAGCTTTCTCAAAGTATGCTTAGATGCTTTTTTTCTTGCAAAGAAACTATAAGAAATCAAAGGGAAACAAAGTTAAAAGCTAGACAGGCCGATATATTTTTAAATAAAAACCCCATCAAAGCATTAAATTTTAGAAGGAAAAAAAAGAACATTTCTTACAGACTTAAGCAAAAAGATGCAATCCCACCTTTGTGATGGCATAGATTCATCTTTTCTGCAATAATTTCATTCCCAGAAAAGAGCTCACTCACGCGCAACAACTTCAAAGACTTTTAGAACTCTGGAGAACTTTCTGGACATTACTTCCCATTCCCATTCCGCGCCAAGAAATAATTCAATTTGCATACGGAATGCTTTTAATTAGAGATAAAGGGAAAAAAAGAACTTTCTGGGACCTGAGGGTTTACCCTGTCACTGGCGGGATAAAATTCCGACCAGGAAATCCTTGCATCCAGGTTATTTTCCACATCAGTCATTCTTTCTGTTCTTTTATTTTTAGAGCCTTTCAGCCAACATCCGGTGCCGAAACGTTGATAATTTGAAAAAAAGGGCGGCAACACTGTTCGAAAAGATTGGAAATTTCGGGGGAATATATGAGGGCAAACATATTGAACAAGAGGTACTTTAAATTAGTTTCTAGTTGAGCTAAGCATTATTAATGGTTGAACGTGACTTTCAGAAAAATTGTTTTATTTCAAGATCGGGAAGAAATAAGTTATTTTCTAAAACTTTAAAGGAAGGGCCAGTTGTAATGGTCTTCTCAAAATTTTCTAGTATTTTCTTTCATAAGGGTGTTATACCAGAGAACGCCTTATATGGCACTGTCGTTCATTAATTACGAAATACTAACCTTTGGCGTTAATTTAGCCATCATTTCTTAAATGCATTGTGTCCACTTTGACGAGATATTTGGCGATTAATTCTGTCATGCGGCTATTTACATCAAAAAATATATTTTGGGCCTTAAATGTTTTTTTCCAAATAATTAAAACCAAAATCTAGCAAAAACAATTCACTTGTAGTTACAAAATCCTATATAACATTTAATATACTTAACTCGCAGCTTTTTTTAATTATTCCATTTTATGTTTATGTGCCGTCTTTATGGCACAGAGGTAGCGCGTCTTCCTTGTGTTCTAGAAGTCCCGGGTCCCAGTCCTGGTCCGAGCATGGTTATTTTTCTGTGTGCTGTCTGTGAGATGTGTGAATGTGTATCCCAGTAGAAAGTGACTGTGCAAGCGACTGTGGTGAGTGTGTATCCAAGTCATACTCTTGTTCCTAGTTGGCGCTACTTCAAAAAACAAGAGACGCTCCATTCGGCTTAAATCTGCTGCTATATTAGCAGGAGGCTTGTCCATGGCAAGTGCCATAAGTAACAGCAACATATATTTATGTTATTGTTCCTTATTGCACTTGCCAAGAACCAGCGTGCAGAAAGGCTGCTAGCGATTTTAAGCCGAAATAGCGTCATGTTTTTGAAGTAGCGCCAACTAGGGCCAATGGTACGACTTAGCATACACTTATCACATTCGCTTGCACAGCCACATTTTACAAAGGGTAGGGCCATTTACACACCTCACAGATTGAAAAGATGAAGAACAACCATGTTTGAATCAGCACTCAAAGCCAGGAGACAAAAAATAAGTAACTATATTAAATTTAAAAATGTGTCGAGCAGTTTTATATTCTGTGCAAACAGGATACTCTCTAATATGATTACAGCATTTTAGAATGTTTGTATAATATTTTGAAGATTATTGTAAAAAACTGTGAATATCTAAAATAATATCTAAAATATTGTACAACAGCTACTTTTAAATAGCATAGAAATTTTATAACGTATTGTTATAGACAAATTTTAACACAAATTTTCAGTTTAATAATTCATTTAGTTTTAGATTTTTTTCCAAAAAATTCACTCGAGAAATATTTTGTTCAAAATCAAAATTTTGAAAAATATTGTAAAATATTTTGAAATCAATATCAAAAATTCTATATCGAACAACATTGCGAGAATCGTATTATGAATTCTACGTTTCGAACTATATTCTAAGTTTTACGTTATGATGTTTATTGAAAATTTTGCATTGAACTATACGGTATAACAGATTATTATTTATTTCATTTTTTGAACTGAAGTTATTAGAATATATAACCATATTTGTGGATATCTTGATTTTAATTATTTATCTCGATTTTAACCCACTTTTTTCTTAGATCACCTTTTAATCATTTAAAATTAAATTAATGTTTCAAAAGGGAATAAAAGGAAATAAAGAAAATTAAATCGAGTAAAAGATAAGAAAACTATTTATGCGTGCATATAAATCAATCAGTAATTTAAAATATTCTAAATAAAATCTCTTATAAATAAATAAAAATTAGGGTCTTGGGAGAAGAGTGCTGCAAGTTCAACAACAGATTCCATTAAATATTTATTGTAAATGTGGGTGGGAAGTATGTTAACACGTTGTCGGCTAAATATCGTCTAGATGATGAGCTATGGAATTTCGAATTAGGTGGAGGTAGCTCAGGTGTCTTCCTCGTATTCAATGTGGTTCAAAATTAAAACGTCTACCCTAAAGCAGCCTTATTTCTCCTTTCAAACATTACATTTATGAAACTAGATAAACTCATTTTTTAATGTCTGTGTATTTTTATAGTATGTAAAAAAGCTATTATTATTGTACCAATATTCTATTTTGATTTTAGATTCAAATCCTGGATACGAATGAAATCGTTCCCGCTTTGAATACTAATTATATAGTTTGGTCGAAATTATAAAATAATGCAATCAATAAAAAAAATCAATTTTTGATACAGATGTGTATATTATTTTCTACTGCGACAAACATTGAAATGCTGTTATTTACAGTCGCTTTTCAATGCCTTACATGTCCATTGATGAGACACTGTTCTCTAAACAATAGATGCAAATTCAAATCTCTAGATAGATAGAAAAATCGAAAAAGAAATTTAATTTTATCAAGTAGGGCAATAGCAGTTTAGTAGTAATTAGCGTACTCTAACAGAAAAATAGCATTAAATTTTGGTATAAATATAACGAACTAACTTAGGTAGAATACTGAGAAAATATTTTTTTTCAATATTGAAAATAATACTGTAGAATAATGAAACCCAGTATTGATCAATAATACTTAAATTTTACATTTTTCTATAAAGTACAATATTGTTTTCATTATATAATACAATAAAGAGTGTTACTTCTTGTTTAGGTCAACAATTTTATTTAAGCTACCTTTTATTAAATGACTTCAATCAATATAAATATGTATATACATTTGACAGAATCCCATTAAGTGATATAAAAAAAGTGAATTTCCTTAGAATTTTCCATTTTCTGCTTAAATTTCCTTCTCGACACGTAGCAAAATCTTAAATTTGGGTAGAAGAAGTGAACTAATATTTGATGATAAAGATTTTAAGGTGGGAAATCGGAACTGAACCAAAAACTTAACATTTCTTCAATTTTAATTTTTAACACTAGAGAGGTAACCTTTAAAAAAGTTACAAGAATGATAACCACTCGTCTCCTAGACGAAGTGTATTTTAAATCAATTTTTAAAGCTAATTATTTTCGAAGCAATCTTTACACATATATGCGTGATGTGCTCCTCACAGTGCTCTTGAACATAACACGCGAAAATTGCCGGTCACAGGGCAAATTATATGGGCAAAATGCATATTTTTTTCTTTTTTTAAAATTATATTGTTCAGGCCGTTGAATGTTTAAATTAAATTTTAGAAGCTCACTTATAATAGTCCTTGTTGATCGGGGGCAAAGTTGATATGTTGTGGCCCTTCTGCATCCATGGAGCAAGATCTTCAATAAAATCTTCATCTTCCGATTCATTCTCAGAGGTAGAATTAGCTTCCTCACTTAGTTCTTTCAATAATTCACGGATAGCTTCTGGCCTACCCCACAAATTTTCTCTTTGAAAACGCTTCGACATCTCCAAACATACATGGAAATAGCTTCTTAATACTAACGGGATAGATAACCATTCGTCTCTGAGACGACTATAGTTCTAGATGCACTACAAGCAGAAATATTTCGGAGAAAAGGAAAGTCCTCATCTGTAGTTCCCAAGGTCAGATTAAGTTACTGAGTAAAACGATTCATTTACCGTTATAGGGGAAGAATAGTCAAAGTTATTTCGTAAGCGTTCGTCCAGGAGACTTATCCAAACTAATTTGGATAAAATGTATATTTAGAGAAAATATTTTCAAAAATTATCTTTTGTGGCAAGAGTTGAACTCGAAGTCTTCATTTTCATTTGAAGTGAAAATGTATGTAATTTTCAAGTGAAAAATACTGAAATTCTTGCCTACTAATTTTTACTTATTGAACTATTGCTTGTTAATTGATATTTTCGTTAAAAATTGCTAAAACTCTATTTAAAGAATTAAAAATTAATTCACTTTAATCAATCAACTAATATTTGAAAAACTGTGTTAACATCAAGTGTCATCCATTACAAGTTTTTAAAAAATATTTCTGAATTTGAGTGGATAATTAAAAAGTATTTTATTAACAATTGAAAATTTCATCAAGATATATATAGAGAGTGAGAGTGGGAGAGACAAAGAGTGGGAATAAATAGTAGGAATTGAAAAATAATATTTAATAAATTAGGAAAAAATACTATTAGGAAACTTATAAAACTTCTAAAAAACCCACGAAAAATCATAACATGTAATTTTTTTCTTCAAGTGCTCAGAACCAATGACTTTTAATATAGCCGGGGAAAACATTTTAAAAATACTTTTTATAGCCCTTTTGTTTGAAAAGAGATATTTTGTTTCCAACCCATCGATCGACCATATGAAACAGTTTAATTCTAGAAATCCGTAAACATCATTCGAAAGAATATTTTTAGAAATATATTCAGAACTGCATTCTAACATAGCATAACTAAAAACATGCGCCGACAGAATCAGATAAGTTGATTGAGCGGTACAATTTAAACTAGCTGCAAGAACATTGACTGTCAGTTCAGAAAAAAAAAAGAAATGGCAAAAACTTCTGGAAAAAAAATCGAAAGCTTCGGGGAACAATGTTACTCCTGGAGACGTGATCCAGATCAGTATAATTTTCTTCCAAAAGAGCAGATGCTTTTGGCATTTCCACGCGAGACGAATAAGCAGGAATTCTTCTGCTGAGTTCCTTGAACATGTAAGATCGAATCCTGAATTAAATTTTGTTTCCGCTCTAGCATTCTTTATTCAAATGCATCTATTAAAGAAACATTTTCCACTCATCTCAGTCCGTTACATGATTTGAATATTGAAAATTTTAATAAACGGGAAAAAATGTTTCTCGAATAAATGGAAATCGAAATATATTGGATGCAATACGCATTTGCTTGATACAATTGCAAAGTGTTTCACAAACGTTACTTTGTAGCACGCATATATTGTACAATATTATATGATATTAATCAATATTTAATATGATTTATAATAGTGTTTAATATTAAATGATATAGTATAATATAGAACAGTATTGTACAGTAGAATGCACAATATTATACAGTACTGTGCATTCTACTGGACGAATTTCAAGAATTTCATTTTATTGAATTTTTCAAAATACGCCGTTGAAAAATATTGTTTGATTATCGAATTATCAAATACATACTGATTCGATAATTCGATAATCAATCAATTATCGAATAAAATGACTGATTATTGAATAAAATGTCAGTTAGGATAACTTATGAGGCCTTCGAATCAGAATTGGGCAAATCAGACAAAAATTCAATTTATTAGAGACGAATATAACTTTTTAAATTCGATGATGATGACATATCCGCTTTACAACAGAAAGACGGGTGCAGTATTTTCTGAGGGTATGGACCCCTAATCACCCGAGGGTCCAAGTCTGATTTTTACTTCATATGAGGGTGTCACGCACCGAATCGCTTGTGCAACCCCTTTTTACAGTGGGATATATTCACACACCTCACAGAAGTACAACAATGCCCTAACCTGGACTCGAACCCGGGACGCACGGATCACAAGAAAGTCGCGCTATCTCTGTGCCAGGACGACGGCTCTAAATTAAATGCTAGAACAAAATAACAAAAGAAGAAGAACAAATAGAAATATGGGTATTTCGAATGTATGGAGAACCCAACAATTGGACTGGTGCTTGTTAGAGGACTTCAAGAAAAGTTCGCCGATTAGTTTGAACTAAACTGAACAGCAGAGAAATACCAAAAAATTTCATCCTTTTTTATACTTGTATGAAGCTACTTTATGCAGGTAAACACTGTTTACTTGTATAAAGTAACATTTACACTTTAATACTTATACAAAAAACATAAAAGCAATATTCTGACAGTATATGTCCTTTCAGAGTAATAATTAAAGAATCATTCAAAAAAGAAAAAAAATTAAACATAATTAAAGATTTTAAGTCTTCTATTATTTTTTTTTTCATTTTGCATCATCTCAGATTATGAATTAACCCTTCTTTGCATGATGATGGAAATTTCCATCATAATATTTAGTCAACAATAAAAGGTACTCAAAACCCTTGTACTGTAAATTTGTTGTCACTGGCAACTTTTTAAGCGACTATTGCGTACAAAAAACGCAGCTGTCAAAAAATAGCAAACGTCACTGTCAATTACCAGGCCTACAACGTGTCATTCCGCTGTTTGTTGTGACTGGAAGAAATGAGCGAGATTTTAAATTGTTTTATGGAAATTAATTTATTATTAATAATTATTAATTAATTAAATTATCATACAGAATAAAGAAGATTAAGTAAATAATATTTTTTATTTATTTAGTACTGAGATAAATATGTGACAATGCATGATGAAGTAAATTTCCATCATATTGTTTTTTACATAATACATATTTTTATTTACACCAAGATTTTTTAAAAATATTTTTCCTTTAATTTAGAGCATTAATTACATCACCCTGATTTTTTTTTAAAACAAGAAAAAATCATGCAAAAAAGGGTTAAATCTTTACTATATCCCATGTGACTATTTTTCTTTTATGGTTTTTAACATTATTTTTACAATACGATTTGAGTCTAATTGTTTATAGAATATTCGAACTTAGAAAAGAAGAAATGCAATATTAAGTGATAAAACATCGAAGTATAGAACGAAGTGAAATTAGATAATAAACGTTACTTAAAGCTAAAAATATATACTATAAGGAAAAATAATAATTAAAAAAACAATTAAAAAATGAAATCTACGATCTCGAATTTCAAGTTACCATGTGAGATCATTATTATTTTTAAGCCGTTATTTGTCTTATTTAAGTCGTTAACTTGTTTAAACTGGTTTGAAACAATCTTGACTCCTCTTTACCGGTCTCTATCCCTCTATTA
>JAOUZG010041575.1:1582478-1604621 GCA_026289955.1 Argiope argentata
ATATATATATATATACAAATCTAAATTCGCACCTACAGCGTTAAAAATTATGTTATTTGAGTCAATACACTTTTGAGGGCCGGGATGGCCTGATTCGTAGAGCATTGGACTCTTACTCCTTAGATTACGGGCTCGAAACTCACCGGCCAAAAGATTCCCCGAGTGTATGGCGGCTGGCGCTCGTTAAACCTGTTGGTGGAAGCAAAGTCCTCCATATTGAGAGTAATATCCCTGGGGGTACTGGGTCAGAGGGGATCGTTCTCTGTTCCAGGTCTAAATTACGATCTGAGATGAATGAATGAATTTGCATAAATGAAGTAGCTATGTCGTACTCTTGGCCTAGATGGCGCTACGTGTGAAACAAAGAGACCCATTTCTTAGGCTTGAAATCTGCTGATCGTATTAGCGAGGGTTTGCCTAGGAGAAGTGACATTAGTCACAACACACACACTTTTGAGAGAAAAAATTATTTACATTTTTGCAGTGTTTCAGAAACATTTATCCAATACAGTAGCATTTTTGGAATAATAAATTTTAATTAAAAAAAGTTTATTATTTTTGCGACTAAATCTGATGAATTTTGAAGCTTTAAACATTAATGTTTTGATGATTTCAAGTTTCCCTTCATGGAATATGTATCATGATCGATGCAAAACCTCATCTCTTGTTTAATTACTGTCCCTAACTTTTATTTTAGTCTAATTAGAAAGGTTTTTTTTTATTTCATAAAATATTGTGTCAAAAATATATTGCAAATAATTACCTCATAAAATCAATGAAAAACATATAATTCTTTAATTTTCGAACATAATATTTATTGATTGAAATTGAAGGAATATGACTTTTCAGATATCATGAGTAACAATAAATTTTGTTTCTAATTTTATTTTTCTCAGTTCTCTCTGATTTTAAAGTATCATTTTTTAAAAACAGATTGACTGAATTTTAAGCGTAATTGCAAAAACTAATTTTTTTTTAACTTGAAAATACGGAAATTTACTAAACCTAAACACAGAATATATTTTATGACTATTTGACAATCCGAATACTTTTCCTTTATTACTTCAGTTACAAAAAGTGAGAACATTACATTTCTTTTTAGTATCTTATATCTCTATTTTTAATATTTTTGTCTTTGTAAATCTATGCTTATTTCTTACAATTACCGTTTGCATGAAATAGAGTTTCTTTCATTCAACTGAAGTGAATTCTAAGATATATTTTGTAGTATATTCTATTTAAAGTTAAATAAGTTTGAAATACGCATTTCGAATATATGTTTCATATCTACGTCTTGTCTATGTATTTCCGTTTTACTCCCTGACAACTGAAAACAAACTTAAAACAAGCGAAGAGTTATATGAAAGAAGTAAACAGTATAGACAAATATGCCCTTCCAAAGCGTTCAATAAAAAATTCATAACGCTAAGAAACGAAAGATCCGTAGTGATTTTGTCTACACAAAGAATTTATCCTTAGTCTTTAAATTCCTCATAAGAAAAGAGAAAAATAAAAGGATATGGAAATACAGACTTTGATTTCGAAGTTCAAGTCTACATAAACTCATCATTAAAGGGAAAAACAGATGTATTGGTGATATTTAATATCGAGTTGTTTTCAAAGACTGAAGTATGTTTTATTTATTTCATTGATGCTTGAATTTATTTATTGATTTAAAATTCTTTGATGATCATAGTTAATGACTATAAAAGAGTAAGAGTTTCCCAAAATTAATACAAGATTTGAATAGGCAATCATTTGTGCAGTAAAGGGTTGAAAACTTAATTAAAGTAATCCAGCTGGTGATAAACAGTTGATGGCGTTAAAAATTAAGTGTTACATAATAGAATAATGTATTATCATTATTAAACCATATTTCAGAAATTTGAGAATTGACCCTATAGATCGTGTGATTTAACTCTGTTTCAATTCTTTTTATAGTGTTATTTCAATCGAAAGATCTATCACAACAAGCTCACAAGCACCCGTGGTTTATAAAAGAAATTCCAAAGCTGCATCAAAAAATCAGTCACATTTATGCAAAATGGCCATGGAAAATTTTGGCAAAAGATTGCGTATGCGCTATCAAAAGATAGTGAGGCCATTTTAATTATGTATTATCCCGCACATAACCCTCCAATGTACTTTCTAATTCAATAAAAATTTAACAATTCAAAGGGAAAAACCCAGTTTTTTTATTTAAATCAAATGCACCGTTAACATGCTGTTCTGTTGTGTAATGCACCATTTTTACTAACCCTAAACTATCAGCTAACAGATGACTTTTTAATAGGGTTATTACCTTCATTTTACTGTATAAATGGTGGCAAATTCACATTTTGTGTTAATTTTGGAATACCCTCCAGTTATTAAAATAAACTTTGTGAAAATTTCAAATCGATTTTCGTGAGATAATTTAAGACCTAAAGTTATTTGACAATACTTATGTTAAGCGGTAATAAATAGAGGTGATAAGTAACAGATTAATGCAAAATATCATGGAAGATCTATTGTCAAATCATCTTCAATCTCAGGAATAGAATCCTTTTCCATTGAAGACCATGAAATTCGATTTGGTTTCAGCCGAAAATATAATAAAATTCTAAAATCCTTATCGCATTTTGAGAGCAGTGAAATCAAACCAAAGTTTTATTTATACAAATGTTTTCGAAATAAATTTTTGAGAAACTTATTTGTTATTTAAATAAACACCTTAGGTAAAAGAGGTACTCTCCCTCCATATAAATAATATAAATTTCATCAATTCAATCAATCTTGATGTATATACCTCTTTACAGAATATTATTTTAACTTGAAACATAATTAATTTAAGTCATTAACCAGTTTCAACCGGTTTGTAAAAAATTGCGACATTTCTTTCTCTCTCTCTTCTTTAATGATAATTTATTTAAATTTCTAATTTAAATTTTTCTAGCTGGCAAACAAACTTTTGGAGCTCGACCGATTTTAAGATTAAAAAAACCCAATAATTTCAACGGAAAGTTCACCATCACTGGAAGCTATGGTGTTTACGTATTAGACCCTCGATCTTTATCGCTGAAATTTGGATACGTCACCAATGAGTTGAAAAACCACCATTAACGGCAAAAATCTCCATTATTTAAAAAATTGTTCAAACCCTAACTGTCGTCCACCATTTTGTTGCTTTCGTTGGCGTCGACAGTTTATCGCCGTTTGAATCCTTCGGCAATGAATTATTAAACCGTTGGCGACCATTAACGCCGACAGTCTAATACGTAAGCACCGAAGCTATTGTATTTGTGTTAAAATCCAATGGACGTAATACAGATTGATATTAAAATTATATTCTATTTATAGTATTTTGAGAAATACAATTAGTAATAATGCGCATATAATATCATTAAAGAATAAATATGTCTCGTTTTACAGAGTTGCGATAGTTAAAACTCAAAGAGAATAAAAACAACAACATTTTTCTGATCGCGAGATTGATTATTTAAAAGTAAGAAATCGTAACTAAATTGGAAGATGACATTTCATAGAAATGGCAAACAAAAAGCAATTGATAATAAATTTAATTAAATATCTCAAACAATACTGGCAAAACAAACCTTAAATGTCTTGGGTCAGGTGACTCGCCAGCTACCAAAGAAAAAACGAGTAATTCTTGCCTTCTAATTTCAGAATTACTAAAACCTCCTAACCAAAAAAATATCATATTTTCGCATGATGATATTTATTTTTTGCAGAAAGATTAATCATGTAGTTTTATTTCAAAGGACGTTAGATATATTGTAACCAGAAATAATAATAAATATAATGTGAAATTTATCGAAGTACATTTTGGAACATATTTAATGTTAACTTTAATTTAAATGCAAACATTCAACATTGAAACTGATAAATAAACAATTTTTCCTTTATGATACTAAATGTTTCGGTAACCAAACGGCAGCAATTTCGTGTCGATTTAAGTTTATTTCCCTGCTTAAATAACTATTTATCTTTGAAAATCGAATGGTACGAAGCATTATTGATGCCCCCAGATATCCATTTAGAATGAATTCAGGATCTAAAAATAATGAGATCGATAACAACTCATTGATCTCCTTTTTATAGCTAAGTTGATTTCTTTTTTCCTTCTAAAGAACGATTTAGCTTGTCTTATTTTTCAAGGCGGAGAGTAAAACTGTAAACAATCTCTAAAGTATCTAGCTGAATAAATAGTAAAAGGATATTTTACGTGGTAAGAGTTGTTTAACGTGTCTTCCTTTCTGATTTATTGTAGATTCAATTATAATAACTAGATTTAATGTTGAGTTTATTAAATTTTCCTTATTCAAAGTTTATCCTATTATACATCTCCAACTAACTTTAGTATAATTGTATTGTGCACATTAATTCAATTCTGTTTGAATATAAGCCATTTATGGACATCCTCATAATGGCTCTGTATAAAAGTATGGAAAATATATTTCGCTCCATCTTTGTCTTATAGCAAAATATTGATAAAACATTATTATCTTGCAAAACAGATTACATGCATCAAATAAAATCTCATAACAATAAAGTAATAAGAATATTCTCCTATTAATTTATTGGGTTGTTAGGAAATCAATTTCATTTTTTTTCTGCTGAAAATGAAAGACAATTTTTGTATGATGAATAAATATTTTATTAACCTCATGCGCTATCAGTTAATTAGCAGAAATGTATGCCCATCCTATCTAAAGAAATTTCAAATAAGCTTTAAGTTGTACTGTACCGCGGAAAATTTAATAGACGTACGCTGTACTTTATTTTCAGTATAGGAGAAAATTTCCAATGACGTACATTGCAAGTCAAAATAGCGCAAGAGGTTAAATTATGTATTGACAATTCTTTCTTAACTACTTTTTCCGTCTTTCTAGTAGTAGAATGATTCCACCCTCATAAATTTTTTAGTCTTTGCAACGCAAATAACTGATCAAGGTGATTTTTGATCTCTTAATTTGAAGTAAAGATTTTACCATCAAAATTTTTTGAAGTGAACGGATAAAATAATAATCCAAACTCGCCAGATCTGGAGAATACGGTGTGTATTGCAGTGTATCCCATTCAAGTGTAAAAGCTTTTAGAGAGGACCAAATGATTATCTCGGTGGAACAATATACCTTTTCTGCTCATTAATTCTGGCTTTTTTCTGTTGAAGTGTATCTATCAGTTTGACCAGCTGATGATAGTAGACTTCCAAAATAAATTGTTGTGTTATCCGGTAAAAGCTAAACAAAATGAATCCTTCAAAATCCCACCAAACAGACAATATCATCACTGGTTGTTGTTTTTTTATGAATATTGGCTTTCAAATTGCTTTGAGTCAGTTCATCTTTTTTGCGCCCTAATCTCTTGCAATTTACATTGTTAGATACAATCCCTTTTTCGTCGCCAGTAATGATGCACTTCAAAATAGGATTATTTTCTTGACGTTTGAAAAGCAAATCACAGATGTCAAAGCGAAGACACAAATTTCTCCGTGAGGACATGGAGAATCCATATATCGAGCTTCGAGGTTAAACCCAGGGGCCACAAACAGGTGAGTTCGATAAATGTAACTTTTCAGCCATCTCACGTGTTGTTATTCTCCGGTTTGCATCAACTAATGCCTTTATCATGTCTTTATCAGCTTCACCCGGCCTTCCAGAACGTGGTGCATCTTCGACTCAAAACTACAAAATCGAAATTTTTTAAACCAGTACTGGCACTGGCATACTATCAATACATCTCAATACACATCGATTAATTTCTTTCTGGCTTGAACAGCATTTTTACCTTTTCTATAGCAAAAAAGTAAAATATGAGGAAATTTCTGCTTATTGCTCACCATATTTAAAAGGCCACCAAACAAAAATTACTCCGTTGATTCAATTGAACTTTTTCACACAAAACTCTTGCTATATCACCTCTCAAAGCATGCATTGATTATGCGACTTAAGTCTGAAGGTGGCTCCTAAAAAATACAACTAAATACTCTGTCGGGAAAAAACGAAATTACTTTCCGAACAACCCTATATTATTCCATTTAATTCCCAAAATCCATAGGTTCAGTGCACTATATAGAATATGGATTTTGAGTCCTTTGTATTTGATATATTAAGCAAAAAAAACTGATCTAGTTTTAAAATTTATTTTTGAGGGCAAAGTATGAAAGTACTTTTTTCAACCTATTGTGTCTGTTATTGCGTCTTATTCAAATACTTGTTGATAATTAACGAAGAACATTGACTCGTGCAAGAGGATAAAGCATCATCCCCTTTTCGCCATGGATATTTAGTGCCAAATATGGCAACCCGATGTTGTCGTTGGTGGATATCTTCCTCCGGGAGTTAAGACACCAGAGCAGGGGAAGTTGTCGAATTTGAAAAGTGCGCCAAGGGGGTGATGTTATGTACGGATCAAAAACATTCGGTTCAAAATCAGAATCATATGAGTAGTTTTAGTGTAAAACAAATAGATTAAATCAGGATATAAATTATTGTGATTTTTAAGCTACATTGTTCAAAAATGCGTGAACAGAGAGGTGGATAGGTCGCACTTTGCTGACAGATAAAGTAAAATATTTGTAATTGACTTCCATTACTGATCAGTTGGTTCGATGGGATTAATGGTTACTGTGACTTCACTTAAAATAATTTATGGAATTTCGTCTCAATGTATTTCTTAACAAAAGTGTTTTCGGACTTCATATTTCAACAGAAATATAACTCAAATTAATTTAGAAGCCTTAAACAATTTTACTAATTGTGATAAGTATCTCCTTAATTTTCTGACCGTATATTTATACGTTCAGTAATATGACTAAAAAATATATTAGTATTTTAAGGTATTTGAACTTTAAAAAATCCATCACTGATTTATTCTTAAGTAAAAGCTTAAATTGTAAATACTACCAAATTTCTGAAAGTATATCAAATTTGTACCTTATACTATACTGAAAACGGCATGACAGGAGAGAGCATCATCCCCGTTTCGCCAAGGATATTTAGCACCAAATATAGCAACCCGATGTTGTCGATGGAGAATATCTTTTTCCTGGAGATAAGACGCAATAGAGAGGGAATTTGGCGGTTTTGAAACGTGTACTAAGGCGGTGATGTTCTCTACGGATCAACTACGAAAATTACTGTACTTGAAAAAATAAACCAAATCTCCATATTGATTACTAAGCGAAGAAAACGAAATAACAATTAACAACATTTAACGAAGTTAACAAAGTAACAATAAAGAAAACAAACCAAAATGAGATATCTAGTAAAACAATAACGAAAACAACCAAAATGCAACAATTGTATGAATAATGGAAAAAAGCAAAATGAAATGTTTACAGAATTGTAACAATAATAAGATGTATTGTTGCTCTACACAATCCTGATATATATATTTTTAAATTGATAAAATAATTTTTAAAATGTATCGCTATAAATGTCAAACGTTTTCTTAATATTTAATTAATTAAAATTTTAAATAAAATTTTGCAAATTTTGGGTTGATCTGTAGAGAACATGATCCCCTTGGCGCACCTTTCAAAATCGCCAACTCCCCGCGATCTTGCTTCTTATCTCCTTGAGGAAGATATCCTCCAACGACAACATTGGGTTGCCATATTTGGCGCTTAATGTCCTTGGCGAAAACTGGGTGATGGTCTCTCCTGTCGCACCAAATTTCGTATTGACAATAGCTTTTAGTCCAATTATACAGGTTGCAGCTCCAACTTTCATACAAACATGCACATATTCATCTTTGTTATTAGTAAAGTATCATCCAAAATTTCTGAAGATGAATTTCTTTCAAATTTGAACAAAATTTACAATCATGGCTTAGAAAATACTATTGAATCGTAGTCGCAGATATTACAACCGATATAAATCATCCTCAAAAGGATGTCACGACTTTGAAATGGTCAGATTCAGTAAAATTTTTATTATTACAATATATATATATATTAAACCGAGCTTGACTTCAAATTATCATTTCCTGATTCGTGAAATGTATGAAATTTTGTACATTATTTTAGCCCCGATGATTATATGCAACTAAATATTATTAGACTCCGATTATGAGTAAATAAATCTTTATATAAATTAAATTTTGATTAATGCTAGTAGGGCCATCTCATAGTGAGCATGAGAAATAAAAATTATCCTCAAGATTATATAAAAAGGAAAAGAATTTAAACATTTCCAAATACGTACATTTCCAAATATTTAGAGAAATATATAAAAATCAGCTTTTAAAAAGATTAAAATGAAATTTGCTATGCATATTTCCTTGTATCATGTCAGAATATCATTTCTTGAATGGCCAAGCACCACGTGCTCGAGCAAGTTAAATTATATTTTATTAATTTTAATGTTTCATTGAATTAGTAACTTTAGTATTGCAAACGATCGAAAAAATTTTGTCCCGCATTTATTTTTTAAAAAATATCATATTTCCTATTTATTTCCTTTCGTATAATAGCGAGCTCAAAATGACCTTTTTCTAGGTTTTATTTGCTGTAGTCATTAACTTATATTTTTAATCAGAGGTTTTGTAAATGCAGTGTCAACATGTTATTAAAAGTTGATTTTTTGAGATACTCGTGCAAATAATAAAATTTCAATTTTTCGCCAACGAATTTTTGTTGACGCCAAAAACCTCATTCCGAAACAACCATCTTGTTCTGACGATAATAAAAGAATAATGGCATCACACGTCTTAAATCTTGTTTTTAAAATCTGATTTAATATAAATTATTATTATTATTATTTTAAAGAAGATAAATGCAAATTTAGAACTAAGCATTGTATATTATAAAGAAATTGCAATGTCTTATTATTTATTTAGTTATAAAATATTACTGTATTCGAATATAATTCTAAGAACTTTTAAAGCTTGCTTTGATATCACAAATCAGAGTTCTTCCAAGTCGACATAACTAAAAAAAGGAAAAATGTGTTTGTATATATGTGTGGGGAAATAGCCCTATTCACCACGTGTTATGGCCCATTTAACAATACTCCTTATTGCATTAAGAGCCATGTACGTGAGTTTTTATGATGCGTTCCCGCAATTTTGTGACTTGTGTTTACTCTATCATACATTTTCCGAGAAACATAACACCACTTTTAGAGAAACGCTAAAATAAGCAGGGGGAGTATTGATCGTTGCCTAAGGAGTAGACATTTCCATCAAACGTCGCTACATTAGCAGATGGGGGAAAGAGACCATGTTTTTGTGGTAATATCTTATCGTAAAAAAGGGGAACCTATTTTTATACACTAAATAATACAATCCTGAGTATTAAATGGATATTAATGGTTTTCGGCTTTAGATGGCTTTATTAAGCAGAACAGGAATGGAAAAAAAGATATAAAAGAAGGGTAAATACATAAAAGAGAGGGATATATTTATCACGTGCCTTATTTCTTATATAAATTGCCTACTAGGAATAAAATATTCATTACTCTCTATCTATACGATAGACGACAGAATGAATGAATTTTTATGAAACTGTTGGGTTTCATATCCTTCGTTGCCACCAAAAATATGGTTTCTTTTTTTAATATTCCACAAATTTTGTGGTAGGAGAAATTTAAGCTTATTTATATCAGAAATTTAAATTACCATAGTTTTGAAACATATATTTTTTTAAAATTAATTTTAAAATTTATGTTTAATTTGATTCCATTGATGAATAATTATACCAAAATTGTTAATATATATCTAAAAAGGGCTTTAAAAAGGTGTATTCTGATAGTTAAATTTTGAAACATTTTTAACGAGCCTTTATGTGCAAGTCCAAAACAAATACTTAAAAAACAATAACACAAAAAAGGCTTCAATGATTTTTACATGCTCTTGATTTATAGAAGAACATTTGTTTTTAAAATTTATCTAGGCGACTTTCGTTACACTTCGAAATGTTTTTAAATGTTTATCACTTTTTTTAGTGTTTTAACGTTATTAGAAAAAAGTTTATTTTTGTAACTACTTGAAACATTATCTATTGATAATGTACTTACTTTTCGTATGATATTTTTCATTTCATCGTAAATTTTTTAATAATTTTAAATTATATTATGTAATTACATAAATCATAATTTTATTTGTTTAAGCATAATATCTGGCTTTTTGTTTAGCACATCCTACCCACCGACAATAATTATATACTTGCATCATTGAATTTCAAAACCGTACTAGTAAACGTACTAATAAATGTAGAAAAACTTGAATATTATACTATTCAAGTTTTTCTACATTTATTACATTTCTACAATTTCTACATTTATTATATCTTTTATAACATTTATTTCAACTTATTAAAGATTTCAGAGAATTGTAAGCAATTAAAAGAAATATGCTTGCATTAAATTTTGGCTATGCCATTAACCTTAGAAAAAAAATCTAACAAGAATGATAACCATTCGTCTCCTAGACGAAGTGTATTTAAAATAAAATTTTAAAGCTAATTTAAAAGCAAACTACCTGTAGATGATTTCATAACTCTTGATTGTCAAGTAGGATAAAAATATGATTTATTTATTTTCGAAGCAATCTTTACACATATTTGCGTGATGGTCTCCTTACATTGCTCTTGAGCATAACAAAAAAAAGTTGCTCGTCATTTTGCGCAAATTATATGGGCAACATGCACACGTTTTTCTTTATTTAATTTAGGATTGTTCAGGTCGTTGAAGGTTTAAATTAAATTTTAGAAGCCCACTTATAATAGTCCTTGTTGATCGGGGAAAAGTTGATATTTTGAGATGCTTCTGCATCCATGGAGAAAAATGAACTTCGATAAAATCTTCATCTTCCGATTTATTCTCAGAAGTAGAATTATCTTCCTCACTTAATTCTTTCAATAACTCGCGGATAGCATCTGGCCTACCCCACCAATTTTCTCCGTGCAAACGCTTCGACATCTCCAAACATGCACAGAAATATCTTAATACTATCGGGACAGATAACCATTCGTCTCTGAGACGACTATTGTTATGGATATACTACAAGCAGAAATATTTTTAGGAAAAGGAATGTAATAATTTGTAGTTCCCAAGGTCAGATAAAGGTACTGAGTAGAACGGTCCCTTTACCATTATAGAAGAAGAATAGTCAAAGCTATTTCGTAAACGTTCGTCCAGGAGACGAATGGTTAGCACTCTAGGGTTAAAAAATTCCACATATTAGTAGCGAACATTTAATTCCAGTTAAACCTTTTCAGCTTCCTGAAATTTATGATAAAAGTATATTTTGCTTTTACGATCCAGATTGTACAAACTTTAATGTCTAAGAACATTTCTTTGTTATTTTATGAAATACTAGTCGGTTTTGTCGATCAGACTGTTTGCTGAAAATATTGTCTTTTCTGATATTAAATATGCATAGTGAATTTATTTAAAATTTCCTTTTATTATTTAACAAGACTGAAAATTTGAAGATAAATTAAATCAATCTGCTGCACCAATTTTAAAACTTTTTAAGATTATATGAAAGCAGCATAAATGAAAGTATTTTTAACAATTTTTATTTTCACGTAGAAAAACGCGATTGAGTTGTTTGATAGTACGACGAAATTACTTGAATTTCATCTTAAACTACTACTGCGGATTATTATTTGTTATTATTTATATTACATTTACTACTGCGGATTATTCTTCATTATTAACTAAGGTTTAATCATTTCAAAAATCTACGTTTTTTCTTGTTATAATCGAATTCTTTCTTTTAGCTTCCCTTCGCTCTTTGATCTTTCGTTTCATTTCTTTTTTTCTTTGTACGGTTTCATCACGAGAAAGTTTAGAACACCTTATTTATGCTTTATTCATTGTTTAACGTACAGTCAAAAAAGTCATCTCCTAAAAAAACACACAAAAAAATTGTACTTTATCTTTTATATTGTTTCCTGGAATATTACAGCAACGTTGTCACTTTCGTTAAAGTAAAAAAAAATGTGACAGTATTGCCATTGACTTTAACTTTTGAATAACAAACTAAATTTCTATTTTTAAATTACTCTTTTTGAAGATAAATCGCCAAACCTGAAAAACTTTTACATTATTTTCTAATAACCCTAAAAGTGAAAAAAATAAGACTTCAAAAGCAATAAATCGCCAAATTGTTACACACGCATTTTGAGGCTTCAAAATCCTCAATCAAAACAGTATCATGTTCTCACATGATACATGAAGTTTGTTATGATTTTAAAATGTAAAAAATTTACTTTATTAACATAATAATTTTTAAGGATTCATTTTAAAAGCACCAAAACTCATTCAAGTTTTTATTATATTAATAAACATTTAGAGTTTGAAAATTTGGCAATAACCTTCCTTTCATAAGGCGCACATGTCCTGTATGGTATAAAAATAACTCAAAAATGCTTTGAACTAAAAAAATGGCATTTGGTTTTCGACCTGAACACGCAATTTTCAGATTTTGAGTATATAAGTTTAGAGCAAGTCCATCAGTCTGGTTCACTTTGCCACAGAATGCCTACTCACTCTCTCATGGCACATGAGAAAGCCAGAAAGAAGTCTCGAAGAAGAATAGTACATGATAATTGCATCAAATAATCTTTCACGCGGCAAAATCCACTCCATAGTAAACCATATTCATAAATACCAAGACCTCTTCAAGACCTACAATAGTTGAGACCAGAATTCCCCTTGTGAAAATCAACCCAAATAATAACTTAAAATGCCTTTCAAAGTGTAGATTTCCTGATGGAAATCAATACCCCAGGACCCAGATGGAGGCTACGTATTTCTGACTCTATAGTGATTGTTTATTTGTCATGCATATTTCACAATTTGTCAATTTTCCACTCTCTTCAGTTGGTAATCTAATTCCTCTGGAAGTTCAACCCATAATCATCATTTGTTTCAGTATTCTTGTCCCCTCTATCCAGTTATGACTTCAGAAAAAATGGAACAGATTCGTGTAAGATTTGACACCGATGGCATTCTCTCTGGAAATCCCGGAATGATGTATCGTCTTTTTTCCTTTAACAATTTTTTTTTTTCCTTTTTTTAACTCTTTGTCCAATTTTGACCTCATCCAATTGGTTAGATAACTTAGCGTTATAGGCACCGGGGGCACAGGATGGCGTTATGTTATGTGATAAAGATAATTCAAAAAAGGCTCTGAACTAAGTAGATGACATTTGATTTTCGACCTGAACGCGAAATTTGTAGCTTTCTTTCAGACTTTGAGTACCTCAGTTTAGAGCAGTGTGTCTGATTGTGTGTTCATCTGCCTGATTGTGTATGTATAAGTCAACACGATAATTACAAAATGAAGAGAACTAGATAGATAAAATTTAATATATATATTTAATGTATATAGCATTGACCCCTGTCAAATTTTGAGCCAAATCCAAATATTGGTTTATTACCTATTTGTTTGTTCTTTCAAACACATGTAGTTATATAATTCAAAAATGCAACGACTTAAATATATTAAATTTGGTGACTACGAGCGCAGTTTTATGTCATTTTTTGTTTCAGTCGCGTTATTAGGCAACCGTAAAGGAATCAAAACACCTGAATTTTTATTTTTCTCAAATATCTGTTTCATTTTCAAAAATATTTTTGTGACAAGAACTGTTTACATTAAAAATAATGAGCATGAGACTATTTTAATTTCAAGCAACTCCGGATATATCAGCTAATAATAAAATATTTGTAGAATTATTTCTTTCAAATTTCGACACATTTTACTCCATAAAAAAAAATTCAATGTTTTTTACATAAAAATAATGGACATCAAACTATTTTAATTTCAAGCAACTCCGGATATATCAGCTAATAATGAAATATTTGTTGAATTATTTCGCTCAAAGTTTGACAGATTTTACTCCATAAAATAATTTTTTTTAACATTAAAAATAATGGGCATGGGACAATTTTAATTTCAAGCAACTCCGGGTACATCAGCTAATAATGAAATATTTGTTGAATTATTTCACTCAAAGTTTGACACATTTTACTCCATAAAATAAATTCAATGTAATCAGTATATCTTATCTGAATTCTGTGAAAGAACGTATTTTTTCCAAAGTCTTATAATCCGTTATTAGGAAGGAAACAAGAATCCGGATAAGAATTTTTGGAAGAAATAAAAAAAAAACATGTTCCAGCAGTAAAACGATTTCCCAAGAAACGGAATAAATGATATTAAGGAATAAAACTACTCAAGCGTGAATATTCTTTCAGACCTTTTGAAAAATCAGGCCTTTCTAAAGAAATTGAACTATTGTTCGGAAGGATCTATGTCGGTGATCTACATTTTATGGTCTTTGTTTCATTGTTAAAAATATCGTCTTAAAATAATTTTCCTTTACAATTTTTTATTGCTCTAATATTATTTTTATATTTATAAGAAATTTTCTAGCAACTAGAATACTTTTCTAGTAAAATTAGTTTCTTGAAACTCCTATAAACTTTTATTTTGAAGTTTGTATATTATTTTTTAAAGACAATATAATGGAATGATAGCTCAACCTATATATCTATATGTAGCTAAATTGAATTTCTAATTTTTTTGTTGAACATCAGACATTTCAGTTCATCGTCAATCTAATACAACTTTTCAATAAATTTCAAAAAATAGGAAAAATAAAACTGAATTGATTGATTTTTAAAATATTGAAGTAACAAAAAATACTCAAATTCTTTAAAATTAATTCTTAATACCTTCTTATTTGATCGAGCAGAATCAAGACGTTACAATCCTTTCCTAGTCTAACTGAGTACTATTTTTAAACAGGTTTCTTGATTATGAGTTGTTCAGTGACTAAAATGAAACCTGAGTTAGAATAGCCTTTTCCAAACTTCTATGGCGCATCCTATTTTTAGCATTTTTAACATCATCAATTTAAATAGCACCGACATGTAGAATACAGGAATGGGAAATGGAAAAGCTTATATTAATTTTTTTCATCGTGATGTTGCCAATTTAAACAAGATAGTTATTGTTTCGTTTTTAGCGTAGTGGGTTCAGATTGAATGAATTTTACTTGAGGACAGTACAAACAAATTTATTTACAGCTATTTACAGGATGACTTGAGAAAGGAAAACCTCCGATAAAAACAATCCAGCAATCAACAGTCACTTACAGCGTAAATGCAGGATTTACGCACAATAAACAAAGACTGCAAAACATCTATCGTATAGCACAGCAAACAGTAAATCGCAGCGAGCTCAATAACACAACGTCAACAGCAAACGTAAACACAGTTCACTAATAACAAGCGAGAAAAGTTATCCGCTAGTCCAAGGAGTCACTTCTTTTGCGAGAGGAAAATCTAACTGTTAAAACTATGGCAACCCATCCCTTATATAGCGAGGCGAGCGTGCGCCCAAAAGGATGCGAAACACCGCAGCGATCCAGCGGCTACCAGATTATTCCTTTCTTCAAACCAACCAGGCTGGCGCGAAGCTGTTCGTCAAATGTCTCCAAATTCGGCGTGCTTCTACGGCGCTCTCCCACTTGTAACAAATCTTTAAAAATGGGAACGTTCGGCTTTAGCAATTGAATTAATTGGATATTAGCTCATCAACTTTGATATTCATTATCTACCAAGGAAGCCAAATGCATAAAATAGAACTTAATGAACAGCGGTGCATTTTTACTCACTACATTTTCATATAGAGTTTTTTGGATCTAGTATTGTACCACTGCTGATGCCAAATGAGAATCTAATAGAATCCATTGCATTCCAAATAACAATGAAAAAAAAAACAGAATTTTTTCTGGGATGTAATATTTCTAGGATCTTGTAATCATCACATAAGTCGAGAACTAACTAATATGCTACAACAAATCACAACAATAATTGGGAATGTTTTTTTTATCCTTAAAAAATATAGAAATCAATAAATAAATTTGCTTAATGTTTAACACTGATTTGATATAATTTCATTAGTTATCTTAAATTTTTTTTCCTCTCAAACAGAAAAAAATTGCTATCCCATTCATTTTTTTTCTTGTCAACTTAATATTTATAATATTTCCGTAGTTAAAAAAAGTAATTTATTTATCATCAAAATTGTTTACCTTTTTTTTATCTTAATTAATAAGATTAACAGAACCTGAATGATGCCATTCCAAAAAATCAAATAAAAACAGTGGCAAGAAAGATAAACTTTTTTTGAAATTATCATTTGCAGATCTCTCAAGTTAATTCGTCTCGTTGATTTATGCAGTTATCTAAATGCATTATGTAAATATATTGACAAATTTAAATAAATGCAATAATAACTTTTTTTTCTCATTTATCTTGAATATGTTTTGAGTTCCAAGTAATTAAATAAAATCTTTTGCAAATACTGCGAGATACAAGTTCTTTCTATTTTTTTAAAGAATATATATGCCAATTTTTGGTAGTGTTTTGTTCAAACAGTCTGCCGTTTGAGTCACCCCCTGCCACACATAAACATTAATGTCCTCTCCAATATAAACATAAACATGCACATATAAATATATTTTTTATTATTTGTTGATAATTATATTCATCGTACAAAACAAATTTGGAAGCAATGTTGTTATGAGTTCCATTTAAAATATTTATTAGCGATGACTTTTTTTTCTAATTTGAAAAACTATCTGATTCTAATTCTAATTTCATTTTAAAATTATTTAAAGAAAGATTAAGGACATCATTAGTTTCCAAAAATATCAGTCTTTAGTTTATTCGGCTTTCGTTTGTAAGAAAAAACAAGACAATTTAGAACCTTAGTTTTAAATAATTTTTAACTAAATCTTGCATTATTCATTTCATTTCACGATTTAGAAATCGATTTGAACTCCAATACCTTAAAGCTATCGAAATAGTTTCGGAAATCCTGTCTTTAGTTAATAATTCAGCACTTCTACAAAGGATGCCCTCAAACTAAATTATCCGTTAATTAAAAGTTAACTTTAACGGCTTTCGTATAATTGTCCCCTCCAAACTCTTTAAAGACTCTTCTTAACTTTAATTCGCATTGATAACAGATACTTAATTTTAAATTAATTATTCGTGTTTCCCGAGCTCTTTCTCTGCAATTTGTTCGCGTCATCTTTTCTCAGAAAATACTTCCAAGAAATAATTCTAATTACAGAAATGCGTTTAATTTTTCGAGTTTTTTTTAAATAATAAAATACGATAAAAATAAATTAAATATAAATTTGTTGCATTAGCGTCCTCGTTTTCAACTTAAAAAGGACTTTTTTGGTTTAGTTCACATAAATTTCGAATGCAGTCAAGTTTATATCATTCTGGCGTCCTGGTATAGGGGTAATGCATCTTCCCCGAGAGCTCGGGCACTATTGTTCTTCTGTGTTATGTCTGCAACGTGTGTGAATGTGCCCCCTCCCTGTAAAAAGGGGCTGTGCAAGCGACTATGATGAGCAAGTAGCTAATTCGTACTTTTCGCCCTAATTGGCGCTATTTTAAAAAAGAGACAGCCCTTTCGGCTTAAACTTGCTGATGCCTGAGCGAAGCTTCCTCTTGCAAGTGCTACTAATAATAACAACTACGACAATGGATGTGATAAATTTATGGGGTATAATAACATGTGATCGTAGTTATATTTCCAAGAAGAATTTCATTAAAGGATTATTTGTTACTTTATAAATCTTTATTTAAATGGAAAGAATATTAAAGATATTCGAAAAATAATTATATTATATTTATATCTGTTCCATTCATTCCTGTTTCGAAACTGCCCAGACACATCTTTTGAGATATATCTCAAAACTTCAAAAACATTTAAATATTGCTATATGAACCATACTTCCAAGAAGTAATTTTAATGAAATGAAATAAGTCATTTGATTTTTTGGGAAAAATTTAACCTGCAAAAATGATCCATCAGACACATTATCTTATACTTTCTAATAAAGATCTTAAGTCTTTTCTTTTTTTCCACATAAAGCTGTGATTTTTGGCCATGATCATGAGTGGTACAAGTGCTCAGATTTTCGTTTTTAGAGCCTCCACTCATGAAAGCCGTATACCTCACAATATAATAAAAGATCATGTGCTTGTGTTTTGATTTAGTGGCCTTGTCGAACACTAATTAAAATATATCAAACTTTGGTAAGAAGCTAGCATGTGACTACTGTCAGATTGTTTCCGATATGTCATTAATGAGCAATTATTATATAATGGAATAGTCATTTTGAATGTATTTTTCTGACAGACTGGAAGAAAATTCTGACATAAAATTACAATGAAATGTATTTACAAAATCTTACACTAAATTGCATTAATTTGTGTCATTGCATTACTGAGTTAATAGGGTTTGCATACATCGGAAAAGGGAAAACCAACAGGGGATTAGTTTCTAAATAGATTTGACTCCAAGTTTCCTACAAATGTATATGTTCGATGCTAAATCTGTGCAATAATATTAAACAATTTAGTCTGTTGTTATATGTAGCTATTCAGAACAATATATATATTCTTGTAAATAATAATAATAAAAAAAATTTTAAAATGAAATCTGCTTTGCTCATTTCAATGTATCATGTTAGAACATAGTTTCTTGAAAGGCGAAGCACCATGTGCTCGTACAAGGTAAATTATATTTTTATTCATTTCAATCGTTTCATCGAGTGAGTCACTTTAGTACAGCAAACGATCAAAAAAGAACATTGTCTCGCATTGATTGTTTAAAAAATATCTCATTTCCTATTTATTTCATTTCACATAATCACGTGCTCAAAATGACCTTTTTCTAGGTTTTATTTGCTGTAGTCATTAACTTATTTTTTTTAAAATCAAAACTTTTGTAAATGCGATGGCAACGCGTTATTAAAAGCTGATTTGTAGACGGGTATGTGCAGATAATAATATTTCAATTTTTTCGCCTACGGATTTTTACCTACCTCCTTCCCAAAATAACATGATGTTCTGACATGATAATAAATCCAACATTTTAGGCATAACTTTTTTTTAATTTCCTGATTTCATTTCGAATGCATATTAGGTAAAATACTCAAAAATACAGCGACTTGAAAACAAATTGACCAAACAAGCAATCAAACCGAAATAAACCTTAATACTTCTTAAATAATGGAATAAAATAGCTAATTCATTCATTGTTGTTAATAAATCGAATAAATAAATAAGCGCCATTTTCGAGTTTGTGATTACACTCAAAGGAAACCTTCGAAAATGATTACTGCAAAGTCAATTTGACCTCAAATATTCTGAATCAATCGGAAACACTCCAGGAAAATCCTTTGCTCAGTTATTTAATACTTTGACAAAGAGCGTCTTCAAATGAGACTCATAGTTAATTAAAAGTGAGTTTTAATTGCTTTCTTTGTAATTATCTCCCACTCCAAAATCTCTAAAGCCTCTTTCATCTGCAATTCTCTTCAATAAGAGATCCTTTATTTTTAATTAATTATTCTCCTTTTACTGTTAAATTTGGTAAAATATGTTATTATTTTTGCCTATTATGATTCAAAGACAATAGGCAATGACATATATTCTTTAAGTTTAATAAATTTATTCAGATACATTTTTCAATGAAACCACTTTTAATAATAATGATTTCAACTTCATTTTCACGTTTAAAACATTGTATGTATTTAATTATTTATTAGAAAGTTCCACTATATTAAGCTTTTGTCATATTTGGTTGAAAAAATATTTAGAATCGTATATGTTTGTTTAATTTCAGTAAATTTAATCCAGGTCAGAATTTGAGATGGAACATTACTACTTAATGTACCGGGTTAGTGATCATTAAAGAGAGAGAAAAAAAATCCGAAGGAGTGGTCTCTCCAAAACTTTCTCGCAGACTCTCTAAAAGATTTAAATGTCAAATATCTATGATTTGACATTTAAATCTTTTAAAGAGATAAGAGACTTGGATATCTTTTAAATTACAAACAGAATTTATTTAATTAAACTTTAATTCAAACTTTTTTTTGCAAAACTACCTGAAAATATAATCGCTAAAAATATTTTTTATGTTATCGAAAAATTATTCAAAATTTTTTTTAAAAAAAGGCCACTGCTTTTGGCGTTTCAATGAATTGTTCAATTTTTAATTAATTAAAAAATATTTTGAACATATTTTTAAAAAGTAAATTTCCTTATTGAAGTGAAATTCAATTAAGAACTTTGTTTATTTTAATATTTCATCCTAACTTATTTTCCTGTTCACGGTCAAGACATAAAGGTTAAATTATTTTTCGATATTATGATTATTTTTCCATGTTAAATGTATTTTAAAATATAAATTGGTATTTCTTAGGCAGTCCAACTTTATCGCCCAACTTGAAGTCGTCGCCATAGTAGATTTCATTTTAATCTTTATTAATAATTATATATATATATATATATATATATAAAGAAACCATTTTAAAAGAGGTATATAATAAATTGTCATTTTCATTATTAATTAGAAAGATACACAAATGTATTAAGAGAGCGCGTATGCTACTATTTCTAAAGACACAGTGGAACTAAGATGAATAAAAAAGCAGATATATTGTTGGAATCCTTGCCTGATGGTGACCCTTGAGAAAGTCATCAGGCCGGATTTCTCCTTTTTCACTTACATATCTGCTTTTTTATTCATCTTATATATATATATATATATATATAACTCACTATTTTTTGAAATGTTTAACTCCCATATATTTCCTCACTTCAAAGCACATTTGAAAAAACTTGAGTGAGAATCCAAAAGATCTGATATGGCAACGAATAGCCCTCACTTACATATTCTCTTTTATTACTAGTAAAGATAACTGGATGCAATGAAGAAGTATTGCGTAAGAAAATTTATGGAATATATGAGATCAATTTGAATAAGCATTGACAAGTTGGGGGATGTATTGTTTTTATATTTTTTAATGGCTTCAATTCAAATATTTCAGCTTCGTAACAAAAAAAAATTATGCTAAATAAGGATTATCATTGTTTCTTAGATAATTTTAGTTGTAGGAAATCGATAATTACATTAATTTTAAAAGTTTCATGCAGAAAAGAATAAAATACATAGAAAACGATGAAACTAAAGATAAGAAATAATGTTTTTACCCATAATACTTTTTAGTACCTAACCTAATTTTACAAATAGGTTATTATTTAAATAGTAACAATGATAGTTTAGTCTTATAGTTTACAACAATAAGTTTTCCTCAAAGATAAGATCATCCCACATAATTCGTTACTAATTAATAATCACAACAATACTTCTTTTCTAAACATTTAAATCCTGCACCATTCACAATCGAAAAGCAAACAATAATATTATGTCTTATTTTCAAAAGAAAAACACCGAAATAATTTGCTAGCTCATCGAAATGACCATACATCTTCACCCCCCAAAAAGGCAGACAGCGTTTTAAATCCTTCCCCCGACAACCAGCAGGTTAATTAACGGATGACGGAAATGTATCAATGTCTGGGCGTTAAGCCGTTCATTCTTGCAGCAAGACAAACATGCTAAAAGGCTTCCAGATCACAGCAGGAATCGATTTCGCGACAATCCGTGCGAAATTAACTTGGCAGGGACATAATCCGGAGCAGAGTTTGGGATGCACTCACAGTCTTCCAGTATGCATATCCGACATCCAAAGGTTAGGAGAGAAGAAATAGGCAAATATATATTAAATTTAGTTTTACCAGCAGAATAGAGGTATAATGCTTTATTTCGTCCACATGATTCTATATATATAAAGTATGAATATATTTCTTTCAACAGTAATTCTTTTTTTCCAGTTAAACTTTTGTAGTAAAGACCAGTTCTCACAATAAGTTGAAGAGTTTTTCAAACGTTAGAAAATGAATAAATATTTTACTTATATTTCTAGATATTATAAACCTAATTTTTTTAAAAAAATCATTAAATTGAAAAATTAATTTTTCGTCTAAATTTTTATACATAGGGTTTATTTTTAATTACATTCCATTACCTTTAACATTTCCACCAGTCATTCCACTACCTTTGCCGGTTTTCTGGCACAGAGGTAGCGCGCCTTCCTAGTGTTCTGTGAGTCCTGGTTTCGAGTCCCAGTTGTTCTTCTGTGTTCTGTCTGTGAGATGTGTGAATGTCCTCCCCCCTGCAAAATGGTGCTCTTGAAGTGTGTGTGTGTGTGTGTGTGTGTGTGTGTGTGTGTGTGTGTGTGTG
>JAOUZG010041575.1:1604631-1655109 GCA_026289955.1 Argiope argentata
GTGTGTGTGTGTGTGTGTGTGTGTGTGTGTGTGTGTGTGTGTGTGTGTGTGTGTGTGTGTGTGAGTGAGATTCATCCTCATATGAGCTGGAAGCCAAACTTCTGCCTTCGGGTACTCAGGGGTCCATATCCTCAGAAGCTACTGCACCCCTCTTTCCGTGGTAATAAGCGGACACGGCATCATCATCATCATTCCACTACCTTTGTGGTGAAAATTTCATAAGCCAAATGACATCCCTTGGACTGACGTGCACTTTTGGTCTAAGGGACTTGTTACTCGGCTACGAACCCTAAGATTGGGAGTTTGGGCCTCAGGCATCCGCAACAGAATTATGCCGCATTAGCGGCAATTGGTGACCCGGACGTGATATGAACACGCAATCTTCTGAACATCTCTGTGATATGAACAACAATCATCATCCCCTCCCTCCTACATGCGTTGTCTTGCATCCTTACGTATCTATAGAAGTATTCATGAAATCGACCCTATCTCGATATAACTTGAAGTATCATCGCCCGAAATACTCCTTTTTATTATTTTTTGGTTCCGGTATGAATTCATATGTTATGCGTCTTTGAACAACATGATTCATCTATCCGACCACTGAATAGTCATCTTTCTTCTAATTTCTTTCTTTAACATTTCGAACTACAATACCTATTCTAAATACCTTTCATTGCATATTCATCTACTTCCTCGTTTCTGCATATACTTATGAGAGCCTTAATCCTATTGAATATAGTCCATTGGTTCTCTTTTATCTTTCTTAAGTTTCCTTTCCTTTCCCATTTTTTTTTTATTTTCGGTGTTAGTAGATTGTATTGCCTGGAGGGCTGACAAAAAATCTGAAAATATAGAGCATCTGTGCCTGTCTTCCAAAACTTCACATTAATCTGTTACCAAATTTATTGCTAAGAGATATAATTTATTTCTATCGGAAATTCTTTAAAAATACTCTTATGGTACTACTTTTGAAATCATTTTGGTACTTACGTATTATACTTTCCAATTTTATCGCTAAATTTGAAGTAATCGCCAATGAATTGCTAAAACACTAATTATGGCAATCCGGCAATAATGTTATCAGTTTATCTTTATCGCCTGATTTAAATCCGTCGCCAATGAATTACTAAACCTTTGGTGATCGTTGGCGAAGACAATATATTAAGTAAGTACCATACTTATTTATTAAAAAGAGCTATACAATACTTATATTATTGAATTTATAATTGAAATGTATTGTTTTGAAATGTGGAAAATTGTTCGACATTTCAAGCTAAAATTAAATATAAGAGAAACAACTTATAACTTAGAGCTTTGTTAAATATATTTATAGAATTTTTAGAAATAATTTAAAAACCATTTTACTTATTTCCTAAATTAAGAAATAAGTTGTATTTTGTTTAGTTTTCAAAGGCTGAGAATCTATTGATGAATAGTTTGAGTTTTTTGTGTATTATGAAATTATAAATTCTTTTCAAATAAAAGGATTACTTATTTAACAAATTAGGAGTTGTGGAACAAATTGGAGAAATACTATACAATAATTAAACAAAAAAGTATACACTAAATTTTAAAGCATGGCATTTTTTAAGAGAAAATTTTACTAGAATATAGAAAATGGCAATATTGCATTAAAAATTATTATAGTTATAGTCAAAAGTTTATTATATTTTGAAGCGTCTAAAAATATGAAAGAATGTTAAATTACCTAAGAAAAATCGTCGATATATATATATATTGCTTTGCTTTTTCATAAAAAAATTTTTAAAAAAATATTTAATACAAAAGTCTATTTTTTTTTCCTAAAAAAAGGAATTTTTAACGTTTTTACCTATTTTAATAATTTTTTGCAACATAAAAAATCTTCTGCAATAAAATTCTTAATTTAGTAAATTTTTGGTTTTACTTTAATGATTTGATTTGTAATACCAGTTTACATTATTAAAAATAACATAATAACATATTATAAAATTCTGTAATTAAATGCCATTATATTATTACATATTTTAATAATATATTTAATATATAATAATATTAGTTTACAAGATAATAATTCTTTGAAAATTGATGAAATCTTTGAAATTTTCTGATAAATATTTTATTATTATTCTTTTGTTGAATTAATTCACCACATATCTGCAAGCACCTCTAAATATTTGAGATTTGCTTCAGAACAATTGAATCATTTTAATTATTACAAAATTATTTAAGAAAAAATACGAAATTACAAAATTATTTGTGAAAAATTTAATTTATAATAGTAACAAATTTGTTATAATTTGCACTAAATTACAAAAATTTTTGATAAAGATTAGTAAATTAATCGTGAAAAATAACTAATTATTCACTAAAATATTGCACTAAATTATTCGAGAAAAGTTACTAAATAATTTAAGAAGAATTTATATTTCACTAAATTATTTGATAAAAATTTCTAAATTGTTTACGAAAAATAAATGTTTGACTAAATTATTTGATAAAAATTACTAAATTGTTTACGAAAAACAAATGTTTCACTAAATTATTTGTTAAAAATTTCTAAAATGTTTAATTACTTTTGAGAAATAATTATTACACTAAATTATTTGGTCAAAACTACTAAATTATTTGTTTAAAATAACTATTTAATTAAAGTATGTGAAAAAACTTTCTAAATCATTTTTGTATCATAACTAAATTACAAAATTATTTGAGAAAAATTGATAAATTATTTGTAAAAAAGAAGTAAATGACTAAAATTTTGGGGGAAATTACTAATTACTAATTTATTTGAGAAAATTACTAATTACTAAATTATTTGTAAAAAATTACGAATTTCTAAATCATTTGAGAAAAGGATTGGCGATACACTGAAACATATTCTTTCTAATGATATATTTTCTACATATAATTCCAATTTGTCAAATCGAATTTAATTGATTGTATAAATGTACCGCTCATTAAAAAAAACATTTTTTTTCAGAAGAAAAATATGAATCTTCGATCATAAACATAAATTCATTCTGCTATAACAAGTGCATGAATAATTAATTCAGCAGAAACATAATCCTTGTCATGGTTTAAGTTATGCTCCTGAGGTCATCAATATTTGGCGATAATAAACCATCGAAAAAAATGACGTTTTGCTTCATGAAAGAAAATAAGATATAATGTAGAAACTTAATCACCAAAAATAAAATAAGCCATATCAGCACTTCGCAAGTTAATTAACTACTGTCAGAAATTAATCCCCTCCCTTCCGTTCAGTTGTTATTTTTTTTCTACAAATAATTGATTCCGTTATAATCATTCAGAAATTATTCTGGCTTTGTGTTCACTTTTTTTATTTTCTTTAATTTCGGGGCCAAATATGAAAGTTGCATATGAATCAGTTACATGTAAAGAATTTGGGGCTTTCTTTCTCCTTTCAATTTTGCATGAAAATACAATGAAAAAAAAGTTAACATAGGATACTTATTTCACTTTAATTGGTCAGTATATGCTTTCAATTCCAAACTTCAAACCTATAATTTTATTTATAAACTTCAAACCTGTTATTGGAAACTACCGAAAATGATCTTCAAAAGCGCAATGTCTAAATTGTTAGAGTCATTCAATTTTTAAGAATTCATCATAACTACACGATTTCGATAACTTTTAATAATAACTGCAGAAAAAATTCTACTTTGAATGAACTCTTACGCAAAAAACAGATTGCATTAAAAGATTAGTTTATTTTTTGGGAGGAGGGGGAAAAATCAAGAAAATTTTATATTATATAGCTCCTAATATTATCTTATTTCATGATCCATTCCACTTATTCTAATTCATTCATTCAACAGAAGCTTCGTAAAATTGCTGAATCAGCTGAACGCCGGCTACTTTTCCCCACTAAAGTGTAGGGACAGAAATTAGTCAGCTTTACAAATTCCTTCTAAAAGATCCCTAGGATTCCCTTGCACGAGCTGTACATGAGATTGACATGTGTCAATTATCCCTCTTAAAATCTGAAGGTATAAATTCAGAGGGATAAAAATTTGATCCGCTTTATCGTCATTCCGATTTGTGTTATCTGTGTTGTGCTCGTCGCTTTTGCTTGTAAATAACGCCTGCTCCCGTGATGGAATAAAACGAACTTATAGACTCAATATGTCTTCTCCCTGATTTCGGCCACGACTCTGCTTTCTGCTTTCAACACATAATTTAGCTGCTTAATAAATGATAATTAAAATTAATCGCAATGGTTATAAAATTAATGCGAAATCTGCGAAATTTACTGTTTTACTTTCTTTCCGCTCCTGACACTAAACTGAAATTATGAAATATTGCTAGAAAAAATTAACTGTTTTTTTTTAAACTATTTCTTGCCATATCAGGCAAGCTGTAATCATTATTACACGTGTTAGCACAAAATATTTAGAAACATCAGTATTATCTTTATTTTTCATATCAGGCATTCGGAACAGAAGTCGAGTGATAGTACAATGTATTACATAGGGTCCATTGGTTAATATTGCTTCAGTATTTCTTGACATATTTTAAGTTCAAAACTCTTTTCATGTCTTTTAAATTAAGTTCACCATCGATGATTTTTTAAAGAGTTAAGTAATAAATTCGTAAGATAAATTTATATTAATAATCAAATTGGAAAAATAATCTATACAGTAAAAAGTTGTCAAAACTCTAAAGATGCATCTTTAACACTACAGTACAAAGGCATACATAAAAATTTACCAGCTATATTATAAGGTGAAAGATTCTTCAAAACCTTTAAAAATATCTATTAATCTTCAATTTTGAAGGAGAGAGAATTTCCATATTCGTATTCAAGGAATTTTAAGCAGTACTATGACATAATTAAGAGTTTTCTAAACCCAGACATAAAATTTGAATTATGGCATTACACTCGGAAAAAATATCTATGCATAAAAATGAACTTTAACAAAAGTCTACAGAATAGCATGTCATATGTCGCTATTTTTGTAATTGTAATGTATTAAATTCAATATACTTTCAACACTTAGTGTTTCTGAAAAGATAAGGTTTATTACGTGATCCATAAATCTCTTTATCAATTTTTGAATTCGTATTATCTTTTTTTTTTCATAAATGCATTCACCATCACGACTCACTTCTGATATTTGGGCCATCTATCTTATTGAATGAATTCTTCTTTGCTATCTCTTAACTATAGTAGAGAAGTAGTCGCTTAATAAGATTAATGGTTTGGAACAATTACATATCTGTAAAGCAGAGATGCTTATTGTGGCAATCAATGTGTTAACTAAATGGCTGGAGCATCATCTAAAAAAATTAGAAATCCTAATTTAGAGCCATATGTTCCAATGAAAAGACCTCCTCAATCCTCTGAAATGATTCGGAAGTTTAATTTAAACAATTCCATTCTTTTAAGGTTATTGCCGAACCGCTGGTGGAAACGGATCATTGGCTCGATCTTAAGCTCTTATCATTCTTTACGGAACACAATTCTGCTAGGGCGTATTTGTTTACTCCAGAAAACGATTCCGGGGCAATCCGTGCAAAATTAATCCTACTGGGACATAATGGAGGGCAGATGCTGAGTGACGTCACTGTCCTCAAGCATCGTTGCCCGGCGACCATGGGTCGGTGGAAAAGAAAGAAGAGAACGTTTAATTTTCTTCACTCCCCCATCTATTTGTTTCAGTAACCAGAGGCCATCGACGCGAAAGTTGGCTATTTAAAGTCTCCATCTTCGTTAAGTAGATTAAGGGGTCTCTGATGGAATCGTTGCCGCTTCCCGCACCGATTGATGTCGTCTTGTGATGAAGTCGTTTGGCACCACCGCAGGCTTTCCGCTGGAGATAAGGAAGAATCTTCTTTGAAAGGCTTCTTTAAGGAAGTAATGAAGTGTTATCTTGATTTCGCAACTCAGATTCTTTAGAAAGTGTGAGGATACAATGTTACCCCAAGGCACATTTTATGATGGCAATTTGATTTACTAATTCTAATAATTTGTTATTTCATTATATTCCAAAAGATTTCCTTTAGCCTTTAATGACTGTTACGCATGATTGTACATGAAGTATAAGAGTAAAAACTATGTACATTATCTATTCGAGAATTATTGTTTTCTAATGCAAAACTTTACCACAGTCTGAATAAATACTGCCATTGTATTCATACAGTACATTGTTCTCCTTTGAAGGCTGTTACGCATGATTGAACACGAAGTATGAGGTTGGCTAAAAGAGTAAAAACTACGTACTTTATCTATTCGAGAATTATTTTTTTTCAAATGCAAAACTTTACCACAGTCTGAATTCATACAGTGCATTGTATTCCAAAAGTTTTCTTTTGCCTTTGAAGGCTGTTACGCATGCTTGAACACGAAGTATAAGGTTGGCTAAAATAGTAAAAAATATGTACATTATCTATTCGAGAATTATTGTTTTCTAATGCAAAACTTTACGACAGTCTGAATCCATATAGCTCCAGTTTTTTTATATAAAAAAGGTATTTATCAAGAATGTATTAATGAATTGAATGCAAAATCTATTTTCAAAGTGTTTAAATGTTGTTTTTTTTGAAGAATTCATATTCAATACACACTTCATTTACTATAACAAATAATGAAAAAGATTATAATCGTATATGGAAAACTGATCTTGAAAATAAAGCGAAGAATTTTTACTCTATTAATACACTATGGATAATTTAAAAGTAAATAAAGTAATATTTTGCGAAAAAATTATTTTAAAAATATCGATACAAAAAAACATTACTGACCATTTGTTCAATAGAATAAGTAGCATCAATTTATTGCTATTCAGTGACTAACCTAATTGTACGCAAGATGAACATACAATTTTACTACTTGTGAGGATCATTTCCAAAAAATTAGCTTTAAAGATAATAATGTAGTATTTTTATCATTGCTTGACTCTAAAAATTTCTATTTTATTGAACAGATGGTGGGGCTATTATACGTATCTAAATTAATATTCAAAAAGTAATTAAGGGTAAAATGATGTCAAATAAAGAAAAAGTTTATATTTTGTTTGTTTATATTTAATATCACTTAATTGAAAATTTCTGCCCAAGCTCCTTTCTTATAAACCTTCAGGCTTTGATGAATAGTTGTTAAGGATGTTTGCAATAGTAATTCGTAGTAATGAAATATAAAGATTTGTGTCTAAGTTCTTTTATTAACACATAAACTTTCATAAGATACTGTTACGGATGTCCAGGGGTCCATATTGTCTGCAACACTAATTTGCAGCATTGAAATAAATGTATTCAAAATGTAGATACCATTTTTAATAAGAAAAAAAAATGTACATATTGTCACTAGAAAAAAATTTACTTTTGAGAGCAAACGAGGCACAAACTGAAATTTTTCATCTTTAGAAATTCCTTTGTAATGTCTAAAATTTACTAAATTGTGTATACAAATAAATTTAAAGATTTTTTTTTATCTTACCTTTATTATATTATTCATATTGACCTTATTTGACCTTATATTCTATTTGAAATTATTTAATTTGGCCTTTCATTCAATTTGAACTTATTTAATTTGACTTAATATTCAATTTGACCTCATTTAAATTGACCTTATATTTAATTTGACCTAATATTCAATTTGACCTTATTTAATTTGACCTAATTTGACCTCAATTTGACCGTGTATTCAATTTATTCATCAATATGAAACCAAAAATTTTTTAGAAACCAAAATCTGAGTATCAAAATTAATATTTTGCTATAGGAAGAATACCAAACTATTTCAACATTTACACAATAAAATCTACGAGAAAATCAGGAAATCATTCAAGAACCAATGACATTTCTTGGAAAGTAAATTAACAAATGAAGGAAATATATCAGTTTCCTGAATGCTCATCCATTTTCGTTCTTGTAAGTAAACAAATCTAATAGGAATCATATCAAACCAAGAATCGATTATGTGACAATCCGTGCGAAATTAATCCAGCAGAGACATAATCCATGTCTGGTTATAAGTGACGTCATTTTCACTAAGCATTGTTGCCCAGCGACCAAAGGAAGTCGGCGCATAAGGAAGATAACTTTTAATTCCTCTTACTTCTTACATATCCTGAGGCTATGGACATGAAAGTTCGTTATTTAAAGTGGTTTTTTTATTTGGTCAGATAGATTAAGGTATTTAGATATCGCTGCTTCCCAAAACTTTGAATTTCTGATAATGGAATTTTATTTGAATTATTTTATAATCCCTCAGAACTACCAATGGAGAAAAAACATTTTTTTTGAAATTCTTCTTCAGTGAATTAATGAAGTGATATTTTGTTTTTATTGTTCATTTCTTTTGGTATTGCTATAATTCAAAGTCATTTTCATCTAAATATTTTATTACTTTTTCCAGAGAAGTAATACGGTGTTTAATTGCACTTAAAAATAAATTTAAGGAAGAAATATGAGTAAAATATATGTATATAAAAGAATATTTTTTGTTATTCAATATTATACTGTTGTTGTCGTGACTAATGGCACTTGCCGTGGGCAATCCCCCGTTGATTTAGTGTAAGATACCTACTTAAATTAACTTCTCACGTGATATACCCTTCAACCATATGTTTGGCGCAATATAGCCTACTTTTGGCTCTTGCGGCATAAAAATCCAACCAAACAACCAACAACCCGTTGATACGATCAGCAGCGTAAGCTTAATAATTTTAAGCCAAAAAAAATGAGTCTCTTTGTTTCACACGTAACTCCATATACGGCCAAGAGTACGACATTGTTACTCACACGTCACAACCCTTTTTAGGGGGCGGACTTCATTCATGCAAATTCATTCATTCATCTTAGATCGTAATTTAGACCTGGAACAGAGAACGATCACCTATGACCCTGTTCTCCCAGTGATATTACTCCCGAAATGGAGGACTTTGCGACCACGAACAGATTTAATGAACGCCAGCCACCATATACTCGGGGAATCTGTTAGCCGGTCAGCTTCGAACCCGTAACCTAAGGAGTACGAGTTCAACGATCAACCAACCAGGTCATCCCGGCCATATTCAATATTATGATAACCACAGTCTGTCTGCTTTGTACCTCAAAACTCCTATAATAAGAAATAAAAGTTTTTGTACATTTATTTATTTACAAGGTGTGTCTAGAAGATTCAGTAAATGTATGGATATCTCAAAAGCAACGTAAGTGAAAAATGCGCCCACACGCATGCGCAGGAAGAGACCTACGTAGCAAGAGACCAGGTAGTAAGTAGTGCAGTAAAGCAACGCATATTAGTCCACTACGACTAGTCCAACTGCGTGTGTGCGAAAACTCACGTCAAACTGAAATAGAGCAACGGATTAACCTGAAATTCTGTTACAAACTTGGAAGAAAAGCCACAGAATTCCACGCAATGTTGTTGCAGATGTGCGGAACAGACTCCGTGAGTAGAAAATGCGTTTACGGCTGATTCAAACGTTTTCAGGAAGAGAAGGGAAACCATCGATGAATATCCTCGTTCGTCGACCCACAACAAGTGTGACAACCATCAACACTTTCTCCTCATTAAGTCTGTACCTTACACTTGCACCAACATTGCGTGGAATTCTGTGGATTTTTTCCCAAGTTTATAACAGAATTCCATGTTAATCCGTTGCTCCGTTTCAATTTGGCGTGATTTTTCGCACAAATGCTGTTCGACTGGCTGCAGCAGAGTAATATTCGATGCTATATTGCGTAACTTGCTACGTGGACCGGGATAGCCTGGTTGGTAGAGCGTTGGACTCGTACTCCTTAGGTTGCGAGCTCGAAACTCACCGATCAAAAGATTACCCTAGGGTGTGGCGGCTGGCACTCATTAAATCTGATCGTGGTCGCAAAGTCCTCCATGTTGAGAGTAATACCACTCTGGGTACTGGGTCAGAGGTGATCGTTCTCTGTTCCAGGTCTAAATTACGATCTGAGATGAGTGAATGAATTTGCATGAATGAAGTCCGCCCCCAAAAAAGGGTTGTGACGTGTGTGTGGCTAAGTTGTACTCTTAGCCTCAGATGACACTACTTGTAAAACAAGAGTCACATATCTTCGACTTAAAATTTGCTGATGTATCAGCGGGGCTTGTGCATGACAAGTGCCATAAGTAATAACAACAACGTGCTACGGGGTACGTACGTACGGGGATATACGTACGTACGGGATATACGTACGTACGGATACGTACGTACGGGGGGGAGTGCCATAAGTAATAACAACGTACGGGGATGTATATCTCAAAAGCAACTCACGTTGCTTTTGAGATATACATCCATTCAACGACCTTTTATCTGTTCATTTTAGTCTCAAGAATATTACTATTTAAATTTTTTAATAATTACAGTTAGAACAAATATTTTTCGTTTTTTTTTAAATGCTAATTTCTTAAAATTATTTATTCACTTCTGAATAACATCAAATTTTATACCGCTATCTTATGAGAATTTGACAGTCGCAATCTCATTATTTCAAATAATTTCAATAAATTAAAGCGAACGCATTCAAAAATGTCATTTTTTACTAACCTGTCCTTTTTAATATTTGGATTCCAATTTAAATTTTCTGCTCGAAATAATTTAATGTCATTTACATATCAACCTCTGCATCTTATTTGGTGATACTACATTCATTTAATTATTATTAAATTAACTTTCATCAAGAATGTTGATGCATATGTCATTGCACAAGGAAAGAAAGATAATGCTAATAAAATGAACCTTTACATGATGAAAGGACAAAAATGAAATATCATTAATTTTTGGCAGATTTAGATATTTATCGAATTTTAAAAATACAAAATTATTCACCATCTAAAGCTAATAATAATTCATATAAGCTTTCATTTAACTAACTTGAGTTAGCATATATTATAATCGAAAAAAAAAAGACTTCGGAAAGCATATACGTTGAATCATGGATTTAGAAATATTTTATATTATTCTGATATGATCTTGGAATTATAACGTTAAGAATTATCTTCCTAGCAAAGTAAGCCATTTATAAAAAGAAAACTGTTTTATAGATAATTTTAAAAGATACTACATGAGTAGAGGATCATTGACCTGTGAATTCGCTTGTGAAAATCAAAGATTGCCGACTTTCTGGTACAAAGGCAGCATGTCTTCCTCGTGTTCTAGGAGCCCCGGGTTCGAGTACCGTCTCAGGCATGGTTGTTCTTCTGTGTGATGTGTGACTGTGTCCCCCTCTTAAAAAGGGAGTGCGCAGGCAAATGTGTGGTGAGTGTGTAGCTAAGTCGTACTCTTTACTCTAATTGTCGCTACTTGGAACACGTTGTGCTTAAATTCTGCTGATGTATCAGAGGGTCTTGCTCATGGCAAGTGCCATAAGTAAAAACCAATAAAACATTTCACACACTTTAAGAATCTTGTCGAAAGCAACATTAGGAACCGAGTTATAAAGAATATTCTTTACCCTGTCAAGGAAATATAAAATAACGATGATCAAAGTCAGGATTATCGAAGTTCACAGAAGCAGATAATTAGAGACTCTCCTTATCTCCTCTCCTTCTCTTTTTATGTTGTTGCGATCGTTTGATGCAAATTTCTTGATTGTCTTCTTTTTTATTACAAGTTCTATTATTTTCTATACTTCGTCACTGTTTCATTACCTATGAATCAGGGCTTCCGTGTAGAATAAAAAGAATTTACACGCTATTTAGCCTGTTGAACACTGCTCTGCTTGCAATGTATTTCGAAGATTATTTAGCAAAATTAAACAATATTAATAATAAAATATATTGCATATAATCAAAAACAAAAATTTATTTGATTGCTTTTAGGAAATTTATGATTACCAATATTAATTATCATCGAATTAATATTAGCTGTCATGAATTATAATTACAGCTTATAACTCAACGATCGAGTACGCCAAATCGAGAATTCGGAAAAGGTTGATTCTATTATACGGACTATTAGCATCATTGGGCACTAAACAATGATAATATCAAAACAAAGAGTAAATTTCCAAAAGACAAGTTAATCTACTGATTTTAAATCTACTCAAGTTCATTAATTAGATTTGAGAACTCTAAAAATAACCATAACTTTCATAATAAATTTTAAATTTTAAACAATTTAAATGCTCACAAAAATCTAGTGAAAAATAATGATTTAAAAATAATGGAAAAATAAGTTTTTATGCAAAGCAACAAATGAAAAGCTAGTCAAAATAAATATTTTTTATTTAATATAATTTATATTTTAGTATTTATATTTATTTTATTATTATTATTTAGATCTTTTTCCTCAAACATAAAAATAATAATAAAATTTGTTAAAATTTTACCAATTTTAAAATTTATGGAATCTTATTATCATTTAATGTAAGATATGTCATCCTTAAAATAAATAAGCGAAAGTGGGAAAAAAATGTCTCCTTTTGATTTCTTTCACCCATAAAGAAAACATTCACTCCATAAAAATATATTTACTGAAAAATACATTCAATTCTTGGTCTTCACGATGCCTATAGATTCCGCATTGGCTTCTTTATTGTGATATTTTTTAGCAAAAAAGAGTTTTTGGTATCATCGAACGGGATATTTTTTCACCCATTCCTCTCGTTTCACGCATGGTAGAAATAGAAAGACTTCCCCCCTTTTTTTAAAGAACTAATACAAAGATAAGGAATTCTGGAGATGTGCCCCAGAACAGGGGCTGACATTCTTGTACTGCCCGATTGAATGAAAGGAAGCCAAAAAAATCCCTCTCTTGATAATACTAAAACTGTTGAGGCATTCAGAACATGAATTTCAAAATGTACAACTAGAAATAACAATACAGTAAAGAACAAATATGCACAAAAGAAAGTGTATATATTTCAAACAGCAGTTACATTATTAAAAATTATTTATGAACAAGAGAAACTGTACTTACTTATTAGACCATTGATCTTTATCACCAAATTTGAAGGCGTTGCCAATGAGTGGCTTAACCACCCATAATTGCAAAAAAAAAAAAAAAAAAAAAAAAAAAAAAAAAAAAAAAACCCTGCCAGTATTTAAAAAATTGTTCAAAACTAAACTGTCGTCCGCCATTTTGATGGTTTTGTTGGCGTCGACGATTTATCGCCAAATTTAAATCCGTCGCCAAAGAGTTACTAAACCGTTGGCGATCGTTAACGTCGACTGTCGAATAAGTAAGTTCCAGAGAAACCAGAAAGCATGGTAAGTTAGATATGGATACGTTTGGGAAATTACATTCTGATTATGAGTTGCTAAACCTCCCCTAATGCTTATTTAATGAGTTGCTAAACCCCCATAATAATGACAAAAAATCGCTATTATTTTAAAAAATTGTTCAAACCTTAATTGTCGTCAGCCATTTTGTTGATTTCATTGCCGTCGACGATTTATCGCCAAATTCGAATCCGTCGCCAATGAGTTACTAAACCGTTGGCGTCGACGGTCTAATAAGTAAATACCAGAGAAACCAGAAAGCATGGTAAGTTAGATAGGGGGGCATTAGGGTAATTACATTCTGATAAGGCATAATATAATGCTTGCAGAAAAGAATATCTGTTTTCTTTTCCAATGATTTCTAAATTCTGTCCATACCTAAAACGAAACTTAACAATCAAAAGACCAGACGCATTTCTTGACGCACGGACTACGTACACTCAACATTGCTTCAAAAGTTTCGAAAACAGGTGAATCGGCATTGAATTTAAAATGTTGATTATGGCATATCTGACCAAATGTTTGTTTTATGGACACTCAGTCAAGCGATATTATGTTTCTAACCCTTAGATCGAAGGACTGCTGCATTGTGATATGCAACTAATTTACTAAGATTGTGACGTCTCTTAAGAGCAAATGGTGATAAACAAACTTCTAGTGCAATATGTTTTAATGAGTAGGTAATTGCACAAATAATATATATATATATATATATATATATATATATATATATATATATATAAAAGATTTCAGCATTAAATAAGTCCTTTTTAACAGTTTTCTGAGGCCATATTCCTCGAAACACATCACATTAACATCTTCTTACCATCCAACACTACTCATCCTCACGTCTGGTCTTTGCTTTGGGTTTCGTACATAGAGGGCGCTAGTTAGTACAGACTATTTATTAAGGTGGCGACGTATCTTAAAAGCAAATAATAGTCAACAACCTTTTAATGCAATATATTTTAATCAAATGAATGTAAATAAATATGCTCTACAAATTTTTGTAGCTATGCTACTGAAGATGTGCCCTTATAAGGGGACATTAACAAGTGTTATTCAAAAACAGGAGGGTTAGAATTCATTCATTGTGCATCATGTTAATCACTCTTTGCCGTTAGTTAGCTTCTAGAAAGCTTTATGTTCTCTATGCATGCTAAATATAAAAATGAGAAATGTCCCTTAAAAATTTCAAAATAGTCATTTTATCTATAATGAATACCCGGCTCAGCTTTATTGAAATGTTTCATGATTTTGTTTATATTTTGACAAACAAAAGTCAACATGAATTCCTCATTTCCATGGACACTTAATTAAACACGGTACAAAAAAATTAGAACTACTAGAAATAAAGAAAAAAATCCGAAATTAAATGATTTTTATTTACAAAACGATTCAGGAGGATGTTTGTGATGATTTAGTAAAACATTAAGAATAAACTATATGACTAAAAATTACTTTTATTTAAAAATAAATTTTTTAACCTCTTGAAAAATAAGATTTTATATCATCCTATTAAGAATTATTTTTTGTATTGCTTTTCTTAAACAAGATTTACAACAATATTTCCTCATATTACTCTTCACTTAAAATTCAAATTTGTCTTAAATATATAAACAATGAAATGCATTTTAAAATTAAATCCAGTTTAATATAATAAGGAATTTCGGGGTAATCTTTGTCGATTCAAATTCTTCCCTCCTCACTCCCTAAAAGAACTTTAATGTTTGAATTGTACGTAAAGATTCATTATATAATTGGAATTGCAATTTTGCATCAGCTTTGTATATCTAAAGTAGTGTCTTGAGTCGAAATGTAATTGCTTATATGTTTTTACAGATACATTTTCCATATTTTTCAAAAGAAAAGGTGCATAAACCCAATTTATAATAGAATCCTTATTACATTATCCTTCTGCTGTTGCTGTTACTTATGGCACTTGCCAATGGAGAAGCTCTCCACTGATACAGCAGCAGATTTAAGCCGAAAGGAGCGTCACTTGTTTTTGAAGTAGCGCCAACTACGGCCAAGAGTACGTCTTAGATGCACACTCACCACATTTACCTGCAGAGCCCCTTTTTACGGGGGGGGGGGCAAGTCACACATCTCACGGATAGAACGCAGAAGAACAGCCGTTCTTGAACCGGGGCTCCCAGAACACGAGGAAGACGCGCTACCTTTGAGCCAGAAATCGAGCACATAACTTTTACTGAAGTTATTTTGATGTTATATTCTACTACATTAATAATTTTCTCATAATTTGTGTGGTAAAAAGGGTTTACAATGCTGGATTTGTGAAAATACACAATCAAATGTTTCTTCATTACAGTGATATTCCAAAAGAAACAATTATTTTTCTATTTTGACTTTCGAATACTTATTTGCGCGTTTTGATCTCTGCAATACAAATCCAGCATTTCAACGTTTTATTGATAAAAAAATTAAAATTTTTAATTATTATACAGTATGCATGAAAGAAATTTCCCTTTTTTCTTTCGGAAACGGAAAAAAAGTTAGAAATAGTTCACAAATCATTTAATGATTTTAATCTTGTAATTATTTTAAATAAAGTTTTTTTTATACACCCTAAAATTTTTTGGAGCACTTAATTTGGAAATGAAGTATAAATATAATTTCCTTTTTAATAATGTTTTGAACAACATGGTATATTTTTGGATATGGTAAAATTTTATCACATAATTCTGAAACAATATATTCAATTTTATTTAGATAGCGTAGCTAAAAAGATTCAAGATGGACAAACATATTTTTTCTAGACCGAGTAGTACAAGAAAACTGCTTCTAAAAGGGTAAAAACACAAACTATTTCGTTGTTAATCCTCATTTGATGAAAAGAAAAAAATATTTCTTGTTGCAAACGTATCATTTTTTTCTATTAAAACCATTTTTCAACAAAGTATAAATAAAACCATCTTTTTTCAGCCGGTTTTCTGGCTCAGACAAAGTACATCTTCTTCGTGCTCTGGGAGTCCCGGGTGTGAGTCCTGGTTAGGGTATGGTTGTTTGTCTGTGTGCTATCTGTGAGATGTGTGACTGTGAACCCTCTAAAAAGGTTCTGGGCAATCGAAAATGATGAGTGTGTAGCAAAAGTCGTACTCTTGGCCCTTGTTGGCGCTACTTCAAAAACAAGAGCCGCTTCTTTCGGATTAAATCCGCTGCTGTATCTACAGGGGGCTTGTCCATTGGCAAGTGACAACAAGCAACATGTTTTCTCAAATAAGTTCAATAAACCCGAGCAGAAATACACTACATACGATGGAGAAATGTTAGTAATTTAATATTCCATAAGATCTTGCCTTACTATTAGACCAACCTGGCAAGAGTTAATATCTAAACAAATATTTCCTTGAATTAAAAATTTTAAAGAAACATTAGTGAAAAAAATGAATGTAACGCTCAAATGGCAGAAAAAATGAAAAACTTGGTATATTTTGAAAGAAAGTGTTCTCGAAACTACTTTCGTATGAAAGATTGTTTTCAAATCAACTATAAAAATTCTACATTTTTATTACGTTGCATCTAATAACCTGATGCAGATATGATTCCTTTTTTGCCTCACTTTGGAAAAAATAATCAATCGCCATTAGCCATGAGCTTTATAGTATCTGCTCAAAACGAGTCAAATAGAAAATAAACACGCATAAAAAATTTCAAAATCGATTCAATTTATTGGAGAAAATCACAATCCTAAAACCCAACAGCGAACTCAAATAACTTCCATCAGTCAATTACTTGGAGTTTCTCATAGCAGAGCCCCTAGAAATTTGTTTAGGATTCTTTTCTTATCATTTTTATTCCTTGTAGCTACAAAAAAAGACCTCTTCCCAGAACTATTTTTATTGGAAAACGAGAATATGCCAATCTATTTGTAGAAGAGAATTTTTTCCATTGCAGACGAGTGGTTTGATGTGTTTGGTTAAGAAGATGGAGTTCTGGAAGCATTTTCTACGAGAAGATAGCTATAGGATTCATTACGATCAATAGAATAAATGTAGCGTTACTCTACCTGTTATAGTAATGCCTTATCGCCCCTTCTCAGTAAATGGTCATCAGTTTGTAACACATTATTTATATCTTTTTGGGGGAAAAAGCTTGACTTATTTTATAATGGTTATCAGACAGATTTGAATATATTATTCCAAAAGTAATCTTCTGAAGTATCAAAGTTAAGGCGACCAGGGACCTTTAAGATGACATTTTGTAATTTTCGCCTTAGCAATTTGAAATTTTACAGGCATTAAGAGTAAGCCTATAGGAGATGAGAAACAATATTTTGAAGCCTTATATTAATTAATTTATGAGTTAGGTGGGTTAATATAATATTAGCTATAAATAACGTTAATGAAAAATGTTCCAGTCGCTCCAAATTTGTTCGGAAGCACTTCAATTTTTATTATCATTTACTCTAACCGTTTTGAAAGAAAAGTTGTGATTAATTTTGAAGTTTGAGTTCGAAATATCAAAATTAACCAATATAATAACTGAAAAATACTTAATTTTTTTAAAAAAAATATCAGCAGTTTTAAGTTATTGTATTCTTTAATTTTGATATTTCATTATTAAATTTTATTTAATACCAACTTTGGTTTCAAAAGGGTTACAGAAAGTAATAGTAAAAATTGGAGCACTTTCGAACAAATTTGGTGCTTCTGTGACATTTTCCCTTATTATTATTTATAGCTAATATTACATTATATTAACCCACCTAACTCATAAATAAATTAATATAATGCATTAAAATACTGTTTGTTATTTTCTATATTGTTACTCTTAATGACTGCAAAATTTGAAATTGTTAATGTGGAAATTGCAAAAAGCCATTTTTAAAGGTCCCTGGAAGCCTTAAATGAAAAAAAAATATTACGTAAATGTTATTTGCTGTAAAACGTTGCTGATATATTGTGCAACTTGGTCCATTCTGAAGCTTTCTTATAAGTTCGATGAAAATTCGATTTTTGTTATCTTAAATTCTTAAACGTCACGTCTATATATCATACATGCATCAATTTATTACTTTGTGAGAATCATTATTATCCAAAAAGTAATCGAAATATATTTTTTCTTAAATAAAGTATATAAAAAGAAATCAGTATAACTATTAAAAATCCACACTCTATATTTTGAAGAATCCCCACGTTTTAGGCCACCCTGTGCTCGACAGACACGTTTGTTGAATTGCCTGTCCGTCAGTCTGTGAGCACAATAAATCAAAAATACTTTGCGCTATGAAACTTCGTATGCGATCTTTGCCGCTATTTTTTTAATCAAATTCTAATCGAAATACATTTAGAGTAAGTCTGTCGATCGAGTATCAATTTACAGTAGAATAACAAACAGACAATTCAAATATTTAAGATCAGGAGTTTAAATAATTTTTTAAACTACTCTAGAAATTTTTTGGTTATTTATTGACACTGGAGTTTACATGAGAAATTTGAGAGTGGATTTTTAGATAAAATTAAAGTAGATTACCTAAACACTTAATATTTTTATTAAACTGGGATTCAACTGCATAAAGTTTTTCGATTACACGATAAACAGAATGGCAACAAAGATATTAAAACCAAAAAAAGTATATTGCACAGTTCGATAATTGAAAATACTTCGGAGCAGAGTTGTGAATATTGTTATACGAATTTATAATATTGTTTGATGCGAAGTTTATTTCATGGTAATCATCTAAAAGATTTTTGATTGATGCCAAGTTACTTCCCTCGCCTTAAGGAATAAATTTGTCAGCCATTTGATAATTTCGGCAACAAGTTGTGGGTTCCAGAAAATAAAAGAATCATTGCGATCCATTAGGATGCGTCTGGTTGATCTGTCCAGAAACTTGATTGGCCTGTCATGAAAACTATAAGATTCCGGAATTTAGACCTGAAGTATGAAAGGAATCTTGAATTGTCGATTGATTCAGCTTAACGAGTTGTCAATTAATTCAGCTCAACGAGTTGTCGATTGAATCAGTTCAAAGAATTATCAATTGATTTGGCTCAAGAGAGTTGTCAATTGATTCAGCTCAAGCGAGTTGCCAATTGATTCAACTCAACGAGTTGTCAATTGATTCAGCTCAACGAGTTGCGAATTGCATTGGCTCAAGAAAGTTGTCAATTGATTCAGCTCAAATGAGTTGTCAATTAATTAAGCTCAAGCGAGTTGTCGATTGAAAGTAGTAGCTAATCCGAGAGACTTAGATATCTGTGTTTAGTCTATTGCGAGTTTTATCTGAGAGCTTTGTGCAGTCACTATTGTTTATTAGCGATTTACTGACTGTGTGTTACTGTTTCATCCAAAAGCAGTTTTTGTACACTTCGGCTGGGGCCAAGCAAACTTGTTCGTATTTTTGTGCAAATAGTCATCGTTATTTATTATAGAATCTGCTGATTTTTTTTTTATTTTACAACCTATACCCAGAAAAATATATGTAACTATAAATATTTGTATAATAGATTAAATTGGAACCAAACGCTCTGAGTAAAAGACCGCAACTAACTAATACTCATTTTTTTCACGCCAAAGAAAAATATTTTGAGTAAAAGCAGTTCAAGTACGTTGGGAAAAGACCTTGTTTTGATAATACCAAATACCTTATTTGAAGCCATTTATTTATTTCATATCAATCTCATAATGATAAATGAATATTTTCCCACTCGCACAGATTATTATGTAGAATTAAATAAATCTTTGGTGTAATTTAGAAACACCTGAATTAAATTATCATATCGCATTCTCCAACAAGATTTGTTAATCTCACAAATGCTAAAGAAACTAGTTACTTTCTTTGAAAATATTTTGGTTACTATAAGTTACCTTAAAGCCCAAAGTCCAGGAAACAACTTTATTCTGACTTGTATTCGCGAAACGCATGGAGTCTGAATACGTGGGAGTGGATCACCTGGCATTTTTGTCACGTAAACATCCCATCCCTGTTTCCCATGCTGACGTTGGATTTCTCATGCTGTTGGATCATTATTTCAATTCGCTTGTTTCGATGTCGATACAAAAGCTGGCAAATCGATTTTTCAGAAATCAATAAACCAATACATGAATAAATTCAGAAAGGCATAAAAATTGAATAAATATATGGATTTTAAATTAGGTATTTCATTTTAATGGAGGACAGAACAGTGCTACAGTGATAAATTTTGAATCTTGTTGCAAAGGTTTAGGAAGTAACCCAAGGTCTTTTTGTGGAGTATTTTATTTTTCTCTTTTTTTCAAAAATTGCTTTCAATGTGAAAGATCAATATTAAAGAACAATATTAAATAAATTTTCTGACATTATTTATTATTTTTATATTGGGTTTATTTTCAAAATGTTATTAATGATCTTCTTTGGTTTAGTTATATTGATGTTCCGTTTTAAAGCAACACTATGGTTATTTTAATTAGTAGTTTTGAAACAACAGGAAAGTAATCTTGTGTTGGAAATTATAATTTTGAATTTGGGAGGAATAATGAAAACAATTTCTCAACTCCAAAAATCCATGTCCCATGATAGAGAGTGGGATATTACCCTCTATCACAAATGTATGTGTATAAGGCTCATATAATCAACGAATTATTTACTGAAAAGAGAATTCTTGAGTTCTGATAAGGGGACTGTATAGTCTAGAAATTGAGACATTAAATTAAAAAAAAATCTTATAAAATAATGTGAATATTCTCTGGATATTTTTTTCTTAATAACATCAGAAAATAGACAAATAAATAATTTGTTATAACATCTTATGCACTATGAATTATTAAAACATTAACAAACGATCCAAAAGATTGTAATAATCATACTGTTTACAGGAAAGTAATAAAATTACGGTTATAAGATATTGTTAAAAGCAGGCGAGTGCCTCGAAAGTGCACCGAAGGAGAGAGTGTTGGCGATAGTTGACGAAGAACTTGGCGCCAGCGAAGTTGATTTGGCGAGAGGAATATTCTGGTAATCCCCAGATAATTCACGGTGAGCCGCGTTGCTCCTGAGCACTCGCTCACTTGGCTATATAAGAAATGGGTTGCCGCAGTTGGCAGTTTTTCTAGGAAGAGTAGCGACTTGATGAGTGAGCTGATTACTTTTCTCGCTTGTTGTTAGTGAGCTGAGTTTACGTTGTATGATTTAGCTCGCTGTTTTTTGCTGTTTGCTATGATATACGGCATCTGTTTTGAAGTCTGTGTTTATTGCGCGTAAGGGTTGCATTTACGCAGTAAGTGACTGTTGACTGCTGGATTGTGTTTATCTGAAGTTTTCCTTTATCAAGTCATCCTGTAAATACCTGTAAATAAATTTGTTTGTGCTGTCCTCAAGTAAAGTACATTCAGGCTGTATCTGCTACGTTAAAAACGTAACAATATATTAAGATCATAAGAGAATCTCGAGAGTCACATGAGAAGCATAAGTTAAACTCAAAAAGTTATGGTATCAGTGACAAAATTTCAAAATTTTCAAATGATAACATCAGAGCTAGGGCCAAGAAAGAAAAGAGTAAATAAACAATAACCACAGAGAAACAATAGAAAATAAAACATTTTATTGTGTTTCACAAATTTTCTATACCTCCCATTCCAGTCACGGCATATGGGGCCTAGAACCAAAGCGAAGTCGGAAACATTTTGTTGAAAATCTATCTCAGCTAGGCACACTACACTTATTTTCTATTTATGAAATACATTAAAATGGGGTTTTCCCTGTTACTTCTCTTCTGCTAAATGTTTGTTTTCTGCCCATGTATAATCGTGTTACATGTACGGTTTCGATGGTATTTATTATTCCTATAATGGAACCATTCCATTAAAAATATTAATTTTTCCATTTGAAAATTTTGCCACTATAGCAATTACTATTAAAATTTAACTATTGTTTTCCATATAATTCTTGAGCACGAACTTCAAAATACTTTAAATTAAAATTGTTTTCAATTCATGTGAATGTTATAATAGTTGAGGCCTCATATCTAGGTACTTTTCTCCAAATTTCTTATAGTGATTTTAAAACGAAAAATCGCCAAATAATGTAGAATTCCACCAAATTTCTTATAGTGATTTTAAAACAAAAATCGCTAAATAATGTAGAATTCCGCCAAATTTCTTTAGTTATTTTAAAATAAAAATCGCCAAATAATGTAGAATTTCGCCAAATTTCTTATAGTGATTTTAAAACAAAAATCGCTAAATAATGTAGAATTCCCCCAAATTTCTTTAGTTATTTTAAAATAAAAATCGCCAAATAATGTAGAATTCCGCCAAATTTCTTATAGTGATTTCAAAACAAAAATCGCTAAATAATGTAGAATTCCGCCAAATTTCTTAGTCATTTTAAAACAAAAATCGCTAAATAATGTAGAATTTCGCCAAATTTCTTCAGTTATTTTAAAATAAAAATCGCCAAATAATGTAGAATTCCGCCAAATTTCTTATAGTGATTTTAAAACAAAAATTGCCAACTATCTTATAATTATTTTAAAACAAAAAATCACCAAATAATATAGAATTCCACCAAATTTCTTATATTGATTTAAAAACAAAGAATCTCCAAATAATGTAGAATTCCGCCATATTTTTAAGTGATTTTTCGCTGCCACTCGGGTAACGGAAAAGTATCTATTTTTCATAATCACCCAGTATGTTAGAAGTTAAAATCCGACAGAAAATTTTCATTGTTCACTTTATTAACAAAATCAAATTACTGTTTTATTTGATATGCTCTGAAGAATAATGAGCACATTTTAAATTAAATCATCTACATTTTTTAAATATTCCATTGCATACACAATTTAAAATGTGCAAATTACAATTTAAATTGTGTTAAAATATGTAAATTATAATTTAAATTGTGCAAAGTATTATCGAAATTATGTTAAAATTTGAGACAATCTTGATATTGCTCAACATCGAAATTTATGATTTCAACACTTCAACATCTGCTGTACATAAATGGATCAGTAAATACATCTAAACTCCGACGCAATGCACAAGGATTCAACAGATATAACTCTAATACAAATAGATAATATTCATTTGATAAACACTTTACCAAATTAGCAGACATAACTGAGACAGTGTAATAACTCTCAGTGTCTAACCAAGATTCTGATCATATAACCTAAGCAATTTACTTAACTCGAGACAAATCAGATGCTTAGAGAAAACTCAGACAGATTAATATTTTAAAAGGATTCACTTACCCTGAAACGAGTGTATAGTTAAGCAGTGATAATGAAATTTGTTGGTGTATGATAAAATGTTAATGGTATATTTGGTATAAATTCGAGCCGAACAGTTAAGAAACGTCACGAATTTCAATATTATTTTCGAAATTAAATATAATTAAAGAAATCTGTATTAATACATCAGAGAAAGTTTATCTTAAAACTTTTTTGCATTCTTTCTAATAAGTTTGTCATGCCAAGGCATATCTTGTATGGTATTGGGTATAATTGTTAATAAATATTAACTTTTGAGGGGGGAATTTAAAACTTTTACTGAATCTATCATGTGATCCTTGGCGAGTGTCTTGGCGATTAATCCCTGGCATTACATTTTAGTATAATAAAATTGATTTTTTTTCTTTAGGCACGTTTTTCTTAGCCGATTGAAACAATGACTTAACCCAAAATTGCATTTTATACAAAAATCACTTACCAAATTCGATATATTTGATTCATCACGGTTTTGAGTTATTACTTTTACAAATTTCTGAATAAATTGACCAACAGACGATCCAATCCCTTGTTGAATTTGGCTTAGAATTTATCTGTGTATCGATGTTAATTTTGTGTATTTAATGTTATTTATCTAGCTTTCTTCATTTTGTATTTATAGTGTTAAATTATATTCATATAATAAGGCAGACTTCGCTCCTTTGAAATGTATGCAATTAGTAATACTAACTTACTACTGTAAATAAATCAGAATAATGCGTTTGAAAGTTTTCAGAACAAAATTGAAAAATTAGTGTACGATTTCTGCTTAGTGTTTTAAAAAATCATCTTAGAAAACATATTCATTTTTTTATTTCAAACAAACATCATTTGCAGGAAGTCATATATCTGATTTCTTCATGTTTGAATGTGAATGTGTGTTTGAATGTACCCTAGTTTGGTGTTTATGGTACAAGAGCCAGGTTTGGCCATACTGCACCAAGCATATGGTGAAATGTCTGACTTCATCGCAAAGAAACGAGTAGGAAAAACACAACCTTTGCTGTTTCAGATATTTATGATGCACATAGGACCGGGATAGCCTGGTTGGCAGAGCGTTGGACTCGTACTCCTTCGGTTACGAGTTCGAAACTCACTTACCAAAAGATTCCCCGAGTGTGCAGCGGCTGTCATGCGTAAAATCTGTCATGGTCTCAAAGTTCTCCATGTCGAGAGTCATATCACTGGGGGTACTGGGTCAGAGGGGATCGTTCTCTCTTACAGGTCTAAATTACGGTCTGAGATGTATGAATGAAGTTCGACCGTTAAAAAGGGATGTGAGGTTTGTGTAGCTAAGTTGTACACTTGGCCCTGGATGGCACTACTTGTAAAAAAGCGACGCATTTCTTAGGTTTAAAATCTGCTGATCGTATCAACGGGGCCTTGTCCACTGATGACATTGTCCAAGTGCCCTTAGTCACAATAACATGATGCAAATGACCCTTTGAATACAAGGTGCAAAAAGGGGTTTCGTCGAATTAAAAAGTAAGATTTCAATAATAATACAAAAAACACCCCCTCCCTCTTAAAAAAATAAAAAATTTGGTAAGAATACTCGCTAAATCCAGCAATGGTGAATGATGCAAGCAAAAAATTATCAGTTTTTAACCAAGTATTAAAGAATAAATTTATAAATCACGATCAAATACTACCCCCCCTAAAAAAGACCCTGAGGAATAAAATATCTCTCCTAATAAATTGGGGCGAAGGGGGGGGAGGACCTACACTATATTACCAACATGTATTTTCTGCTATGAGCTCTTCAGTTGAGAAATTATTGGATTAAGTTAATTAAAAATTTATTACGGATTAAATAACTTCACTATAATGTTCAAATATAAAAAGAATCTTTCATCCATTTCAATTTATACACAAAAACTTATTCTATACTATTTTCTGAACATATTAACTTTACAATACTGAATTTCTTTATTTTATTAATATAAATAATTCTCTTTTCTGCTAAATTCTAATTTATTATTCCATTTCTTTTAAGTCTGAACTTGACACAAGGCATTTTCATTCATGTGAATTCCAAATCAATACTATCTAAACAAAAATACAGAATAGAGATTTTGAATTTATTTATATATATTACGAATAAAAATGCGTACTCCATTTTTATAAGCTCCGTTGGTGCTTTTGGAAACGGCCTGTCAAGCTGCAAAGACATCGTATACATTTTAAGTAGCTTTTCAAAGCAAACGGTTTCGACGGGAAAATGTTGGAAATACTTTTAGTAGCGTCTTCCTACAGTGAAGCCATTAGATTTATGTTGATCTTTATTCTCTTAGGGCCAATACGTTACCTGAAACGCCTTTTATTTATTCTACTAAAAGTATCACTGTAGGTACCTGGGAATTATGTTTTACTCAAAAATATTTTTTTATAAAAATGTGTGTTTGAAGTACCGGCTAGTGCAAGAAAATCTTGCAAAAAATGTTTAGATAAATGTTTTTGATTGATAATAGAACTATCAAGGCCGTTGTTTTAACGGTTTTCCAAATTTCATGATTAACAATTTTGTTATTATTTATGTATTTTTCTAAAATTTAATGAAAAATTTTAAAGAAATGTAAGAACAATTACTGATTTCTATTCAATTTCCCCTCAGCCATTTTAACATCCATAGTAAAAAATGAAATCTGCAATCGCAAATTTCAAGTTATCATGTGAGAACATTATTATTTTAAGTGATTATTTATCTTAATTAATTTAAGTCATTAACCAGTTTAAATCGGTCTGAAACAAACAATCGACTTATCTCTCTCACTCTCTAATGATATTGTTTTTAAACTTACATTTACAAAGTTTTGGAGCTCGACCGATTTTAAGATTAAAATGAAACGTAATTTCAATGAAAAGTTCACTATTACTGGAAGTTATTGTATATGTGATAAAATCCGATGAACGTAATACAGACTGATATTAAAATTATATTCATAGAATATAATTTTATTAAAATCATATATATTCATTAAAATTATATGAATAGTATTTTGAGAAATACAATTAGTGAGAATGCGCTTATAATATCATTAAAGAATAAATATAAGCCGCATTTTACAAAAGGGTGATAGTTAAAACTGAAAGAGAATTATATATAAAAAAAACATGTTAATTTTCTGAGCTCGAGAATAATTATTTAAAAGTAAGAAATCGTAAACAAACTGGAAGATGAAGTCATTTCATTGAAACGACAAACAAAAAGCAGTTGATAGTAACTTTAATTAAATATTTCAATCAATACTGGCAAACAAACCTCAAGATAGCGAGTTACCTGACCCTGTATTGGGTTAGGTAACTCGCTATCTATCAATGCCAAAACGAATATTTTTTTTCCTTCAAATTTTGGAGACATCAAAACTTCCTAACCAAAACAACATCACGTTCTGACATGATATTAAGAATGACTTTTTACCTATGTATACCAAAACCCATAAAAATGTCGGTTCTAGTAATTTTAAAGCTTATAATTTTTTATAGATTATTTATACAATCATGGACATCAATACGTACATATATTCATTTATACATCACTCTCAGATATTTAAAGGAGACATTTGAATTATATTTGTTATATAACATTATATTGATTGGTCCAAAGTTATAATGGGATCTAATTTATTCCGATTATGATTCAGTTTAGATATTAAAGCTCTAATTGGATGTCTTATATATGCAAATATAAACTGTTTTCTGGTTTTTATTAATAGCGAAGGCATCGTTTTCGTTAGTAGTTTTCGTTAAATTCCATTCTTTTACTTACATAAGCTAAGTCTAAATTACTATGAAGCTATGATATTAAAAATCCGTTAGATTGATAAATAGGGTAAAACTAGATATTGTTTTGACATTGTTAGTTTTAGATTTAAACGTATTATACCGTCCAAATTTAAAGATGTCGCTAATGAGTTGATAACCAGCCAATTATGGCAATCCGGCAATATTGTAATTCGTTGATATTTATCGCCAAATTTCAATCCATCGCCAAGGAACTACTAAACCGTTTGCGAAGATGGTATAATACGTAAGTACCGATAAACAATATACTGTTAGAAATTTTTAAAATAAACGAAGCAAACTATTCAATAACGAGATGTAGGAAAATTCTAACAATAATCTAGGTTAAATAAAAAATATTTATCGACAATAAATATAATTTTTACTGTGTTCAATCAACATTTCCGACAGTCAGGCAAGAAAATTGGCTATTAAGCAAGAAGAAGAATTGACGGAAGCGTTGGGGTCAATAGAAAAAAAAAAGAAGACAGCGCTGTCGAAGAGGATAATCGGTCGAGAAAAGAAGTGAAAAATGATGTTTCGCCGTTAGCCTGTTTATATATTGTGTTTTGTTCTGTCTTGTCTCATTCACTAAAAGATATAATAAAGAAGCATTCGGACAGAAGCTGTCACTCCTTGTCTCCGATCACAGTTCACTCATTAACCCTTTTTATGGCTGTGAAAAGTACGATTCCTACCGAAATTATCAATCAGTATCAAATTTATTAATTTTATGTATGGAATTATGTAGGTAGGCATAATTTTTGGCGCTTTTTTCAATAAGATAATTCACACAAAATAGTGTATCTTGATTTGTTACTTATTTATTAATAAATCATATTAAATATATTTAAGGCGACCAGGACCTTTAAAATGGCTTTTTGCAATTTTCACCTTAGCAATATGAAATTTTACAGGTATTATGAAAAAAATGCAACAAATTAATTTATTTATGAGTTATAGGGCTTAATATAATATAATATTAGTGATAAATAACGTTAATGAAAAATGTTCCAGGCGTTCCAAATTTGCTGAACAACACGCCAATTTTTATTATTTATTTCTCTGGCCCTTTTTAAACAAAAGTTGGGATTAATCTTGAAGTTTTAGTTCAAAATATCAAAATTAACCAATATAATATATCAAAACTACTGATCTTTTAAAAAGTTTCAATAATTACTCATAATGTCTATAGAATTTCAAATTGCTAAGGTGAAAATTGAAAAAAGTAATTTTAGAGATTCCAGGTCGCCTGAATGAACTAAACAAATGAATTTTCTTAAGTTAATCTCCTTCCAAAAATATTTTAACCCTTTGCACTCCGAAAAATAATTAGATGCAAAATTATTCACCTAATACAAAGACTTGTTTATTTCTGTGAAAAATAAATGTATACAATTCTTTTAAGTCGAATTTCTTTGAAAAATTACTCTGCATCTCTTAACTATTATGTAAGAATTTTTTTAAATTAAATTTGAAAAATAAATAAATGAAACGTCAAAAGGATGCACAATCTTGAATGGTGAGTCAGAGGCAGCATCGGAGTGCAGAGGGTTAATATATCAAGTTTTAAAAAAAGGTTTTTTAAAGGCTTAAAAAAGAAAATGGCAAGAAAACCAAACACGTGCACCCATATTTATATCTAAGATTATAAACTCAATGCAGTTACAGAACCAGAGAGAACAAAATGAATCCTTATACCTCCAACAAAGAATAAAATCTAATTTTATATTATCTAACCTCGGAAGAACAAAATATAATTTTGTTGATAGAATCAAAATAATTTTTTCAATAGAAGTTTTTGCGATTTCTTATATCCGTACACATCTTCTATGACTTCACTAAAAAAAAGGGTTTCTCCACCGATATAATAATGCTTGTTACTAGAATCCTGCCTTTAAATAATTGGACAAATACATACCATATGGATTCCGTATTTAAGGTATTCAATGCGATTCAATAGTATTATTATGCTGTTGACTCTCATCTGAGCTCCTTGCTATTACCATAATAATTTGAGTCAAGTGCCCTGGTGTTGAATCATCTGAATTCACTGATAATAATTTAAATGAGTCAAGCGCCTTGTTGTTGACTCTCATCTGAGTTCCTTCATAATAATTAAAGTGAGTCAAATGCCCTGATTTTGACTCTAATCTTTCCTTGTTATTACCATAATAATTTAAGTGGATAAAATGCCATGCTGTTGACTCTCATCATTAATTGTTATTACCATAATAATTTAAGTGAGTCAAATGCCATGTTATTGACTCTCATCCTTCCTTGCTATTACCACAATAATTTAAGTGAATCAAATGGCATGCTGTTGACTCTCATGTTTCCTTGTTATCACCATAATAATTTAAGTGAGTCAAATGCCATTCTGTTAACTTTCATATTTCATTTTTTTATTACCATAATGATTTAAGTGAGTCAAATGCCATGTTATTGGCTCTCATGCTTCCTTGTTATTACCATAACAATTTAAGTGGATGAAATGCCATGCTGTTGACTCTCATCATTAATTGTTATTACCATAATAATTTACGTGAATCAAATGCCATGCTGTTGACTCTCATCTTTCATTTTTATTACCATAATAATTTAAGTGAGTCAAATGCCCTTTTATATTCTTATCTGAGTTCAATATTATTACTAGATTCATATTAAGCAAATCACATGCCTTGCTGCTGATTATCCTTCAAATTCAGTTTTATTACTAGAATCATATTTATAAGTCGAATGTCTTGAAAGTATTTTCAGAGTGTTCAAAATTTAGTCACAGAATTTAAGAGATATTTTTTTCTTATTAGTATATAAAATATACAGAAGAAAAAAAAGGAATTTATATATTTCAGATATTCCTCTGTCAGAAGAAAAATACTTTCTTTTTTTGACAATAAAATTTAATACTTTTTAAACATAAAGTATAAAATTTCATTTGCAGAAATAGCACCAAAATTTCAGACATCAGTAAAATATTAAATAAAATTAATTTATAGGAAAACTGACTGTTATGACGTTTTGCAAATGGGAATAATAACCCGAAAACAAAGAGTGCCAAGAGTGGGGTGTTAAACTTAGCATATGGTTTTGTAATCATAATTATTGCTCTACATAGTTTTTACAACATTCATAGTAGGATTAACTATCTATCTAAAGGTTTGCAAATGAGTATATGAAATATATAACTGAAAAAATACTATACTTTGTATTAAAGAAATTTGCAATATACATGACATCAAAATTCTCATTTTACATAAAATTTAATGTCCCATCTGAAAAACGGGTTACTAAAAAATTATATTTACTTTATTACGACACCTATTATTATATTGTGCAAGTAAATCAGAAAGTTGAAGAGATATATATCCCAATGTTTTTTTTTCTCGTCATTCCAAACTTTAGATCATTACATCACAAAAAACTGGTTGATTAATTTCTTGTTTCCTTTTTCTAACTGGACACGGTTCAATTTCTTTAAGCTGGCCTTGTCTACTATTGATATTTAGTCTGTATGTGGCCTGAAAAAAGTTTTGCAAAAAAAAAAGTGCCAATATTGGAGAAGATGACAAATGCAGTGGCACAAAATTTTCACTCTACAGCAACGGTGGGTTTTATCTAATTGCATTTAACATTAAAGATCTTAAGATTTGTTAATTTTAAATACTTTTATGTTGGTTTATAAAATATCCTAAACATTTAGATCGAAAAAATACAAAATCTAATAATTAATACAATTTAATACAATTAATTTAATAATTTTTAAATAATTGGAACTGTAATTATTTAAAAATGTAGTATCAAATGTCAAATTGGATTCTCAATAAATATTTGGGTTTGCATTTTAAAATTATCTAATGAATAGCTTTAAAATGTAATTTATCAACGAGGAATTTTTAGACACATTCAGAACAGAGAAACAAATTCTGGCCATGAAATTATGAAACTGACTTCAAAAGTCATATTGCTATTTTCCGTCAGAATATTTTTTCCCTAAAGATAAGACATTTTGCTATCCATTTAAATTTTAAAAAATTCTCAGATCTTAGTACCATTTTCTTATTCAAGCGCCCGCATACCTGCATATTAAAAATATTCTCTTTCAGTCAAAGTTTGCATTGAAGTTTTTGTTTCGGTTATGAGAATATTTTTCATACCAGACCCCTATTTACGTCCAGATTCTACTAAAAGAACGACATTCTTTACCGTTCTTTGAAAGGAAATATTGTTTTTTCTTTTGGCAAGATGCCACCAGAAAAGACCAGTCCACCTGCCCGAGTCTAGAAAAGGGATATCCCGAATGATTAGCAAGACAACTGAGAAGAAAACAACAACAACAAAGAACAAAAGGGTTTTCTCTAAAATGCTCGGAAGCTTTATTGAATTTTTTTTTCTGCAACTCCAGAAAAATTTTCCGCCTCATGAAAAATTCAACTCTTGATTTGAATGCTTATGCAATATTTATTCGGGTCGAATTCTTTTGTATTTGCGATGGCAGATGATTTCCTTTCTACATGTATATTTTTTAAAAAATGGTTATGTTTCAAACGATAATGAAAAGATTAAAAGTTAATGAATGACGACAAATAATCAGCAACAAATACTTCGGAAATACCTGAAAGCAGCCAGAAGTAATTAGTTATTGGGAAAATACTCATTTTATCCCAATTAGAATAATTTGATTGGATTTTAATTCGTGATATTTTTTTATTTAAGTAATTAATTAATTTTCTTTTTATTATTCTTAGTACAGTTTTGTAATCAACGAATCGGAATTCCACTGTGTTTCTATGTCTCATGAAAATAAGCTAATGCGCCTTAATTAAGATTTTGCTTTATTATTATATTTGGAATTTATAATTTGATAATTTGTGTTTTCAGTATAGAAACTGAATATAAAATGTTTGATAAAAAATGAATAATTTAAAAAGTATGGAAGATAAGGCTGATTTGTACAAGCTCTTCATGCAAATGTATGTAAATACTAAACCCTCTTATTTTATCAACGATATAAATTGTAAAGAATTTCCACTTATAAAGAAAGTAATGTTCTTAATTGGGATTCGTAAACCCTTCACGCTTTTGCTCAAGTATGAGGCCGTAATTTGGGAAAGGGATGATTAAAAAAAAGTTATCCGAGGAAAGATAAAAGTAAGGGATGCTTATGTTTAGTATTAGGGTGAAAGAATTCAGATTATTCGCGGAATTAGGAGCAATAATGGGAGTTTATTCTTCTACGGACCATCCCTTTGTGAAGTACAATCTTCAGAAAGTTCAAGCAGCAGGATCCTAAAACGAAAAGTATGTCTGTGTTTCGGGCGTTATAAAAGACAGACCACTAAATTTAGAACTATCAGAAAGTTTATAAATAAATTTTGAGAACATGTATCTCAAAGCAGTCTGTTTTTGGAAATTTGAATTAGAATTTTAAATAAAAATTGAACAAAGTTTTGACTAATTTTAGATGATAATTTCTAAATTTTTTTAATAAAAAGTATGGGTGCATTACCGCAGCATGAAATAAATTATCAAGGCATTTTCGAATCACAAATTGATTTCATGGGTTTCTTATTGATTTCATTTAGTGAACTGAATGGACCATGGATTTCATTTAGTGAATGCCTAAATTGTTACGAAGACTCATAAGCATTATTATACATAAAAATTTGATTTAAATCAAACGTATCCAATATTCCTGGCAAACTAGACGATTAATAAATTATCTGAAGAAAGATAAAAGGAAGTGATGTTTACGTTAGACATTAGGGTGAACTAGACGAGTAAATATAAAAATATTATTAAAAAAACCAGAAATTTTATGCTTAACAATTTACAACAACTTATAGTTATTCAGTTTTATACACAACAAAATCTGTTATAGTTTATTGAAGAAAATTTTATTTAGTTATTATATGTTGTTTACCTTTTTTTTACTGTCATTATTAGCTCCCATGATATATTTTAGCATGACATAAGCTTATCTGAATCCTCCTGCCAAATTATAAAATATTTCATTATAAACTGTTCATTATTCCATCAATTAATTAATTAATAAAAAAATGAATGACATTCATTCATAGGAAGTCTATGTGGCTGGATATTCGAGTACAATGACCACGATAACAACAAGAAAGATAATGAGATAGACAGCTAATATTTTTTTTTACATATGTTTAAAAACTGAAATGTAAATTACTAAGTTTTGATTCGAGGTACTTTATCGAGTATTTGTCAGTCTTTGTTTTCATATATATAAATATCATGATTCTAACTAATGAAAATCAGTGTACAATCCTGTGATTACACATGCAGTTTGTGTCAAATATGTGCAAAATATATAATGGCAAGACAGATGCACTGAAAAGGCCATATTCGCATCAAAGATGTGTATTTCGTTATAAATATTCCCACAAACCCAAAACATGCATAATCGGTCTTATCTAAGGTCTAAGGTTGATGTGGATTGCTCTAGGCCCAAACTCCCAATATAAGGATTTGTAGCCGAGTAAAACAACTTCAGCACAAAAGCAATTGCCTGTGTAGATGTTATATGGGTTATAAAACTTTCACCATAGGTCTATACTTTTATATGTGATGATGATGGAGATAAGATCTTAATAGTAGAGTATGAGAGAAAGTTTCGGGGAGACCATTGTAAATGCTTAACAATTGCAACTGTAATTTTTTAAAAGCATTTTAATTTCGTTAAGTAGCCCGAAGCATTGAAAATGTATCATAGGCTTTCAGTCATCTTTCGTTCAATACCCGCAGTTGCTTCGATAATATACGTACAAGTGACAAAAGCAGCGACGTATAGTGTGAGGAGTATAGTGGTGAGGAGTACACAGGAGGTGGTGAGGAGTGTGGTGGTAATCGGCAGCTAAAGCGACGAGACGGTGATAGCTTCAGCCATTTGGAGTGACCGTAGAGCGAAGCTTTGTGGATCTCCTCTATTACTGGATTCTGTTTGGCTGCTTCTGTGTTGAAATAGAAAAAAAGTAACGAGTCTTCGACGACGGTGGAGTGCCAGAATTGTGTGTAGTTCAAGCGAGTGCTGAAATGTTGTGTACCGAGCCGTCCTATTATCTACTGTGAAAGTGTAGAGTAGTGTATAGAGCAGCCAGTCGTGTAATAGTGAATCGATAACTAAAGCGATAACTTCAGCTGTCTGGAGAGACCGTAGAGCTTCTGGTCATGAGTCGTTAGCTAAAGAGAAAAAAACAGTGACAATTTCAGCCGTTTGGAGAGGCCATAGAGATAGCTCCAAGGATCCCATCTCCTGCTGGATTCTGTCTGTGCTATGACAGCTGCGGACGATTACTACTTGCGGGCTACTGTGTTAGTCTCGAATTTACATATTTGTCGCCCATGTATTCTGGTTTTTGTGTTATTGTCTTGTGTAAAGAAACTTCATTGTTGTTGTTTTATACTCAGACCTGCTTATTGTGTGGGTCTTCTCGTAAAGTACGCATCACTGCGAGCTAAGCCGGTAATTTTCCTAGCAGCATATATAATTCTAAAATGTCTTTTTTCAAATTCAGGGGGCGTTGAAATTTATAGATTTATTACAATATCTCTTTTGGCGAATACAATACTTTCTCTGTACTAATTTATATGAGAATGTAATAAAATGGGAGCCGAAATTTAACAATATTAGTAGAAACCCAGAGAAGCATTTTTCAATCTAATCATAACATCCGTTTTTATATTTATTTGAATTATACGTCAAATTTGTAGTATATTAAAAATAATGAAATGTCCACTCAAGTTCCATATAATCTCAGACTGATTAGAAACGGACAAGCCATGGCATTCAAGAAACCATCTATTGTCAGATTCTAAATTTTATTACAAAAGGTCGACTTTGTCGAATGATCCTTATGTGTTTGCGTAAAATAATGAATTTTTAATGCATAAAGTTAAAATATTAGAATATGTATTTGATAATCTTATCTTTATGCAGTATTTACTTTGCAGTAAATTTCTAGGATTATTATGTTGAACATAATTAGTTATTGTGGTTGTTGTGGCTCTGAAGCATTATTTTCAGCTACTTTTTAAAAGGAAGTGTGATTATTATCTGTTTTCGTGATGGTATCGATTTTTTAAATTTTATTGGCAAATTATCTACATCTAATGTATCTCAAGTTGGATAGTTGGATTTATTAACTTTTCACTACTATGAAAGCATAAATATTTAATCAGATATATCTGAAAGAAATACAAATTCATAAAATGAATTCCGAAAATCTAGAAGTAATTTTCTCTTTGTATCTAGAATGAATGTAGATTGTTTATTTTTTTAATGCATAGCCGATAAACAATACACAAGTAAGTAATTGCCGGATTTCTGGCACAGAGGTAGCGTGTCTTCCTCGTGTTCTGGGAGTCCCGGTTCGGGTACGGTTGTTCTGCTGTGTGCTATCTGTGAGATGTGTAACTGTGCCCCCTGTAAAAAGGGGTTGTGCAAGCGAATGTGTTGAGTGTGTAGTAGCTAAGTCGTACTCTTGGTCCTAGTTGGCGCTACTCCGAAAACAAGAGACGCTCCTTTCGGCTTAAATGAGCTGCTGTATCAGCGGGGAGCTTGTCCATAGACAAGTGCCATAAGTCACAACTACAGAGTAAGTAATTACACTAAAATCTCTTGTGCTTAAAATAAAATTGCAGTTTCACAAAGAAAAGAAACTAACATTTCCTGTATTTAAAAGAAAGAAATATTATATTTTACAATATTAAAATTACATGGATTTTATAAACGGAAAAAAATCGATTCAACTATTAATATCACAGAACTAGACCATGATTCTAAAATAACTCATGCAAAAATACACAAGACAGTACTTACATTATCTTAATGTGTTGTTTATAGGATTTTGAAAATAGAATAAGGTATTTAAATTTTAAATTCATAAAGAACGATAACAAAAGCTTTAGTACATTTAAAATACACCATTTGATTTTCAAATATTAGCATTTCGAAATATTACGGTACATTTTAAAAGTAAAAACGCATGCATTAAAATTTCTATTTATCCTGAAGTATCATCAGCTTTTATTGCATTTTATAATCGTGGCGGTGGAATGTTAAGTTTATACGGATGCTTCAGCGAGTTGGAATAAAGCGAAGCGTGGATTTCTTAACGGGATTCATTTATTCAAAATTTGCGTGTTTTTGCGATTTACTATTCATTTCTATTGTCGTCTGAACTAAAGCACGTTTGGAACGATATATTTTCAACTTCCAAATGTTAGAAATGATTTCAACAGATTTTTTCGAAGTGTCGATATTAAAACTACTGCTTTACTTATTACTTTTCAAGAAATTCTTAATTTCCTTTTCCAATTATATACCGCCAAATAAAATATGTACTGTGCCAACACTCACATAATCACAAATACACATTCATCTTTATCATTTGAAAAGCTTTAGTTGGACCATCATTTTTCACTTTTGGGACAGAACGCAAGCTGTTTTTTAGTCAATTATCTAAGCCTTGAACATTAAGACTTACAAACTGAAACGAAATAAAAATATGTAACTACATACATGAACGCCAAATAAAGTGTAAAAGTTTAAATAAGATAGTGCTTGATTTTTAGAGACGTTATGACGACATGGGATTTAACTCCACCAGAAAGGGCCGTATGGACATTAGGCAAAATACTGTAAAGTGTGGTGAAAGCTTTATAAGCCAGATAATTCTCAAGCTGAAGTGTCACTTTTTCTCGATGGTCATGTAACTCGACTACAATCCGTCAAATTGCGAGTTCGGGCCTAACGCGATCCATTACCCCTGCAATGGTGACCCGGACGTGATTTGAAAACGCAACCTTCTACACAATTACGGACAGCTGTTGTAATGCCCTCTATCGGCAACAAAAAGACTACGAATTGCATAAAATAAGACAGCCAACATCACCACCAAACACTCACACCCACGTTCTCGCCATAAATTTGAAGCTATTGTATCGTTCGTCTAACCATCGACTCACTGGTGGTAGAGTATGTGGTTAAGGCTTTATAAGCCAGATAACAACCCTCGAGCTGAAGTGTCACTTTTGCTTGATGGTCATGTTACTCGGTTACTAACCATAAGATTGGGAGTTCGGGCCTAGCGCGATCCGTTACCACCTCAAAAGCTATTAAAATAACTATATGTTAGTATTTTTTTTCAATAAGAGATTTAAACTATTCTATTGAGGGAATTTTAAAAAAAAGAATAGTTTAAAATTAAACACAGCCAATATTTCTTGCAAAATATATTGGCTTAATGTGTCCCATTTTTTAAAATACTCTTAAAAATATACCTTTGTCCACATTTTTTTATTCACTTAAAACCCAGTCTAATAGTTAACATTATGTAAATTGCAGTCGATAAACAATATAAAAATAATCAAATAATATAGAATTTTTAGCAGCAGAAACAATATATAAAAGAATATGTCTCGAAAAGGTATAGCATAAATTTATACATATTTCTATCGCGTTTCGTTTCGAAAATTTATATGAAGGATTTATTCGTTCTATAAAATATTTAATAAACAATCTTTCTTGTTTCACAAAAGTACTAATTCGAAAATATAGGAAGATATATTTAGTTATTAAATGTATAACTATACCTCATGTACAATTTCTTAAAATATATTATTTTCAAAAATTCACATTAGGAATATAAATGCTATTTAAGTATTTAAATTACTTAGATTGGAAATGAAATTTTTAATGCGCTGTTGCATTTGATATGCATAAGTTGTGTTTGAATTTCTGTAAAATAATAAAGTCCCCTAAGCATGAAGTATTGGTGATTATTATAGTTTAGTTTATCATATTTCTGTTGTTAAATACTAGTTATATTATTAGTATTTGAATACATAATATATGTGTTAAAAAAATGAAACAAAATTTTTACATGTCCTCGTTTACTTGTAATTGTATATTTATTGGAATTGATATGTATTTCTCAAATCGTCTGCTCAACTTCTTATTTGTAGAAAAAATACTTTGATTCCTAAAATTATAAACAATTTATTATGAATTTTTCATTAGGTTTGAAGTTTTGAAAATGCTGTTTTCTTTTATTTAAAGAAATTAAGTTTAATTTTCGAATTTTTGCTTTCAGAAAATGGTGCAAACAATTTTTTTTGACCTTTTGGTTTCGTGCTTGAATGAATTACATTGGAATAAATAACTCATTTATTAGAATAATATAAGTTTTTACAATTGTGTAAATTTTTTTGCAGTTCTTTATAGAAACTTCACATAAATTCTATTTAAATTTAACTAGTTCTCGAAAAATCTTTTTTCATAAAAAAAAAATTCAATAAAATTTTAACTTTTTATATATTTTGAGGAATGTTGGCAACTTAGAATAAAAATACGCCAAAAAATAATGAAACATTATTTTTGACATTCAAAAATTGCATGTCATATAATTTGAACGGGATTAAAATATTGAGGAATGAAAAGAAAGTACAAATTAACAATTTTGTTAAACTAAGATTGTAATTATTCTACTGTGTCATTTCTTTTGGCAAATTGTCATCTTTCTTTGGTGACTATATTTATAAGCCAGCAAGTTATATGCAATATAGTACATATCATGTTTTATATATATCATGCATGATGGTAAAATTGACAAATTTAGCAGATAATTACATCTTGAATAATTGCTTTTTCCAGTATTGATTTATTATTACGTATGCTTCTTTGACAACAAATGCTTTTTTTAAAAGGCTGACGAAGAACTATGACATCACAGCAATTATTTCATTTCAAACTCCAAAACTTTGTTTGCCAATTAGAAAAATTGAAAAAAAAATTGGTTAAAAATTAATTTGGTTAAAGATACATTATTTAAGATAAATAATGACAAAAATAATGATGTTCTCATATGATAACTTGAAATTTATGATAGAAGATTTCACTTTAATTTTATTTGTTTCCTTACTTTGTCATTGATTAAGTTACGTTTTTTGGCGCAAGAGATATATTCTATGCAACTATACCTAATACAGGATATGTGCATGCATTTTATTCATCAGTAACGATATTATAAAACCCTTAATTTTAAATTTTTCTGTAGAAACAGAAGTACTCAATTGAGCTTGAAACTTTTTTCTGTTCCTATGTCTCTAAAAAACAGAAAAATACTGGAATTGGGATTTTTTTTTCTTATCAGTTATCTTAAGATGATTTCATTCCCACCAATCAATGCTATAAATATTAAACTTTTGACATTCCATTAAAGTGTGTTTTAGGGAAATAATGCACTGAAAATCAGAGCTGTTAATCTCAAGCTCTGAGCAAATCAAATGTGTTTTACGTAGTTCTTATATCGCATACTCTGAGGCGGTCAGTATGATCTGCTTTACATAACCTAAAAGAAAGTAGAGTTACAATTTGTTATTGTGTCAGCCTCAAATTCTCTGCCTTTTTTTTCGTCAACAGTTTCTTTGCAGCTTGTAAAATATTTTTTGGATTCCACTAAGCTGCTTTTCATCTAAAAACAGCCAACAATATTTTATTCTATTAATTTCCCAACATTCTATTCTATTCATTTTATATAACGCAATGTTTTGTATTTTCGATTGCTATTAATTTTTATTTATAAATTCAAATTCAAATTCTTGATCTCCAAATCACTATCTCTTATCGTTTGAATGAGTTAAGTACACAAACCAATAATACGATAAAATTAGCTGACCATCAAACCAACGATATCCAAAATCTCCAAAGCCGGAAAATTAGCGATGCATAAATAAATGCTCTTACTCTAATGAATTACATATAATTCTTCTGGTATCCCACCACAGAATCGGTTTCAACAAATTTGTGTTATAGGAAAACACACACACACACACACACACATATATATATATATATATATATATATATCAAATACATAGAAAAACCAAAGATACCAAGTTAATAAAAGAAAAGAAATAATATAAGAATTTGGTCTGAAGGCTTCCTCATGGGTCGTCCTCAGGCAGGGATTAAAACAAGGGATTTTTTTTCCGTGAAGGGTCTGACTATTTGTCAAACAATATTGACTCCTCGTAAATACCATGAGGGGATAATTTGGTTTCTTCAGCTGTGCCTTAGAAGTAGTAGCATAAGTGCTCGCTGAACACAATTGTATTTTTTAAGGATTTCAGTTTTATTAGATTGTTTTCCGAAATAGTTTCTAATTTGAAATTTTATAATGCTTATAATATCGATTATTTTCTTTTATGTGTGTACATTATCTTCCTCGTACTCCATTTTCGATGGAAATCTCGATGGCATCTTCTCACATTCCCTATGGACAAAACTCTTAACCACTTCCCTTAGAGTCAAGTTTCTGGCAATGCATAGAATTGTTGAATTTTCAGAATTTAATTCTACAATTAAGGGGAAATAATAAGTAATTTAAAACGAAACACAAATTATTTCGGATCACCATCTATATCTTAAATGTTTTATTACTTAGATTGAAATACCATTAATTGTTCCAAACAGGATCCGTTACATAATCAGAATAAGAAAGTTTATAGTTCCAGGTATATAAACATTTCTCTTAGTACCAGCAATTTTAGAATATATACCAATTTTTATTAATTTATTGAGCACATTACCCAGTACGAATAAAACATTTCTAATCGTTATCGTTTCAATTTCCAATGGATATCACAAAAAAGGACAAAATATCAACAGTTGAATCGATTTTTTTCAATCCATTTCGTCACTTTGTAACACAAATGTTAAATAAATTGTTTTATGTATTTCAGGACTCCAAAAAATGTTGCACTTGTTATATATCCATTAAAATGCAAAATTTAAAATGGATTTTTGAGAGGACAAAATGCATGTACATATTGTTATGAATTTTGTGTAAATATTATAAATATTGTAAATATTTCTGCATTATTTCGTAAATATTATAAATATTTCTGAATTATTGTGTAAATATTATAAATATTTGTAAATAGTTTAATTCTATAAAATTAATAGTAATGGAATCCTGCGTTAGCGATAAAAAACAGTTCTAAGAAAATTTACAACAGAAGATTGCCATATTTAACCAATTTGGCTATATAGGTACGTTGGTGACATAATATGGACGCTAACGGCTTTAACTACACACAAAAATGTGAAGTAAAAACAAAGAACTTAAAGAACATTGGATTAATTTCTGTACTTGTCTGGAACGAGCGAGCGCTATCGACGGCTCTCTTCAGTGGGACGCTATTTAAGACTCCTTAAAGGCTGGCAGAAGTGGAGTTCAGATAGTGAGCTACATTTAGTTGACTTAGACAGAGCTTCTCTTCTCCAGCTGCTGAGCTGATCTATAGCTTTGCTGTTATTTGAAATAAGCGGATTAAGTAGAGTTAATTCACTGTGAATTTTTGTAGCTTGGGTTCTTGTGTGGGAATTACTACTATTCGTAACAATAGGTTTAAGATAATTTTTTATGTACATTTTGTGAAATAGTAGATTCTTAGGGCATCTAAATATATATATATTATGCATATTATATTAATATATAATATACACAATATGTATATTATTAAATAAAATGGTGCTAATACAATAAATTATTAATTAAATGGTGCCAATACAAGATATATAAGAATTAATAATATAACTGAATAAATTAATATAAAAGTAATAGTATTGATAAAAACCGAATCAACCCATAACACAGATTTTGATGACACTTTTGATAAAACTAATCCAAATACTCTACTCTATTCTATGGGAGGCAAAGTTAATTGGATTGAGATCGATCTGCAGATTGATCCTGCATTCAAGAAAGGCATCTCAAAAGTCCCTGAATAGAAGTGATTGAAAGGCGTAATTGGAAGATGTGGATTTGGCATGCTCGACAACTCTTTCCGCTGGAAGTGAATGGATTTCGGCCGGACGTGGAAATAAGCTCCAGGTTTAAAGCACTCCCTCCCACTCTCTAATGGAATGCGAGGATACCGCCATAAATTATCGTCGCCTAATTGCTGACATTATTGGTCAAGGTGGGTGATTAATCAGACTTCCTGATGGAGGGTTACGTCTCTGTAAAAGTGTGCGTCTTCAATTTACATATCATTGGAACCGGCTCTATATCAGAGAAAGAGACAAGACTTTTAAATTCGCAAATGTGTTGAATAATCATAAGAATTCTTCAAACAAGCCATTTTAATGAATGCTTGCCTTTTTTCAATTTCTACTATTAGTTCACATTCTCCCTATATATATCTTGTTAAAGCTTTCAATATTTAATAAAATATTTTTTATTCATCCACTCAAGTTCAAATACATTATTTTTTAAACTTGTAGTAGATGACACTTGTTTTTAACGCAGTTTTTTAAACATTAATTCATTAAAAATAATATTAAGAAAGGGAACTTACGTACTAGACCATCGACGAAAACAATCGCCAAAGATTTAGTAACTCATTGGCGACGGGTTCAAATTTGGCGATAAACCATCAACGAACGAAACAAACTAAATAGCGGACAACAATCAAGGTTTGAACAATTCTTTAAATAATGGCATTTTTTTGCCATTATTGGTGGCTTAGCTACTCGTTGGCGGCGCTTTCAAATTTGGCGATAAAGTTTGACACTCTGATATGTGAGTACCTAAACAAGTTTATAATATTTCATATGTGAACAGTTCGGTTTCAAATAAACAGATGGCGCCGTGAAAGTTCGGCTTAGTTTTTTTTTTCCTTCAATTCCTACTATTAGTTCTTAATCTCCCTTTATATATCTTGTTCAAATTTTCAATCTTTAATAAAATAACTTATTTATCCACTCAAGTTTAAATATATATTTTTAACTAATGGATAATATTTGATGTTAATAGTTTTTTCAAATATTAAACCATTAATTAAATTTAATTAATTTTTAATCCTTTAAATAGAGTTTTAACACTTTGTTATGAAAATTAAAATCAACAGGCATTAGCTAACTCGTTGCTATATATATTGCTAGATTGTTGCTATACATATTATGGCATAACAATGATAGTTGTAATAACATATTGATGCATAAGAATTATCGCTGCTTTGTATATAGTTTCATAACAATTCTTACTATTATGCATCTTGTTGCATAACAATCACCGCTATTATTTTATTGTTGCATAACAATTTTCGCTATTATTTATATCGTCGCAAAACAATTACGCTAGTATGAGTATTGTTGTATAACAATTATCATTTTCTGTCGTTACATAATAATCGTTGTAAACAATTATCGTTATTATACATATCGTTTCATAACAATCCATTTTATTGTATGCAATAAAAATGTATAAGATTTAAATATTTAAAATTCCTACGGCTTTGGTTGTGATATGCATTTTGTTTGATAAATGGCTACGATTCCAATATGTTAAAACATTCTTCTTCAAATATAATTTAAAGAAAATTTTTAAAAGCTTAAAAATAGAGAAAGTAAATACAAGCGCTTAAGAAACTTAAAACAGAAATATGTGAGTGGCAATGTGTGTGGGGGAGGGGAATTACAGCAAAATATAAAAAATAATACCTGTCATAAAACAAATGATCAAAACGATTGAAATTTTTGAATTCTTAAGTACGAAAAGAATGTATTTTGAATAAAATTCAGAAGGCAGATAAAAAGTTTTTTGAAAAGGCAACAACTATTAAATAAAATTGGTTAAATTTGGAAAAATGAAATAAACTGAAAAAAAAAGATTATTCATTGCTTTTTTAATTGATGTATATTTCTTTTGATGCCTACTGTTTCACTTTGAAGGACAGAGCATTTCGTCATGAAACCACACCACCATATATGTTCGAAAATGTCACTGAAAATATTGTTGAAGGAAAATGGATAAGTTGTTTTTGTTACTTACGGAACTTGCCAATGGACAACCCTCCTCTGTGCATTGAGTCACTAAAATAGGGAAACCAAATTAGGCTATATCATGAAAGCATTATAAACTAATTATAAGTAAAAATAATTGAAAAATAACCCGTAAGGTACATTGAATTTTTACCAATCCATTGCCCAAGCAAATTGCATATCGGAAGTAATGTATGCAACAAGTCAGTAGGTTTTAACTGGTTGTTACACAAAACCACAAATTATCTTTATATAATAAATCTATAATTTTAAGTCGTAGTGGCAAATACTAAGGTTTCAGCTTTGGAAAAAGAAAATCTCCAATTACTAACTTGAATTCAGAATGAGAGAGTGCCAGTTCTTATGTCATTCTGATCATATTAACACAAATTAAAATTACGGGTTGCTGTTACTTATGGCACTTTCCAAGGGCAAACCCCGCTGATCCACATCAGATTTTAAGCCGAAAGCAGAGTCTCTTGTTTCAAGTAGCGTCAACTAGGGTCAAGAGTCTGACTTAGCTACACACTCATTACAGTCACTTGCACAGCCCCTTCTTACAGGGGGGGGGGGGGGGGACAGTCCCATATCTCATAGATAGCACACAGAAGAACAACCATGCCAGAATCGGACTCGAACCCGGGGCTCCCAGAACACGAGGAAGACGAGCCACCTCTGTGCCAGAAAGCCGGTGGAAAATTGATATAAAAGTAGCTATTATTTGGGAAGCAGTATTAAAACAAGCAGAATATGAATCATTCGAAATACAATGAGAAACAAATCTTACGTTCGCCATCTGACAAAAAAAGAAGAAAAACTTCAAAAACCGAGTTTTCAGCTGATTTTCTTTTGATTTTTCAGTAGAAAGAGTAAAATTGAAAGGGCAGCTGGCAGTGAAACTGAACACATTTTAAGAAAATGCATTCACCAATTATTTTCAACACTTGACTTACACAGGAGCAGGAATAGCATTAGATACAGTTACTAACATAACATTAGAGCCAATTGGGTTTATATATCAAATAAATTATGTGAATATGGAAAAATAATTAACGTAGGGGTTTTGCAAAACTCAGTTTAGATGATAAAGTGTCCTTATTTAATGAAAACTGGAAAAGAAAAGAGTCGAATAATTTGTCATTATCTTGTATACAAATTCAAATTTACAGCAATTACTGATAAGTCAACAGAACCTAATATAATGAATGGCACACTGTAAACAATGAGTCAACAAAGAGTTTGATAAATAAACAATTTGAGAAGTTAAATAATCGAAAAGTTTACTAATAGAATTCGGATATCATTGTCATGATTCTTAGAGGCGATTACAAATGTGATAGATGCTTTAGGATATCAGGAGAAATCAATTGGTATCAATAGACAAAGAAAATTATTTGCTCTATTAAAATAAATTTATTTCGAAATCAGTTTGAACTCTCTAAACAAGAATAATTTAAAGTTCATCTCTTTTCAATCTCTCGTTTCATGTAAAATGTTTCTTGTCAGCTGTGCTCATTCAGAATGTGTTTGTTTTGCTTTCTAAAATGATCAGCGGCTTTAACTAAGATTTAAATGATTAAGAAATTATTAAAAACGGCCAATCAAAAAGTACAATAAACCAGTTTTTGGATGTTTGTGGTATGAAAGAGGTTTGTCGCAAAAGATTTTTTTTTGTCCCAAATTCTTTAGAAAGAAAATGATGGATGCTTCAAAATCTAAACAAAATAATGTACTTTTGAAATTAGTCTAATTTTTTCTAACCTTAGTCTTTTTAAAATGGGGCATACATGATTTTAGATCAATTAACATAATAAGGTTTCTAAACTATTCTCATTCAATTTTCTATAAAAAATGTGACAAAATGGAAATAAGATGGATCATGCAATAAAAGTAGTTGATTCATTAAGAGTTGTAAATGATGCAGTAAAATTTTAAGTGACGCTGATATAAAAGTAGAAAAAGCTTCATTCAAAGGAAAAATAGAAAATTAAATACCTGCTTTATTAGCAATGTATTTTAAAGACAAATATCCGGATGATAAAAAATCTAATGACTTAAAAGAAATACTTTTTTAAAATCTTTTTTTTCGTCTTTATATGTTTGATTAATGTGTTACAAACCGAAAGTTTTTTTAGATTATGACGAAAAACTTAAGAAACATAGAGTAATAAACATGTAATAATAATAACTTAATAAACACATCTGAGATTATTTCAATTCAAAATATATAATTAATTTATTTGTCTTGAAATTCAGAAATATTTATTCATGTTAGCAATTCTCTCATTTTATTTAAAAGTCTGAAAAATTGCAGCAATTTTGTTCATAAAGTTGATTAAAACTTGAAAATTTAGGAAAAAAATATCCCCTGTTGGTTTTTATTTGAATACAGATAATACGTTTGTTGTGAGCTCCAGAACTTCAAGATGCGTTGTCTTGAAATAAACCTCGCTTATAAATAAAATAATTTTCATGATTTTATGCATTGTTAATAGATGAAAGAAAATAAATATAAATAATGTCTACATTATTTTGATACGACTAATTTGAATTAATTAATTTCAATCAGTTGAATTCAAAAGCATGAATAAAGCGTCTTATGTGTTAAGAAAACAATCATTGCTAAAGCATTTTCTCACGAAACTGCTCGCATGCAATAAAAAAAAATCAACAATTTTAAAAAGAACTTAATGGACTCACTCTGAACGAAGTAATTAATGTTTTGTTTTCTTTTTTTATTCACATTTCCTAATTTTGTAAAATAAGACATTGCGAGTTAAAATCGTAAATTATATTAATTAATGTTGAGCTAGTTAAATTCTTAATTAAGAAGACTGCTTTAGAAAATGAAACATTGTTAAAGCTTGTATCTTTTGAATCTATGTTTTTAATCTTAAAAAAATGTATATCTTTTAGATGTTTCATGGTAAGGAAATTACCTTCCTTCAGAAAAATTATTTTGCTTTGTTTAATATTCAAATCCTGACGAGAAATTTATTCTTTTTGACGTTAGCTTCATAATACATTATTTATTCAGTTTAACTTTTATTCATTTCCTTACTTTAATTTCTGAAGTATTTTCAAGCTTTCGAGATATGTACACAGAAATTGTTATTTTATTTTTAAATACTTCTAAAAGACATAGATTTTAGCAATAAATGTCTAGACTAAATGTTAACAGATAACAAAAGCAATAAATACAGCAATTTTAAGTTTAATTACATTGGATGTTGATGCTGAAAGTTTCTCAAAATCTGACAAGTCTCAATTATCTGTTCACGAAACTATGAAGCGTTTTTCGATTTCTAGGACCCAAATTCAAATATCTAACTGTAAGAGAAAATTCATCCTTACCTTGTCGTTCTGAGAACCTCTAAATCATACAGAATCGAGGTATTCCAATTTGAATTAGATATAACATTGAAATCATTAATCCTGAGTTTCCATTCTCGGGGACACAAGAACAGACAATTATATTCAACTATTTACATAAATCATTTTAATTGTACGAATCATTTCTATCGCATACAACCACCTTTGGAATTCATTCTTACTCCGAATCCAATCATAGCTTAACTGAATAGAAACCGAAACTTGAACTTACAGCTGTTACTGTGGGATCATGGGATTTTTCCCTGACGTCACCAATGCTCTTGCGCGAAAAGGTTACATCATGTTATGTTGAGGCCAGGAATTCCAATAAAGGCAGTCCGAACAGTCTAAATATCACAGAAAAACCTCTTCTATTTCGATCAATTTTATTGATAGAATAACCAGCGTTTGGGGGTTTGCTTTTTGCATTATTCTGTTACAAAGACCCTCAGAGTTTTCTTTTGGGACAAAGATAGTTGTTGACAACTCTCAAAGGATTTCCATTTATAAAACTGATTAATAACCATCATTTAAGCTGGTATTCTTTTGCTTATCAGTTCCTTTAGAACACGAATTATCAAAACTGATTCTGAAGGGTCTAGAAAACTTTGTTTTGGAAGAGGAGCTCAGACGCTTTAATATTCTGAATTGCTTGATCAACAATAAACCTAGGAATGTCGTGAGCGTTAATTAAAAGGACAACCAAACATTTATTCTATAAATAACAGTCTTCATCCTTTACTTAAGGTTATACTAGTAGAATCGGAATAAATGCTATGCCATCAAACCATTAAGTTTTCCTTTACCCATTACCACCAAAGCGCTAATCGCTATGCGACTAATCAATAAGATTTCTGTTCCCCATTCTCCAAATGGTGGTCAGTCTCTCATTTATTCTGTATACTACGGCGCCATATGTCCTAAATTTGGCCGAATATCACAGGAGTTATATGATAGATTAGAAGAATAAGTTAATGCGACGCTGATAACAGGATATTGCAAAAATATACAGTATAAAGTGAAAACTAGTGATCTCCCAAAATTTTTCTCGGAGGCTATCAAATAAATGGATTGATTATCCAGGGGTAAAGATGCAGATCTTAGACAAAGTTGTAACGTCATGGATACTGAAAATGTTTATGTTCTAAGTTCTGTACTGAAGAATTTGGGCTTCCTAATAGATTAAGGAAAAATTCAGTATGTATTATGGATGTCATTTTTTTTTACCAGCTGAAACTGAAATCTGAGACACTCAAATTTAGTAAGAAGGTCACATGATAAATGTAAAGATTGTAATATTTACATTTTTATATTATTTCGTTTATATCCATTCGAAAGTAGAGATCCAAATACGATGTAATCCTTGAGGGTAACCTTTTTATAACAAGGTCACATACTAAACTTCATATATTATAATATTTACATTTTTAAATAATCCCGTTTACATGCATTTGAAAGTACAAATGAAAATACGGTCAAACGCTTGAAGGTAACCTTTTTTAACAAGTCTACTAAATTTTATGTATTGTAACATTTATATTTTTAAATTATCCTGTTTATATTGAATTCGAAACCACAGATACAAATACGATGAAATAGTTAATTTTAACCTGTTGTAACAAGGTTGCAAGCTAAATTTCATGTATTGTAATATTTACATTCTTTAACTATCCCGTTTTTATTGCATGCGAAAATGCAGATCGAAATACAGTCAAACCCTTGAAGATAATCTTTTTTAACAAGTCAAAAACTAAATTTTATGTATTGCAATATTTACATTTTAAAATTACCCCCGTTTATATTGCATTCGAAAGTACCGATCGAAATAAGGCGAAACTCTTGAGGTATTTTATTCAAAATTTGTTAATCAGTAAATCTGTGCCCCAAATTTTATTTTACTAGCTCATTACGTTTTACAGTTATTGTTCAAACTTTAATATCAGAAAAAACGTTTTTTAAATGAAATTCGTTAAAATTTTGATTGAACCACCAATTTTCTTACTCAAAAAGGTTATTGAATTATCGCGCTAACCATTTTCCTTAAGACAGAAAAACATGAAGACAAAAAAAAATTACGAAAAAGGTTACTTCAATTTCATGTGATCTGAATCGGGGATATTCTTTAAATCTCCAATTCCAATCTTTTGTGAAACACAATACTTCATCTTCCCAAGTTTTATATTTTAGGAAGGTAAAAAGTGATAGAATTTTATTTCCTCAAAATCGATTGAAAGCTATGCAAGTTCGAAAAACAATCAAATAAACTATAAGAACTAATAAAATGCTTTAAATCCAGAAGATATTTGGGTCCCGAGAATTGGATTTAGAAATATCTTAGTGAACTTGACACACTTGCAGATACTAGATTCAATTGCTTCCCTAAGAAATTGATTTTATCAAACACGGATTTTAGTATAAAAATATCATCGAAATTGTCTTTCAAAGTTTAGAAGGACCGTAATTGTTAGTTTCGATCATAAAACAAATTTTTTCGATGCTGTTTTCATTTCTTAATCTGTGAGATAAAACATTATATCTTATTAATATTGTTCTTCCTATTTTGTTCAAAATAACAGAAATTCATATAAGTTTTTATTTGCTAATTCTCATTTCTTTGTCGGGCAGCCAGAAGAAGAATGGATCAAAACCCAATAAAACAATATATTCCATTTTTTTTTCAAGAGGACTCTGTTAACATGTCAGATTCTTTTCAATGTATGCCTAAGACAGCGTACAAATGCTAGCAGCAAAGATTTAGAAACATGTTCCTACTTGTAGACAAAATAACTATAGTTCAAAATAGTTACATATTAATGAAATTCTGTAAAGTGATAATGCCACAGAATATGAATAGAACTTAGATCCTAAATGCTCTAAAAATATATTTGAAAGGCCTTTCCTGCTCTTTAAAAAGTATCAAACCCTTGTTTAAAAAAGAATTATTTCATAATGAATAAATTTTCAAAAATAAAAATTCATTTTGTCGGTAAAATACCTTTTTTTAGGAATTGATTGAATTGTTTTTGGAAAATATAATCAAATATAAAAATAAAAGACAAAAG
>JAOUZG010041575.1:1658620-1699650 GCA_026289955.1 Argiope argentata
TATATATATATATATATATATATATATATATATATATATATATATATATAAATTGTTATCAGAGGCATGAACAAAGGAAAAGGTATCACTATTTAAGCATAGAATGTAAAATAAATTAGGTTTCATAATATAGCAATCCTTGAATAAATAATTAAAACCTTCAGTTCGGAAAAAAAATTCTGAGGGAAAAAATAATTGAACGAATTTTAATCATCTTAACTATTTTTTTATTTGTCTCTCCTGCATAAATAAATATTAAACTTCATTTTAATCTTCTGTTAAGGAGGAGGGTCTTGTTATTTCAATAGAATTAACTTCAAAAACTAAAGCAAATTAAATAAAAAATTAATTATAATGGATTAGGTTCATTATTATTAATGACTGATAGTTGTTTTTTTAGAAATAAAAACAATTTCTTTATACTAATATTTTTTCATTCTTAGAAAATTGCTAACTCCGGCAAAGTGTAGTTTTCAAAATAAATTTAAATAAGATTGTTATTTTAGAAGCTGCATTAGAAATTACATTTGTTACTTTCTTTTACTCGCAATTTACAAAAAAATAAGTATTGTGATCGCCAAAAAAATCAAACTCTAAAGTTTGATTAAGTTTCAGATTACCCTGAGTCGGATAAGTTACATTTTGGAATTGTATGTCTATGGGGATGATATTCAAAAACCTATTTGAGGTAGGTGAATGAAATTTAGTAAGTAGTTTCTAGTCTAAATTTCTAAAATTCTGTCAAATCTTGAATTAAACACAGCCAGAGAAGGTCTTGTTAGTTGTTTGAATATATTTTAGCACAGTAACTTATGCAAATACAAGAAAACAAATACTTTTTACAATTATAAGAAAATTAAATATATAAAAATTGGTACTCCAATTTAACATGTTTTTGTTAATAATGGAACTTTCCCTGAACAAAGCCGCTGATGCATCAGCAGATTTAAGCCAAAATAAGCACCTCTTGTTTGAAATAGTGCCAACTAGGACCAAGAGTACGACTTTAGTTACACACTCATCACATTCGATTGCATAGCCTCTTTTATCTGAGAGCCCTTCAAACGGCTCACAGATAAAACACATAAGAACAACCATGCCCAATCCGGGATTCGAACCCAGGAAGCCCGGATATCTAGGAAAACGCGCTATCTCTATACCAGGACGCCGGGATATTTAACATGTAAAGCGTTGATGTGTATCATATTTATATTGAATTTCGCCAAAAGACAATTATTTCCGTGCAAGACTTCATTGCCAATTTGGCTCAAGATCCTGTTTGACTTTAGTAAGCCAAATGTTCTTCCGTTTTTCTGGTGTATAAAACCTTTTGCAAAACGTTCAATAACATATTATTTCAATGCTGCATTAAAAAATTCAGAGATTATCAGATGCCTTATTTAAGATTTGTTTACATTGTATTTGAATGATTTACATTCCGTATATTTTAATTCTCTTCTCGAAACCACATCTCCGTTTCCATCGATTTTTAAACTCCAAAGCTAACTAGTACAAAATAAAATATTTCAAAAGGTATTTAATCCGATTATAATGATATGCCAATTCTATGTAACATCTAAATGTACATATTTAAAACATTTAAAACAATGCGAAATACAGTAAAGATTTAACGTATGAAAAATGATTTAGTTTCTTAAACATTAAGGTACTGTAGTTGAAGGAATAGATTAAAAGAATTAGGAATGTTTAGAAGCTTTGTCACCGGAATAATGGTTAGCTTATCAAAAGCTTAGCAGAATAAAATAATATGAAAAAAAAGTTACATCGGGCTTTATCTAGTTGCCCTGAGTTGCTAAAGTAGCAGCTTTAAACTTGAGGTGCTATAGGAATGTCCTTAATTCCAGGTTATTTCAAAGATCTCTTATCAAAACATAAAGAGATAATCCGACATCAGCGGTAGAATTTTGAAAACTTATACACATTCTTCAAAAATCTTAGTATACAAAATGTCTGATCCCAGTCTAAATAATCTATATTTACAACGACTTCGAATAATCATGTTATTCATAGGGAAGTTCCTTTGTGAGTGTTCAGTTAAAGAAATCCATTAAACTAGATATTTCAAGATGATATTGTTTTCATTAAAATTTCGAAACACAAGTAGAAGAACACAATCGAAGGATATGAAAAAGAAACGGATATAAACAATGCAGAGGCCAATAGCAAATCATTACTAACAATCGTTCTATACTAGCTAGGGAAAGGCAAAACATTCCTTGATCAGCATCGCAAAGAAAGAATTCCTTACTTATATGACTATTTTACCTTTAATAGTTTTTCAACTGATATAAAATATTTTAGAATATTTTATGAATATAGACTAACAGCAGAGATATTGGCATAATTCTTCTATTATCTAGAACTATCAGTTTTCTTGATGGAATCTTCTAATAGTCACCAATTTACCGTCTGGATTCAGAATGATTCATCTATCATCCGTTAAGTGTCCCTTAATAATATGTAGAAAAATTGAGAAAAGCTGTTCAAATATACACTGATTCAGATTAATAACAATATGTTTTGAATTATACACTTTTACGTATAAAGTAAGAGTGAATATTTTCGAAAACTAAACATACTTTTAAAGATTTAGTTCCAATTAAAAATTTGAATACAGATCTCTCTCGAAAAATACTCTTTAATTATTAACTACTCCAATATCCCATCTTTGAAATTTAAATTTATAGACTGACGAAAATATTTAATATCTGAACGAGGAAGCAAAGTTAGAGCAGAATTAGAAATTCTTCTGAAAAATGAACTTTACTAAGAACCATCATACAAAGGAGATTAATAATCTTGAATATTTCGAGTAAGTTATATAAATCATTTCCAACAGAAAAGAACATTTTAAAGATAATTGCAGGAAATTCATCCTTAAGGTAATTAAAACTTTTTAACTTTCACAATAATTCCTGTTGGGAATTTTTATCATGAAACTTCACCATCAGTTTAAATTCCTTAAAGTTCTGACTTGCTAGGAGTTTAAGGGAAATTTTAAGAATTTTCAGAGAAGAGAATTGTATCGCATCTTTACCTATCCGAGTTCTTACGCACTTTCATCTCCAAATTTGTCTGCTTCATTTTAAAGGATTTTCAATATCTCCTCAAGGAAATATTTTTCTTCTGTTTATATCTAAATTCATACTTCATTGGTTGGAAGAAAATCTAAAACTATACTATTTTTATTCCAGATATACACCTTTTATAATTAGAATAAAAAAACCGAAACCATAGTTTTTATAAGTAAAGGATTTAAAGATTTAGGATTAAATGAATCTCTGACCTTTTTCTTATCTTTTTATGCGTGTTAGTGTTATAAATTTTGTGTAAATTAGATGCAAATATAATAGCGCGACAGTAAGAAAACACCATTCTAAAGCGATTTACAACAGAATATCGTCATATCTGACTTATTTGGCGATGGTTCTAACGGTTTTTATACACGCTAAACTGTATAGTAGAAGCTAAAAAATAAATATTTATTCTTATAGAATGTTGGAGAAAGTTCCACAGTTGTCTTGAACTAACGAGCTCTTTCCATGGTTGCCCCTAACACTTTAGTGGAACGCTATTTAAGGTGCACCTTAAATACTGGAAATCAGAACAATTCGGATAACGTCATAAGTTGGTTCACTTAGCTTGAGAGGGCGTCTTTTATAAATTAATAAATGCATTATATACTGCGCATATAATTTTATTTGTCACATAGTTCCAATTCAGCCATCATAAAGAGGAGAAATAGGCATACGCTTTTATAATTATTTGAAACACAATATGGGACAAACTTTTCAAAGGATTTTGACAAGACATTAACTAATAAAAAATTACTATTAATACCTCTATTAATTCATGGAAAATGATGCATGCAAATGAGAAAATTGAAATTTGGTTATAAAAATTTCAAATTATTATACGAGAATACGGTTCTTTTGAAAAATTTTAAATTTTACAGAATTGGATGTTCAAACCCTAATTTGTCACATGAACTACATTTATCCAAAGGATTATCCAACACTTTTTAAAAAGATAAGGTGATTATCATACCATCTTTCTTCAGAAGCTTATTCATTGAAGTACTTGGAGTTAAAAATAAATGTTTATAATTTGGAATCTAATTTCAGATACTTGGAATTTTTTAAAAATATTTTATCTTTTCTACTTGTTTGACTAATATAACTTATAAACTCCAAAGATCCAAGGTTTTTATACGAGTATTGAAAATTGGTCAACTTCTTTCTAAAGTCGAATTTTCTCAATGTTGAATTTTTCTTTTTAAGGTTAAAAATATTAAGTTTGTAAAGTTTGATTGTATTCGGACCAGTCGTTTAGTCGAAGTCGTAGAACATGTGTGCATATATAACCCCAATTTTTATTTATACTAAAATTTATTGATTATTGTCAATATAAACGACTATTAAGAAAGAAAAAAAGATCATCCGTTAAAATTTGTTGTACAGAAAGTTTGTGAGAAGGGTATGCACTTTTACATCCTGCTAAGCATTTCTACCTTACTTAATGAATCTGTTAAACTTATTCAATAAAAATCATTCAATTTCTTAGGAAAATAATTTTTTTGTTGTTTGTTTAAAGTTTTTTTTTTTTTTTCAAAAAAATGTTGGAACATGTTTTGCACTATTACATCCTTCTAAGCATTTTTATTTCTACTTAGCAGATCTATCAAACTTATTTGATAAAAATCTTGCTTTTTTTTTTTTTTTTTTTTTTTGGAAATCGATTTGTTATTGTTGTTTGTTGGAATGCTTTTTTTTCAAAGAAAGTTAGCGGGGAAGCTCAGCACTATTACATGCTAAGCATTTCTACCTTCAGTCAACAAATCTATCAAACTTGTTCAATAATAATCCTTCAATTTTCAATTTCTTTGGAAAAGGATTTGTTGTTGTTTGTTGAAAACGATTTTTTCCAAAGAAAGTTAGCGGGAAAGATCAGCACTATTATATCCTGATAAGCATTTCTAACCTCTATTTAAGAAACCTATCAAAGTTATTCACTAAATTTCGTTCAAGTTCTTCGGAAAATGATTTTTTTTGTTCTCTGAAAGATAGTTGGAATGCTCTGCTATAACATCCTTTTTAAGCATTTCTACTTCTACTTAACAAATCTACCAAACTTATTCAATACAACTCGTTCAAGCTCTCCAGAAAATGTTTTTTTTTTTCTTATCTATTCGAGCTCCCCTAATACTATGACGATTCCAATCCTTTTCACAAGAGTTCAAAGCAAAACGGAAAAGATGCTTCACAAAATAGGAAATTCAAGTTCCATTTGCAAATGAGTTCGATCAGTGATGTCAGTCGAAATTGTCACTAAACAAGATGGGGAAAAAATAAAGCAAACACGAACAAGAAATAAAAAGAAGCTATTCCTCGACGATTTGAAAAGTTTTTTGAAGTACATTAGGGGAAACTTCTGCCCATTTTCTCGCCGCTTACAAATATTTCGGTTAAATGCTAATCTAAGAGTTTTTATGCTCCAAAAAAGGTTAAGTTATTTTCAAGTATTTGCTAGATTTAAAGACATTTAAAGCAGTCAAGACTAACATTGAATGCAACAACGCAATCAAATTTGTAATTCATTTTTACTCTTTCGTGTGCGAAATGAATAAAAAGAAAGTAATGTAATCGCAAAAAATGATTAGATCTCAAGATTTTTATTTAACCACAAACTCCATAATTTTGATAACCATGTATTTGGAATATTGTTTTGCTTTTGGAGGGTGTCTACGAAAAAGAAAATTCAAATTTTCATTCGACTAAAGCAATGGCAGTGGATATATAATCTTCAAGGTAGATTTGTAAACTTGTATTCAGTTTGTTTGAAGTCCATACAAGGGAAACTCTATTCTTATGTATGAAGAATACCATAACGTAAATATTCTGAGAAGTGTTCGCTGCTATAAATATGAAAAGATTTTGCATTGCGACAAATTTATTTAAGGCTTAATCTTTCTCTGGCATTTATACACTATCAGGCCAAAAGTATCTGCACCCTTAAAAAATTGTCCTGGAGGGTGAAGTAATTTGATGCGTAATCGAAAGATATAAGAGCATTATTAGTGGTTTTTCAAAGTCGTATTCGTGCGTTTTGTGAGGCAATAAGTAAGTCAAAGGAGATTAGAGAGTTTGACTGTGGCAGCGTAACGGGATTCAACATTTGTGGGAAATTCAGTTCGTGGGATTGAGGATATTCTACAGAAATACTAATTCCACTGTGAAGGATGTAATTGTGAAGGTGCTAAAACAACAACAAAAAATTGGTAGGCAGTAAAAACTTGGTGAACGTAGCCACAGAACTCTGAAAATGGTAGTGAAACAAATTGGCAAAACCTCGTTAGTAGAAATTTCTCAGGAGCTTTAAAGATCATCAGACGTTAGTGTTAGCAGCAGGACTGATAGTTGATAGTTAAAAAAAACTTGGTTTCCACTGGTCGTGCAGCCGCGCACAATCCGAGCATCACTCCACAGAATGCAAAGCATCGATTGCAGTGGTTCAGTGCTCACCGTCATCAGACTGTTGATATGTGGAAAACTGTTCTCTGGGGCGATGGATCTCGCTTTACAGTCTGGCCAGTCGAATGGACGCATCTGGCTGTTGCGGATGATTGGTGAACGCTTTTTAATGACTTCATTGTATCAACTGTTAAGTTTGGTGATGGAAGTATAAGTGCATGAAAGTCTTTCCCTTGATTTGGCCAGGGTCCGATAGTTCCTGTGGTTGGAAACATGAGCTATGTATGTGGATATTCTGTACAATGCTGCACTCCCTACTCTATGGCAATATTTTGGGTAAGACCTATTTCTCTTCCAGCAGGATAACTGTTCCCTTCGCACTTCGAGGCTTCTTTGACGAAATAGGTATTCAAACTAGACTTCTCAGAGCCCCCATCAAAGTCCCATAGAACACCTTTGGGAAGAATTAGAGGGCAGATTACGTAGCCAACCTAATCGCCCATCCTCACTGCAAGCACTCACTTCAGCTCTAATGGATGTCAATTCCTATAGTTACCCATCAAAAACCGTTGGAAAGTCTTCCCAGAGCTGTGCAAGTTGTCATCGATGCAAAAGAAGGACCAACATCCTATTAATATGTGCCTTAGTAAACTCTAAGTCCGTAACAGTGAGTGTCCGGATACTTTTGGCCAGGTCGTGTATATGAAAATTGATAATTCAGAAAAGCAGCAATTCAGATGAACAAAATATTTTTAAGCGATATTTTGACAGACATTAAAAAGTTTCCTATTTTGGATTCAGTTGGTAGAAAAAGTTGGCTATATACATATAGATATAGATATTATATATATATATATATATATATATATATTATGAATCTCAAATCTCAAAGCACGTCTTATTGAAAAACAAAATGTAGAATTCAAGAGAGAGTATTCACGCTTGTGGATAGTCGTAACATTCGAGAGTTTGCTCTCTTCTTCCCTATACCACATCATCGACATTTTAATTCAGAAGATGAAAAAGAGGATAAAATAAAACAGAAACAAGTTTTTAACTTATCAAAGCATACAATCAGTTAGAAGGGAAAACAATTATATATTTTGTCTGTTAGATAAAAATATTGAATGTCAATTTCGTGGAACTGTTTAGTAGTTTGATTTTCATAAAATCGAATGAAAATAACATTATGGTATGGGAGAGCATCTTGTACTAATTAAGTTGCTTTATACCTAACTATGCTATCTACTAGAATCAATGGTTACTAGTTGCTATATTCATTCGTTATTAGGTTCACCAATTTAATAGGTTTAAAAATAAGGTATCTTATAAAGATTAATCACCTTTTTGGATATATTTAAAGTTTAATGCAGTAATTAAATAAAGATGCACGAAATATTAAGAGAACAAAACAATTAAATTCATGAAATTTTTTTGAAAGAAAATGAAATTATTGAAAAGAAATGGAATTCTCAATTTTCAAATTATTATGTGAGAAAAATATTATTTTTAAGTCATTATTTTTCGTAATTAATTAAAGTCTTTAAGTAGTTTAAATCAGTTTGAAAATGCAATACTGGTAACACAGGTAAACCTTTTAAAAACGCACCTCCTTTCAATGTAGCATACATAATAATGAAATACTGCAAAGCGTAGGTAAAAATGTATGCGATTGAAAAACGTTGATGAATATTGCCATTTATTCTCACTGCCTACGTGATTTCGAGCTTCAATTATTCGTTGTCTTCAGTATTTAACGAAACAACATCATTCCCTAACGAAAACAACATCATCTTGACACATGATAATAAATATTTTTCATGTCTTTGAGATTACGAAATATTTTTGTAATTTTTGAAATTTATATTTAACCTTTTAGCAAGCAACTACATCAAATATCTAACTTCATATTGTGAAGCGGAAAGCCATTTCGTCACCTTTCGAGGGCTAAAAAAGGATAAGTATATTTTGTTGTTGTTGTGGCGTGTATAACAATCGTGAATTACAGGTCAGTAATTCCTAAACCAACAAATAATAATACTCATTATTTCAGACAACATGCATTTTCCTTCTACTTTAAATACAATTCAACCTATTTTTGTTGAAATATCATAATAGAACATTTTAAAAAGATTTTTGAGAAATAAATATATTTTCTCATGTAAAAGAATCAACTTGAAAATATATTCCATTTCCTTTTAATTAACATGTCAGACACTCAAACATATAATGATAAAAGAAAGTTTTATCAGTCTTTAGTTATTTTTTTGCTGTTTAAAACATTTTTAATATTTTTTGAAAAATATAATTTCTAGAATTTTATTTTTTTACATTATCCCAAATTTATTATTTCTAGAATTTACTTTTTTTAATATTATCTCAAATTATTTATTTCTGGAACTTTTTTTGCACATTCTCCCAAGTCTATTATTCTGAAAGAGAAATTTTTGAATATTATCACAAAGTTACTAATTCGGAAAAAAAAAATTTGACACATTATCAGTAATTTGAAATTCTGAAAAATTTATTTTTACATAGCATTATAAATTTTTACATAGCATTAAAAAATCTTATTTAAAAGAAAGGCAAAATCGTAACATTTCATACAATTAAACATTAATATACTTTATTATAATTAACTCTCTGAATTTCATTAATTCTCGATGCCATTATTATTTTTAATTGAGAACCAAAATGCCATAATTTATAAGCATATATACATAAACGAAGTATCCTATTAACTGTAGCAGCGAATTAAAATTATTATTAAAAAAGAATTAATTCCTTAGAGCATTAAAAACCACTCTTTTGTTTACATTAACCGAAACAAGACAAAATTAATCTAATTCTTTATTTCCCAAACCTCCTGGGAAATTACAGACGTATCATACTTGCATTTAAAAGAGTGAGATTTGCTTGAAAATGTCTGCACTTTTTTTAAGACTTTAAAAGCTCAACTAAGAACTTTTTTAGATATTAAGAAGCTCTGTCTTATATAATTTTTTACTCGAAGGAAAATGCTCGCCGAAAGTTTTTGCTTGCTGTTTAAAATACAAATAGTTTTTGCACTCATGAATTTAAATAAGACTAAGTCATTAATTAAATTCAGTGCGAGTATCGTATTCTTTCATTTCAATTTTCAATGTAGGTGATAAAAGCTGCATTTCTTTTTAAATCACATTTTAAAGTGAAGTCTTATAAAAGCAATTTAATTATTTCAATCATTATGAAATAAATGATAAAACCTAATGGAAGTGAATTCTTTGTTATAAAACCTACTTATATTTATTTGAAAATTATAATCTAGTTCACGAAGAATCATAAACATTGACAGTTTTTCCGCTATTCAAACCGATTCTTTTTTAAATATTTGGCAGTGTGCCAAGTTTTAAAATTTTATCATAAAAAAAAAATTGGCCAAATTGGCTTAATCTTATCCAAAAACCAACTTGAAATTTTCATTCCGAAAATTTAATTAAAAAAAAGACAGAAGTTTAAACCTTTTCTCAAACCGAGGAATACAGGAATTCTCTGATTAGGAACTCTATATATGGCGTACTGAACAATATCTACATTGCCTAAAAATGTAGATAGTTGTTTAATAAAAAAATATTCTGTAAAATATTTTTAACTATTTCCTGTTTCTTTCCCAGATATCTGCAGTTATTTTTTTATCCGTCTTCTATACAAAATTAACAACGATTCAATATCAAAAAGCAAAAAGATACAGTTTGAGAAATTTTCCCAACCAAGGAATACAGTAGCTCTACAAACGGAGTTCTTAATACTATTTACATACTCTAGGCTTTTTCTGGAAAATGAAGATAGATGTTCAATAAAAAATATTCTGCGAAATTAATTCCTATTTCTTCCCAGTTGTTTCTGGACCATTTTCTTATCCCATCTTATATTCAAGGTTAACAACGATTAAATATCAACAAACAAAAATACAGAGGTTAAAACATTTTCTCAGTCAAAGAATACAAAATTTCTACAATGGAGTTCTTAACAAACTTTACATTTCCCCAGGCATTTTTGGAAAATGTAGATAGATGTTTAATTAAAAATATTCCTTGAAATTATTTCCTATTTCTTCTTCAGTTGTTTCCGCAGATTTTCTTATCCGAACTTCTATCCATAGTTAACAACTCAATATCAACATGAAGAAAAGGCAGAGGTTGTTACATTTCTCCAACTAAAAAATACATGATCTATACAAATGGAGTTCTTAACATTCTCTATACTTCCTTTGGCATTTTTCGAAAATAAAGATATATAATTTAATCAAAAAATAATCTGTGAAATCAATTCCTATTTCTTCACCAGTTCTTTCTGCAGTTATTTTCTTATCCAGTCTTTTTTCCGTAGTTATTTTCAAAAGATCGATATCCATTCAAAAGAATTCAATGCAAATCAGAGGAGATATTGCTCAAGATAGAATGGAAATTCGAGATCAATTTGCAAATGAGTGGTTCCGGTGAAGTCGTTGGGTTTCCTTTCCTTCTTTTATTTCTTGTTTGGTAACAAACACGAGTTTTATGGAGACTAGAAAAAAGGAATGGGTACTTCCACAACGATTTGGAATATTTGGTGTAGAGCATTTGAAGAAAATGGAGTTTAAATCTGGAATTTCGAAAGGACATTTATGTTTTAGCGGAGGTAATATTTTAAGTCGATATGAAAATAACAGGTTCATTGTTCTGAAAGTGAAACTTATTAACATATTAAGCAAGAGTTATAAAGACAAAGCAAAGTTAATAAACGGATTAGAAGTGCAGATTGATTTGATTTGAGCATGAAACATTAAATTAAAAATTAAAATTGTATTTTATTATTCCATGTTTACAATAGGTTTGGTGTAGCTTAATTAAATTAACGTCCCGTTGTAAAGCAACATTAGGACTATTTTGGGATGGACCTCTTAATTTTGAAGCATGGACAGATGACGAGGACGAAACCTGATCTGGGACCCCCCCCTACCTAGACCACACTGGCGATAAGGAAGTTGAACCCTGACAGATTTAACGTGCAGCAGACCTCTTTTACACGACGGTTCTTCGGTGAAATCGGGTTTCTTACCTGAAAACCCTATGTCTCACAATCCGCACCACCAGGCCACCAGGTCACTCACCACCAGGCCACCGCGGCCCTGATTAACAATAGGACAACTCATATATGAAATATCCTTCATTTCTGAAAATAAGATTGTGTTATTTAAGCATGCTACTCAAAAATATTTAGACAATTAAATTATTGGAATTGTTTTAAGTTACTGAGAAAAAGGTAGTTTGTGTGTATCATATAACCTCAATAAAATAAATAATCTTGAATTGGAGGCCAATAGGTTCAAAAGTTCCCAAATAATACGTATTATTTCAGACATTTATTTTTATTCAGTGGTAAGTATAATTCAATAAATATTTCTGGGAAATTGTAGCCGAAAAAAGTTTTAAAATAGTTTATGAAGAATAATTATATTTTCACCCCTAAACGTTTTCTTTTAATTGAGAAGTTAGAATTTCAAATGTATATTAAAAATAGTTTTCATGTTCCTAAAAATAGTTTCTTTCAATATTTAAAAATATTTTTCAAACTTTTCTGATAATACCTTTCATATTACCACAAATTTACTCTTTGGATATTATATATATATATATATATATATATATATATATATATATATATATATTATATATATATATAATTACATTTTAGCACATATTTCAAAATATTTGTTTTTGCATATAATCAAAAATTGAATTTTGAAATATTTATTTTTGCAATTTATCAGAAATTGATTTTGAAATATTTATTTTTGCATATTATTAAAAATTGAATTTTGAAATATCTATATTTGAATATTATCAAAAATTTTATTTTGTAATATCTATTTTTGCATATTATCAAAAACTGAATTTCAAAATATCTATTTTTGCATATTATCAAAAATTGAATTTCAAAATATTTTTTTTTTTTGGATATTATCAAAAACTGATTTTCAAAATATTTATTTTTGGATATTATCAAAAACTGATTTTGAAAATATTTATTTTTGAATATTATCAAAAATTGAATTTCAAAGTACATATTTTTGCATATTATCAAAAATTGAATTTCAAAGTATTCATTTTTGCATTTCATCAAAATGTGAATCACAAAATATTTATTTTTGAATATTATTAAAAATTGAATTTTGAAATATTTATTTTTGCCTGTTATCAAAAATTTTATTTTGAATGATTTATTTTTGCCTATTATCACAAATAATTTTAAAACTTACATTGATTATATTTTTAAGAAATATAACATCTTAAAATTAAACTTGATACATGAAAACCTCAATATACTTTAATTAACATACAGAATTTCATGAATTCTCGGAGCTTTTATATTATTTTTAACAAAGCACGAAAATAAAATAATTTATTTTTACAGATAAATGAAGTAAATGTGCATAAGCTTAATTAAATGAAATATTATATTAATTTCTTCAACAAATTTTATTTATTATTCAAAAAAGAATTAATTCCACAGAGCATTAAAAACCACTGTTTTATTTGCATTAACCGAGAGAAGACGAAATTAATTTTATTATTTATTACCCACATCTCCTGGAAAATTACAAACATATATTACCTTGCATTTAAAGCAATGAGTTGATTCTGTCTGCAATTTTTTTAAATATTTTAAAAGCTCAACTAAGATGTGTTTTTTTTTTATGTCTAGAGCCCCTGTCTTATTTACTTTTTACTCGAAGGGAAATTCTCTCTGAAATTTACTGCTTGATGTTTAAATAAAAATAACTTTGTTCTCTTGAATTAAACAGCAATGAGACATTAATTAAATTTTGTGTTTATATCGTTTACATTCACTTTCAGTGAATTTGATAAAATCTACATTTCTTTGCAAATCCCAATTTAAAGTGGCGTTTTTAAAATCGTAGTAACTAAACTTTTTCAATCATTATGAAATAACTAAAGAAATTTAATGGAAGGAAAGTTTTAGTCATAAAAGCTGCTTATACTTATTTGAAAATTATATCGATCTCTTTCACGAAGTACCATGTGCATTGACAGTTTTTCTTCTGTTTAAACTCTTTTGCAGCGTTGAAGATTTAATTTTGTAGAATAAAAAAGTAAGAAAAACTGACTCAATATGATCGAAAAGAAATAGTGAAATTTGTACATGAAAATCCTGATAAAAACAAGAAAAATAGTGACTGAAATCACTTCTGAAATAAGATCTCTGCAAAAGGAGGTTTTGACACTATCTACATTCTAAAGTCATTTCTGTTTTTGCTTAACATGTTTTGTGAAAAAAATTTCTATTCCTTCATCAAATCTTTACAATTTTTTATCCAATTATTATCTTACAAAGATTTATTTCTACTTACAAAACAAGCCCGCCAGGCTTTCTCAATTAGATCATAAAAATTCCTCGCATTTATAAATGCAGAATTCAATAAAAACAATATAAACAGATATTGAGACGTTTTCTCAACTGATGAATATGGGATTCTACAAATGGAGTTATTAATAATAACTAAATATTCAATGCTGGCGTCCTGGCACAGAAGCAGCGCGTCTTCCTTGTAATCTGGGATTACCGGGTTCGAGTCCTGGTTAGGGCACGGTTGTTCTGTGTTCTATCTGTGAGGCGTGTGAATGTGCCCTCCACCTTATGAAAAAGGGGGCTACACAAGAGTTTGGGATGAGTATCTACCTGAAGTCGTACTCTTGGTCCTAGTCGGCGCTACTTCAAAGAAGACGCATTATTTCGGGTTAAATTTGCAGAGGGCAAGCGCCATTAGTAGCCACAACAACATATTTTCGATGCCTTTCTTTAGCTACTTTATAAAGCAATGTTCTTTGAAATTAATTTCGAAATTAAATTCGAACCTTATCACTCAGACTTATTTTCTTATCCAGTTTTATTCCATTTGTTATTTTCCAAGGATCAATTTCTATTCAGAATATTTCAGTGCAAAACGATTTGGTTAAATATTTTCAATTTGATCCCAAAGGAATCTTTAAGTTTTTAAATATAGAATTCAATAGGAACATGAAAAATAGATTTTGAGAAGTTTTTTTAATCTAAGGAATATAGTATCTTCCCAAATGGAGTTCTTAACACTATCTACATTTTCAATGCATTTCTGTTGCTGCTTTATAAAGCATGTTCTTTGGAAATAATTTCGAATTCTTCGCCAAATCACTGAGATTTGTTTTCGTATCCAGTATTATTCCATTTGTTATTTTTCCAAGGATAAATTTCTATTCGGAATAATTCAGTGCAAAACAATCAGGATAAACAGTATTAATTTGATCCCAAAGGAAACTTCAAATTTTTAAATATATAATTCAATAGAAACAAGAAAAATAGATTTTGAGAAGTTTTTCTGATGAAAGGAATATAGTATCCCCACAAATGGAGTTATTAACACTATCTACATTTCTCAGGCATTTCTGGGAAATGTAGATAGCCGTTTAATAAAAAATTATTCTATGAAATTAATTCCTATTTCTTCACTACACTTCTGTTGTTATTTTCTTATCAATCTTCCTTTTACTGATATTTTCCAAAGATTGATTTCTATTCCCAAGAATTCAGTGCCAAATGCAAAAGATGTTGTTCAAGATAGAAAAGAAATTCGAGATCAATTTGCAAATGAGTTTGCTCAGTGATGTCGTTGGGATGGTTCCTTTTCTTCTTTCATTTCATCTTGTTTGGTAACAAACGCGGATTTTATGGAGACCAGGAGAAGAAGAACCGTCACATCCTCAATGATTTGGAACATCTGGTGTAGAGCATTTTAAGAAAAGGGAGTTTATATCTGGAATTTCAGAAGGACATTTTTGTTCATTTATTTTAGTTGAGAAATATTTTGAGGCGATGTAAGAATAAGAGTTCCGTTGCTTTAATAAATAAAACAAAATAACGGGCATAAGAGAGTTTTATGGAAACCAAAGAATAATAATAATCTCGTTATAAGTAGAGCCGGAATTCATTTAAGCACAAAAATTTGAATTGAAAATGAAAATTATATTTTATTATTCTATATTAACAATATTAGAATTTAGATATAAAAAAACTTCATTTCAGAAAGGAAGTGTATTTTATTTAAGCAACTTTCCCACAAGGGTGCACTTCAGAGATAAGGATGATAGACTTCCTGCATAGGCTTTAATTCTCACTACCTATGTTATTTTAACTGGTTTAGTTATTTTAACTTCAAGTTGTAAAAAAAATAGGTTTATTTTGGAATGGATTCTAATTTTGGATGGTAATTTGTACTCGCTAGTTTCTTTGTATAATTATGGGTTTATTAATTTATTTGTATACTTCATATATGAGAAAGTAAAAAATTGAAGGTTTAATAACAGATTTTAATAAATTAATAATAATAATAACTAGTTCATAATAAGATTCTAATATCAATACGTATAAATTCTTTGACAAATAAAAAAGTGAGTTTATTATATTAATTTTCATTTGCTTTTGTTTATTAATTTGCAAAAAAATTTAAAGGAAAATGCATGAAAATTCACGTTGTAGCTGTTTGGCCTATTTCTAGTTATACTTCAACCTATTCGTTGAATCTATAGTTTACAAACTAAATTGAACTATTTAGAATAGTTAACGAGCTTCAGCAGGTGTTCCTTTATAGAAAAACAGATGTTTAGCCGTTTTGATGAAGTGTTTCGTTTCGTTACATTAACATTCCTTTTTAAAGCAACACTAGAGATAATTTGGGACAGACCTCGTAATTATGAACACAGTCCGATGACGAGGACGACACCTGAGCCACACAAGCAGGAGAAGGCTGTTTGACCCTGCCGAATTTAACGTTCAACAGACCCTCTTATACGACGGTTCTTCGATAGAAACGGGTCTGAAACCCTACAGACCTTACCAACATGTCACCGTGGCCCTAAAAATGATGTAAGTTGTCTACCGATGAGGAGAAGTGCTTCCTATGGGATAGGTTGTACTGTGTCTAGTAAAGTCGTAAGGATTCAACCATGATTCCACTAGTGTTGCTGTCATGACTATGCGGTCAATCAAACCATTTCCCTTAATGACGCATCTCGTTAAGGTTACTTAAGTATGCTACTCCTTTCCACTCTAAAATAGTCAGGTAATTCTGTTGTTAAAACTGTTTCACATTATTGAGGAGAAAATTTAAACATTTTGGTGGGTCATTCTTTGTGAGATGGATTAATTTGGACAATTCGGCATTTCATAACTTGATTCATTCTTGGATGATAAAAACAGAATGGCCAATGACAATTCAAATCTGGAATCATTTATGCATTATGCATCCTTAGTTCTTAATTTAAGTGTAATTTGTAAAAGATTGAATTAATACTGATAATAAATATAAATTAAGGTTTTATTTTTGTAGTTCTCGCCTTAAAGCAAAATTGATGATTCATTGTTGGCAATCTCAGTATATACGATTGTATTTCTCTGCTAAATAGACATATTAGATCACATCTCAGTGATTTTTCTTGATACGAATTATTTTTTAAAAATCTAGCTACATAAGGATGGCATATTTGATCGAATAGTTTATTTGATGACAAAGTGCATTCATTGTCTGATTTTCAATAATTATTGTGATACCATAATGTATTAGAAAAATTTTCTAAATCAAAATTTTAGCCTTACAAAGGTTTTTTTAAATTATATTTTTAAAAGATACACGATTTAACATTATTTTTATAAAAGAAAAAAAATTATTTTATTTTACACTAACATTAATTTTATTGAAGGAGTCAGTGGTTTCATTTTTCCTTTCAACGGAAGAAAATTTAAAAATTAAGATCATATTCATCAAAATTCGTTCTAGGGTTTTGTATCAAGGAACAAAATTCCTGTTTTATTAATTTAAATACTTCTATAAATAAGCATTCAATGTATAAATTAAGACACTTTTAATACATTTATAAATTAATATAAGTTATTGATTCACTGAAAATAATTCTATATGAGTCCAAAATGTTTTTTTATTTCCTTTTCAGCGAATTATAAAATTGCCCTGTGCAGGGGCTTAAACATAAAAGTCTGTGTGTTTCTATTGTTCATGACCATGCTCAAAGTCTACGATATTATGTGAGAGAATAAAGACAGTGGAAAAAAGATATATCAGAAAATATACCAGACAGTTTGGGGGTGACCACTTCCTCCAGTTTTATTTATAAAACCTCTTAGATTTTTTTAGCAGTTATACATTGTATGTGTGCTTATTTTTTATTTTAATCGAATTCATAGTGAAACAAACTATTAAAATAAAATTAATCCCACAGACATGATTACTCTAAAGATAAAGATTGGTTTTCTTCAAATATAGATACTACTAACTTTAGTTAGAGATATACCGATTTGCTTTTTCACAGCATAACATTTTATAAATTTAAGAATAAGTCAATAATTCTAATTAATTTTAATAAAATTAAATTTTACTTGAACAGGGTAATTATATGTCTTTAAAACATGCATGACTTACAGATTCATGTCGTTTATTCGATGGCCTGCCGGCTTGCTGGCACAGAGGTAGCGCGTCTGCCTCGTGTTCTGGAGGTCCCGGGTTCGAGTCCCGGTTCGGGATTGGTTGTTCCTTTGTGTGCTATCTGTGAGATGGGTGAATGTGCCCCCCCCCTGTAAAAAGGGGTTGTGCAAGCGTATGTGTGTGTGTATCATCTTCATATAAGCTAGAAGTCAGACTTCTGCCCTCGGGTGCTCAGGGGTTCATACCCTCAGAAGCTACTGCACCCCTCTTTCCGTGGTAAAAAGCGGACACGACATCATCATCATCATCATTCGATGGTCTCCCTTATTGGATGGAGATCACCACAATAAAAATTGTTTTGAACTTTTCATATGAATTTTTAGTATTTTGAAATCAGGAGGGTTAAGACATTCATGTGGTTTAAACTTCTACCTAGCATGAAATGGGCTGGTTTCATTAAACAAAAAGAAACCACTTAGAATTTTTTCCACACTTAGTGCAAGATAGGCATGATGGTGTTTATTGCAGAAAACAAAGTTCCTTTTTTTCTGTTGTAGGTAAATCTCTCTAGGAAATACTCTGAATAGAAGGATTTAGAGCATGGTTTTAATCAAAACATTTGATTTTCCACTCACTTTTGCAATTGCTTAGTGATTATATGTTAAATCCCTACTTATCACAGGGTATGCAGCAAATCTCTTAAATCACGAAAATTACCAAGATGAATTTATCTACCTTCTAATATGAATATAATTTAACAAAGAAACTAAATCATGGAAATTTTACTCTTATTTCCTTCCAATTGTTTCCTAACTCTAATAAACATTTCACAGTTTTATTCTTTTATCTACATATTTTTAATTTATAGGCACATATAAATATAGATTTATGTATCATTACCGCAATGTTAGATTTGTTTTTAGTTTAAATGCACATGTACAGTTCTGATGGGGAAACTGAAATATGTAGTTTCCCCTGTGTTTTTACTAGTTATTCGTTTTTATCAAGATATAGTATTCCAATGTATATAGATGGGCAAAAATCCTTTCTACGAATTTGCTAAAACCTGAAACATACCTAAGTTTTCGTTTTCATCCCCACCCCTATACTCCTGGCTCATCACATTTTGCCAATTATAATATTCTCATCACATGGCTAAACGGACTGAAAAACTCTATTTCTAAAACGTGAACTTCAAAATTAAAATGTTTAAATTCATAAAATAATTTTAAAGTTGAATATTTTGAAAATAACAATGTTTTGAAAACTTCACCTGTAAGAAAGTAAAAAAAAAACATCTTTAATTAGTCTTGAAATTAAACCTTATACCTAGATAATGAAATCCAAAATGCGTCTTCGAGTTACTTTAATTTAAGATGAATATATACTTATTAAATTATGTATTATGAATACCAGAAAGTAAATAAACAATTCTTAAACCAAAAGTTATGAAAGAAAATTGCATTACTTAAACTAAAATATTTTCATTATCTAGTGGAATTTCATAGATATATAACGTCCGATATTCTGAATCAAGGATTTATTTGATTATCACAACCTTAACAATATTTTGATTGAAATAAACAAATCTTTCTATTAAGTAACACTACAGCACAATTGCAGACAGTATACTAATACTAAATTAAAACTATACAAGAGCCGAATAGAAAATATGGTGAATTCGACACAGCAACAAAAAGTATTCAAATTCTAAAATATAATGCCAATTTTGGACAATAAAGATTTCATGGATAATACTTTATTCTATTCAAAACATGAAAAAAAATCTCAAAATTTCTCGAAAGAAAGGGGCTATAGACCTGTTTTTTTCGGCAAAAATCTGTTTAGACTCCTATTCATAGAAGTCATAGCTTTCAAAGCACTTTTCGATTGCTTAAAAGACTTGCCAAATTGTTTTCTTCTTTTTTATCGATACGGTTTTGTTAGTGGCATTATCTTTGTCCCACCGCCATTTTCTATGAATCCAACGCTATTCAGGGGAACTAAATGCGAAACGGAAAAGATGTTGCCCAAAATAGAAAACGAATTCGAGTTCCATTTGCAAATGAGTTCGCTCAGTGAGGCTATTCAAGTATTGTTTTTATTTATTTTTTTCTATCTTATTTGGTAGCAAAAGAACAGTTTTATGGAAAAACCAGAAAAAAATCATTCCCTTAAAGATCTGAGACATCCGGTGATACACATTTGAAAAAAAAATCAAGTTTATATCTGAATTAAAGAACAGACGATTCTTCTTTCTGTTTCGTTTGCAACAGAGAAATATTTTGAATAAATCCACTAAAGTAAAAATGTACCAGCAATTATTGAATATTTCATAGGGATACAATCAAGATATATTTAATAGAACGAATTGAACACGTTTAAAATTCAGGCTTAAAAATAAAATATTTTCTATTTTCTTTCCTCGTCCATATTTGCACGGTACGTTAAAGAATATAATTCAATTATTTCATAAATTTTAGTTATTTCATGGAATGACTGATCATATTCTATGAAATAACATATTGAATATTTTTACAATAAATATTTATAAAGTTAAAATTATAACTGTTAAAAAGAATTTAACTGAAAAAAATATTTTTTTAAATTTTAAATGGGTATATTTTTTTTACTGTCGAAGGTTTATTCACATATTCAATCTTATTTTCTATAATTATAGAATAAATATTATATTTTATTATAAAAAAACTCATTTACTGAAACTATTAATAAAATAAAAATGTGCTTATTTTTTCCCTACGGCAAGACATGTTTTATCATTAAAGAATATAATTCAACTGTTTCATTAAGTCCCTAGTTAATTATTGAAATAACTTCTCCTATTCCATGACATAACTTATTTCTTATTTTTATATTAGTACGTTTATAATGATAATATTATAATTCTTAAGAAGAATTATTTCAAATCTGAAAAATTATCAATAAAATTTTTTATCTCCGTATATTTTTTTCTAAAGACGTAAATTATTCACATAATTAATATCAGCGTCGATAATTTTCCTATAATGCTGTAATTTGTTATAATTGAACTCATTTGCTGGACTCTTAATAATCTAATACAATTTTTTAACACATACTATACAAAGGTCAAATTACTTTAAGATGACTTGATGTTAGTTTTTTTCAATCAAATTAATTTTAGAAAACATAAATATACATTAAAGCATTTACATTTTTAGAGGCAGAACAAACAAGAGATAAATGAAAAAAATTAAATTTTAAACAGAAATCAAAGTTATAAGTGAAATAAATAACCATACAACACCACTTTTGAACAAGTAAAAGTTTCTTTTGATGACGATATCCTCAAAGTCAATTTCATTTCAATTTTAAACATGGAATAAAAAATTAAAATAATTCTAAGTAATAAATGTGTGGCTCAAAATTTTACTTGAAAAATTCTCTCTACGAGATCGATTTTTGTAAAACAAACGGAAGATTTTTGTATCCTTTGAAAAGTGTGAAATTTGGCCCGAAAACATACATAATAATAATAAATAACGTATTATTAACCCAAAATAATAATTAAAGCATGAAAGAAAAAAAAACATACTTAAAATTACTAGTTTACAACATGGTGATTCATAATTAATCTAATTTATATAATGAATAGATTTATGTTTAATGTGAAGATATAATAAATAAAATAAATATTTCTATTTTATTTTGGCAACACCAATTTTCATCAAATCATAGTTTAAAGTATAGGTTTAATCAATAAATGAAAAATTATTAAAAAAATGTAAATAAATGCAGAAAATTTGTGTGTGTGTGTGTTTATTTTTGTTTTAATCACAAAAATTTTAAATGCGATCAATTATTTAGTAGATGCAAAATTCTTTCAGTATATTCTCTAATAATTGCAATTACACGGTTATATTCTAAATTTTTAGTAAATGCATTAAAATCTGTTTCTTTATACACTAAAAAATTATAATTTATTTAATCCTATTAATTCTTTAATCAATTAAGGATAATTGCATCAACTAATTGATTTTTAATGGCTTTACCTTCTTCCTATGAAAATGTTCAAGAAAAGATTATAAGACTTACTTCTATTTAATCCATTTAATTGATGCATTTCTTTATTATAAGAGAATCTTAGGATATAACTACTTAAAATATGCATTTAAAGTATCAGGGCGATCTTATGACATAATACTCTAATAAGATTTTAAAACTTAATAAAACATTCTTTTTTTCTTAAGAGAATTAGAGTTCTATTCGACTGAATCTTTACTATGAGAAATTTTTTATTCGAAAATCGTTTGCTTTTTAGTTGCTAATTAAATGTAGATTTTATTTTCATCTTAACATAAAGTAGAGCTAAGCTATTAACAAAACAGTAATTAATTTTTTTTCATTTTAATTTTCAATTAAGAAATTAAAACTCTATGCTCTTCATATTACTTATTAAAAAAGGGTTTTTAAAAGGGGGCAAGGTAATTAATGAGATTCTTTTAAAGAATTTTTGAAGCTTTTATGTTGCACTTAAATAGCCAAATATTGAGAACGAACACAATTTTTATTTTTTGATAAAACACCTTTTTATTTATGCATTTTTAAATGATCTTGTCTGCCTTATAAAATCGGAAATTTAATTTTTTAAAACACACTTTATAATTAATTCAAAGGCGAAAGAATTATTTTCTGAAAATATAAAGAACTATCCAGAATAAACAATTGTTATAAATTTTATACCGAAAAATGAAGCACGCTGAAAACGGAAAAAGAGCAATAAAAAGATACTTTTTCCTTTACCTTTTTTATGTATTAAAACTGAATTATTATACAGATGCTTATTTCTGATGACAATACATTAAATTACTTTAATTTACATATAAATCATTTATCTTACATAGTTGAATTTTAGTTCCTTGAACCATTTAGTGAACTTTAAATTCAATTGATTTTAAGAATCTAATATATTTATATCAATGAAGAACGTAATATATTAAAAATACAAATGCAGAAAATTATAGAATGAATTTTTTAAAACAACATGGTTTTATAAGTGTACTTTAAAAAAATTAAATATATGAATGGAAAATTATATTAAATGAATGACGAGACAGTTTTAGTAAAAGAAATTGATTCACTAATTAAATAACCTCAACGTTTATAAATTTATATAATGAACTCGAAAGAATTTTAATTTTCTTAAAGTGTTTTTATGTAACATTTACTTTTACACTTCTCTTTAGACATTTATATTCTGACATTAAAAAACTTTCAAAAGTTAGTGTTCAACTAAAAAAAAAACTTTTTCTATTAGTATTCTTTCATTTTTTTCTTCCCTCCAAATTCTCTTGTGTTTGGCCAAAGAAAGAAAGAAATGCGAGGAATGCAAAAAGAAAGAAATGCAAAGATTTAATCTCGTTTACAAATAAAAAAGTTATATCTTAAAACAAGCACTCATCGTAAAGCCATTCCTAATAGTAGAGTAACGAATTCAGTAATTGGAAATTCTTATGTTGCTGAATTCCAAAGAGGATTCGTTGCTTATTCAGCAAGACTATTAAAGTTCCTGTAATAGTCTTGACAGTCAAAAACACAATGTTTATTGTGACATGCCAATATAGAGATGAGATTTTGAAACATGTGACACTCATGTCATGTGACCGTGCAGTAAAATAACTATATCAGTATGGCTACGTCTAATGTTGTTACAAATCTGTTATCTCATTTTGCTTTCCTGTCAAAATCTGCTATTTGTGATAGATAGTTAGAAAAAAGTATTATAAAAAGATTCTTAATAAATTATAAACTAATGAACAATGATATTGTTAATAATCTTGTCGATTATTTGGAGGCTAGAAGACTTTGGCAAAAAAAAAGAAATTCTAGAATATTCAAGAATTAAGAGTATATACCTACAAGATTAAGGTCTGAAAATTCTACTGGAGAAAAATCTGTAATGCCTTATTTGAATACCAAGAAAAACGAAAGAAATCATAAACGAGATTATCATTCTCTAAAGTTCGTATGTGGAATAAGTTGGGGACTATTGAACCAAGGGTCGACAAAAATCTGTAGGCGAAAAATAATTTTATTAACTGCACAAGCATCTCAAAGTATCATCTTTTAATAACGCGTTGCCATTGAAATTACAAAAGTTCTGATTTAAAAAATAAGGAAATGGCTACAGCCAATAACTAGAAAAATGTCATTTTGATCACATGATTATATGAAATGAAACAAATAGGAAATGGGATGTTGTTTTTTTAAACAACAAATGCGAGAAAACTTTTTTGGATCGTTTGCAATACCAAAATTACTAATTCAATGAAACAATTAAAATGAGTATAAATATAATTTATCTTGCACCAGCTCGGGGTACTTGACCTTTCAAGAAATGATGTTCTGACATGACACGATAAAATATACATAGCAGATTTCATTTTAATCTTTTTATTGTTATTAAGTTCGTGAAATGCTATCTACCCACCATATTTTTCAAAACAGGCTTTAGTATAATAAATATCATATTACGTTATTTAATCTGTTGGATTACATTAACCTTCCGCAATATTTAAAACAATATATGACTACAAAATACGACAAAAATATATTGAACTAAAAATAAATCAATATTTTATAAATTAAATTAAATCTGCTTGAAACTTTTTATCTTTATCAAACAAACATCTAAATATACTAAATAAAATTTCCAAATAAAATAAATATACTGAAAGAAGAAGATATTACTATAGTTATATTACTAAAACCTTGAAGCTTTAAAATTTGTGGCCGTGTTTTTCAGTTTTCTAAATATTAAAAGAACAAGAAGAATACATTTTATCGTTACATTAAAAAATAATCTTTCTAATCATTTTTTTCCTTTGCAAAATTTATAAAATGGAAATACCGATGAAATGAGATAATCCACTAAGAGACGAAATGGAATAATCCTAAAAGATTAGATTTCAGTACAAGGAAGACATTTAATATGTTTTAAAACACACTTAAGGCTCATATTCTTATTCGAGATATATCGTTAGCTAGACATCATTACTATGGAAATAATTTGTCATTGAAAATCTCAAAACATTCATCTCAAAACATCCTTATGTGATGCTAAAAATTAAAAATTCGCAGAGTTTCAATAATAATCCTAAATTCGTTATTTTTATTTCTTTTTCTCATTTGCAAAATAATGTGAATTTTATAGAAATAGAAAAATAAGATTTGTCATTCTCCCAATTTTATTAAATTTCTGCTGATGCTTTAAAACAGTTTACAAGAGTGTTTTTTCTCAATCGCTATAAGCAGATATTTTTACTTTAATAAAATATTCTAAGCTATTATTTGCTTTCAAAGCTCCTCTACAATTGTTTAATTGATGCATTCTACTTGCATTTTACATATTTCATTCTCTTCTTTTGCTCCAGACCATAATTTTTGTATTCCCTCCTCACTTGCATCTCATTGTTATTTTGTATGAATCGAATTCTATTTAGAATTCAATACCAAACTGTAAAACAGGTTGCTTTGAATGAAAAACGAAATTCATATTCCATTTGAAAACAAGTTCAATCGCCGTTACTTTTCAAAATTCGTTATTTTTATTTCCTTTTCTTGTTTGAAAATGATTGAATTTTTATAGAAATCGAAAAACTAAAAATAGCGGCTCGCTCAAACGTGCTGAATATCTGCAGATTCCCATTTCTTGAAAAGTAGATTTTATATCGTAATTCTCCACATTCTTTTCCGTTTATTTGTTGGTAAGAGTTATATTTCAATAAACATTTACTTTGTTATAAGAAAAAAAAGTAATAATGTGTCGAAATCTTCATAAGGATTTAATAATAAATGTTATTACAAAAAAATATAATAATGTAATTTAAATACTAGTTTTTGGGATGTATTACAAATGGAAAATGTGAATCTGCAGATATTCAGCAGAAAATCGTTCGTTAATAGTTCGAAAAATCTATAAATTACATAAAATATATTTACAGAAAAGCTAAAAGATTATGTATTTTATTTAATAAAATTTAATTTACAACTCATATAAACATCGTGGAATCTAATTTTGCAAATGTAGTTAATATGTAATTGAGAAATTTTAAAAACTCAACTCGAATACACATTCTTAGATTAACACAATCACATTTTTGTTGAAATTATAAAGCATATAAAATATCATATCTTCAAATTTATAGTAATTATTTTAAAATTTTTGGCGTAACTAAAAGAATCAATCGATTCGGGAAATCGAGAAAGAAATAAGGTCACATTAAATCTAATGGAGTTTTTTAATGATATGAAATTTCATTATCAGATGTTTTTGTTAATGACTTTACAATGATTTCTATTATTAGTTTATTTTTATTAATTATTGAGCAAAGTAAATGATATATTTTTCGTCAACTGAATTTAACATTTCAGGATGAAGAATTTAATCTTTAATTTTCATGTTAATCACGTTTAATAGTCATAATTATGAATAATTTTTCCTTTTTATAAAAACGATTGCAACTGAAATTAAGATAATTGCTCAGTAATACAAAAATGCTCTTTCTTCCACGTCAGTGAATTGTGCATGATAATTTATATTTCATAACGAAATAAAATTTTGACGAAATAAAATTATATCGGCAATGTAATTTCATTAGTATGTACATATTCTGCACTCAGAATAGAATATATTGAACATTATGGTTAAGTAAATTGGCTTCTAAAATTAAAAAAAAAATTGCCAAAAACTTTTCTCATTTAATGATTTTGATTCTTATTGGTAGAATAACATACTAAAAACACAAAAAAGTTAGAAGAATGTATATTACTTTAACACCAAAAAAAAATTTCTAACATTCCCGTTCATGGGTTTGGTTAGTCAATTAATTTTTTCAAATGCCTTCTTTAATTTTTGCATTATTTTGCACTACAAAGAATAAATTGTTCACTAACCTAAGCCAACTTCAAGAGATCTTCACATTATATTTTATATGGAGCGCTTTGAGTTTTGCTTCACCTCATAATACCTAAACATACATATCGATCTTTTCTTTTCCCTATTTGATAAAAAAAAAAGAAATACTGTGTTCACTAATATTGTTTTCCTTCGCAACCAGCTTCTTATTAAAGAATACATATTTATGGATAATTTTAATGAATGTCCATGTTCACCGACCTTGGAGAGAAACAAGTAATCACTTGCGAATAAGAGAAAAATATCGAGGAAAAAATAGTTTTTTAAAAAATGAAAGATTTATAGTGATATTTGTATCAGGAGCCGAGATTTATAAACTCTTCCAGAAAATTTCATTCTCTATAGAGAAACTAAAAAAAGTGCTCATCTAAGGAGTCAATTATCTCTTTGAATTGTTGACAACATTGGCACGTGATATTCTATTTAGAAATATGTTGTCAGCTCATATTATTATTACTAACAATTACTATTTTATGTGCACATGGTGCCTAAATTTGTGTTCCTTTTACACCTTGCCGTTTGAAATATCTGTAGCATAAAAGTGTCATTTTCCATTATTAAGATAGATTTCTTTCACCGTCGCAGCAATGCTCAATTTTCATGATTAGTTTTAGTATTAAATTCCAGTAACAAATATAATGATTTTTTCCCATCTGCATGATCATAAGACTGTTTATATATTTCAGAAAAGAAAAATATTTTGCTGGATTTGTTATTTGTTGCGACATAAGTTTTTATTTCCTCTCGTGAAATTTCAAAGCTGAGACAGATGTTATTTTTCCGTTAAGCGATAGTATGTAATAACATCCCCTTCCATGTCTACACGATTGAAAATCCATCATCATGTTATTATAGATGAACTTCCTTATAAAGCTGTTAAATAATAATTTAATAACAATGATCCTGCTATTACTTAACATAAAATAATTGTATATTGCGTCAAATATATTCTGTACATAATAAGAATGCTACAAGATAAAAGTAATAGAAATTTTTATTCTACTAATCTCTTGAGAAATTAAAGAAGCATTTGAATTTAAAATATTAGGAAGCTATAAAATAAAAGGTGCCATTTTTTAAAAAATAGTTTTTAAGGTAGTTATTTGAGGATCAAGTAGGTTCATGTTTTTATATTATACATTTTTAATTAAAAGAAAAGTGTTCCAAAAATTATTAGATATATACTTCGAATTTAAACTATCGCGAATCTGAATTTCTTTTATTTCTTGTATTAAAACTTCTATAAACTATGAACAAAGAATTGAATCAATATTTATTCCCTGCCCTTTTTTCGATTTTTAAAACTAAAAATTAAAATCGAATTTATGATTTATTTTCTCCTTTTTGATTTAAAAAAGTAACTTAATTTTATGGTAAGGGGATATACTGATATATATTTAATTATTCAATAATATCGCAATAAGTTTATTTAAATTAGGAATGTTATTTTTTAAGTAAATTTATATAATTAATATGTTAATTAGTAAAAGAAATTTTCTCATACCTGAATGAATCTTAGATTAGGTTTAGTTAACGTGGTGCAAATAGAAAAAAAAGCATAAAGTAGATTGATATGTTTTTAATGCAATTTATAAACCAATAAACTTGATTAGAGTAGGAAAATTAAATGGTAATATTTAGTAAGAATATCAAATTGCATGATATTTTACAACGACTAATTAAATCCCAAAATAACGGTAATCTCCTGTAATAGTTTCTGAATTTTGTAACCAGTTTTACTTTTTCCATAACTCGTCTAAAACAATCAAGATTTTGTGTCAGAACAAGTTAATAGAAACAATTTGCAGTTCCAATTTCAATTTTAGTAAAAAATTAAACATACTCATAAATTTTAAGATGCTTCCATCATGATTAAAATATTTTAAAGCCAAGTCGAAATCAAAGGAACAAGTAAGAACTTATTGTGCTTTGCTCAATACTTTTCTATAACAGCAAATTAAAATAATAAATTTTTACTTCTTTTCTTTCATATTTAAAAAATATATGTTAATTTAAGTAAATAAGTAATTATAATTATAGAAATGAAAAAAATAAATGTCGTTTCATTACAATGTAATTTTAAATTATACATACGAATTCATATTACACAGAATTACGCATAGAATACTTGCATTCATATTACAAATAAAATTCCTTTTAACCAGTTAACTGTTTCGTCCTCTTCGGAAAATACGCACCAAAATTGAATCCCATAAATTTAGCGATCTCTAGAATACTGATTAAATACAATTGCGAATGTTTGACGAGTATTCACGTCATTGCTAAATTTTTGGAACACAAAGAGCATTTGACGAGTATTCTCGTTATTGATAAATTTTTGAAGCACTATTTAGATACGCATTTCTAAAGAGGTTGAAACAGTGAACTGATTAAAAGGAGTATTGTAGCGACACAAAATTACAACAAATCTTCTGTAATATGTACTATTTATAAGAAAAAGAATCGCCTTCTCATTAGTCACTAGAAGCAAAGAACTAAGGTATATTTAATACTTGGAATTTGATGATGTTCAATTATTAATCGATAAAAATTCGCATCCCTGGAAGCTTATTTTTTAAGACTCCAAATTTACTTTCAAATATACTTTATAGAATGAGAGCACGCACTCCCACTAGATTTATTTTTCAAAATATCATTTAGTCCAATAATTCAAAACTCAGATTTCAACGTTTTCTCTCAAAAATTATTGCTGCATATTATTTGTTTCTAAGCAATTTAAAATTTAAAACAATGTTTCATTAATAATATTGCCAAGGAATTAACATCCACCTAGCTTTTCCAGGTCCATAGTAAAAAGGTGATAAAATTAAGAGAGTGAAATTAATTGCAATGGCATGCGTGAATTATTTGTAAAGTTTGTGAGTTATCCGTGAGTTATTTATATTATAATGAGTGAAATTATTTTGTAAAAAATAAAGGTCATTTCATTACAACAGAATTTCAAACTATACATACAAATTCATATTACATAGAATTACACATAGAATCCTTACATTCATGTATTATAATGCATGCGTGAGTTATTTGTAAAGTTTGTGAGATTATGCGTGAGTTATTTGTAAAGTTTGTGAGTTTATGCTTGAGTTATTTATATCATAATGCGTGAAATTATGTGAAAAATATTAAAATCATTTCATTACACCATAATTTCAAATTATACATACGAATTCTTATTACTCAGAATTACGCATTGAATCTTTACATTCATGTATTATAATGCATGCGTGAGTTATTTGTAAAGTTTGTGAGGTTATGCGTGAGTTATTTTTATTATAATGCGTGAAATTATGTTTTAAAAAAAAGTCAATTCATTACAACATAATTGGAAACTGGAAAAGTGTACTTAGGTAGAAACTTTGGTGAGAATTTCGAGAAATGATCTAAATTTAAATTGGAATTTAACTATACTTATGTTACAGACAATATGAATATATGTTTATTATTAATACGTACCGGTCATTATTAATAATAAGCAAACCAGTTAGTATAAATAATGACAGTTAAGTAATAATAATTACTAATATTAACAGTTCATTATTAATAATAATCAATTAGTATTAATAATAACCAATAATTTACATCGATTGTAACATATGTATCTAATTACCGATCATTTGATTGTTAAAATATAATTATTTTTTGTCAAAGCACGCGCTAAAAACTGATTCCGCTGTATTGTTCTCATTTCCTGAAAAATAGGTTTTTTTAATAGTTGTATAAATTTAAATTACTTTTCAGTCACTCCATACTGATATTTTTTTCCTCAAACAATCTATTAATTTTCTATAATTTTAGGAGGAAAACGTTTTTGTTTATTGTCACCGAAGTTTATAAAAGTAAGGAAATAAGTAACATTACTACAAAAATGGCTTTCCGTCATCTTTGGAATCTTTTCTATTAGTAAAATTTATACACTCAATCAAAATTGGTTTAAACTTATTAACCATTATAGTTTGATGCTTAAATATATATCGTTAAAGAAATTAGGATAATCAAGCTACAAAATAATCAATATTCCTACGAAACATCAAAGGGAGACAGTATTAATAAGCCTTTAAAACAGTACACATTAAGGTAAAAAAATTGGAAATCCGAAACAAATTTTTATTGAAAATAAAGTCAAGATTCTTATATGAAATTTCAACATAAAAAAAATGAAATTTTTTTTGATAGTTACACTTAACATTCAGTTCTCTTTGCTTGGAGCAAGAAATTCAAATTTTACATCGTGAAATTGGTTTTGTAAGAACGTGATTTTATGAACTGAAGTCAAATCAAATCACATCACAATAACTTAATTTTCCATCAAAGCAGCAAAAGCAGCTAGTACTATATAGCCTTAAAGCAGTACAGATTAAGGCTGAAAATTTGAAAATCTGAAAGAAATTAAATTGCTATGGATTTGAACATCAAGTCAAGATTCTTATATGAAGTTTGAACATAAAAAAATATGAAAAACATTTTAATAAGGACAATAAAAACTATTATTAAATTCTTTTTGCTTGGAGCAAAAAAATTCAAATGCTTCCATAATGAAATTGGTTAGTAAGAACGTGCTTTTATAAACCGAAATACCGAATTCGTTCTGAAATAGTTCTTTTTTATTATAACCCGCATTCAAAGTCTTTCTATTGTTGCTTAATAGATTTATCAACTAGTTCTCTACGCTTCAGAATCCTTTTATTTGGATTATAATTTTTATCCTTTGCAGAAATAGCAGGGAGATCGTTTGCCTCTTTCTGCCATTGTAATCTTCGAGCAATTTGAATGCCATTCGCGGTCATTCAACGCAAAGCAAAAAAGATGTAAAGCGAGTATAAAAATAAATTTCAACTCCATTTGCAAATGAGTTTGATCAGTAGTACTTTTAGATTTGTTTTTTATATAGCGTTGTTAAAAGAGACGAATTTTATGGAAATCTGTAAAAGAAGCATCATTCCTTCTTCGGTGATTTGAATGAAGTATTGACGCAAAGTTAAGAAATTCGGTTTTATAACTGCCATTTCATAAAAGACAGGTTTTGACAGCTTGCTTACCATGAAGGAGTATTTAGAATAAATATTTAAGAAAAAAATTGGAGATAAAAGAAAAAAAATAGTATAAAAAATAAATTTTTAAAATCAATTCCTACTTAGGTTAACAAAGAAAAAAATGCTTAGGTGTCTAGATAAAATGGATATTATCTAATTTTTTCTAGCATTAGATTATCTGAACAAAAGGAAACGAGGGGTTATTAGTCTTTTATTAACAAACAGATTTAATTTGCAAGGAATTAAAATGAATGGCTATTGTGAACATACATACATAATAAACAACATATATTTCAAATTGGGATTAAATGATTAAGTAATGTTTGCAGCAATAGTGCTAATTTAGAAGGTTGAAAAGATTTCTGGAGGAGGAATTCTCTTAAGAATATTGTTCATATTTGAAAAATTTGAATACATATATATAGAGTAAATAAATGACTCGGCCCATTTTTATAGTCGGCGTTAGTAATATCGGTGATTTTTAAATAAATAGGGAAAGTGATATTTAAAGTCCTTAGTAATAACCTTTAAAAATAGGTTTACAAATTAATAGATAAGTAACATGCTTCATATTTAATAAGAAGAAAAAAAATAGTTTAGAAAACAGCTCGGGTTTTATACCATACAAACAATATTTGCAGATATGTATGCTACATTATTTCATTTCACAGAAAATTATAATGGATAAAAAAAATCGATTCTCTGCTGTAATTTATGTTGTACATTTATGCTTAATATGCACCACCGAATATATTATATAAAGATTTATGGAATTAAAAATTAGAATTTGGGTACAAATGACAAAGAACATAACCCCCTGAAAGAATACAAAATGGCTATTTAGTAGATTGCTTAAATGAAATCATTAATGTAGAGAGATATATGCAACAATATATCAATTTGAAAATTTCATTTCATTATCTATTGCAGGAGGAATATCAAGAAGATAATGAAATAATAATGGGGTTACCATAATGTTTACCCTCGTATTGCCAAATAAATGTAATAAAATCATTCACCTGGGGAAGGAAATCCTTCATATTCAACAGATTCTCTTCTTTCCGACTTCTATTATATATATATATATACTTTTAAAAAGACATTTTGTTGAGACAGGGTCTTTTCACATGTAGATACAAAAAACTGACTTGATATAAAACTAGTTTGCATTTAAGTAAGACAAGCCGTTTTTTAGAGAAATGCAATAGTTTTCGTATGAAAGGAATTTTAATAAATTTATCTTTAATTTTTAACAAATATATTCGAGTGTTGTTTTTCCATCCAATATATCCATTTATGTTTCAAGTAAATAACCTATAACTCCCCCTCCCTAATACTGAGAATGCACTTCGTAATTTCGAACCACGGTCAGTTAACGAGGACGACACCTGAGCTAGTGCCCTCTCTCCAATCTCCACCACAGGACGTTTGGCTCTTTCGGATTTAACAGGCAACAGGCTCCCTTACACGACGGTTCTTAGGTGGAACCCTAAGGCTCACGAGCTAGGACCTTACCACTAGGCCACCACAGCTATTTAGCCCCCTCCCCTCCTCTGTCTTTAGAACAATTAATCACTAGTTATTTCAAGCACAAATTTATCTTTTATGATATTTGAGATGATATTTTTATTTATTCATATTATGTACAACATTCAAAACAAAATTTACATATTCATATCTGAATATTTAAAATCAAAAATATTAAAATATTGTATGCAATTGCATTATTCTGATAATTTAGAAGAAAGACATTAAATGTAATTATAACCTTTTGTCAACTCTAAACATGTTAATTTCATATTCATTAAAATATCTAAACAAACAAACAAACGATAAATTTTAAAATAGAAAAATTCATTCAAGTAAAATAACCTTTATTAACTTTACAATAAATGATAATGTTCATATCGTTATTGTAACAAAATCTATTATTTAAATCACAATGATTTGAAAGAAAATAGAATACAAAAGGATAAAGATTACAAATTAATACAAAGATTCAAAGTTTATTCAGTTTCTTAAAAACTGTAATGCATTAGGTACATAACATTTTTTAACCAATTATACATTTGTTATTTTTATCCTTGATTTTTTTTCGTACTTAGATATTTCTTTCATTATAAAGTTTCAATTATCTAACCAAAGTTTTTTATTATCCCCAAGGCAAAAAAAAGACATCATTAATGTAAGTCAGTGAACTCTGAAATTATCAATTCTTCATTAGCATAAGACTTTATAAAGGTAGAAAAGGTTATTTCATGAAATTTTTTTTGAATAAATCGAGTGAATTATTTGCTCTTCAATTAAAAACATAAAATGGTAAAACAAATTTGTTTTTTTTCGAATTCTGAGCTGGTTTAATTTGTTTTTAATCAATAATTTTATGAGTATTAATTAAAATTTCAATCTAAATAATATTTTTGCTAAGATAATATGTACCAAAATTGACGCATTTTTTTCAAATTCAATAAAAACACTCTTCAGAAAATACCATCCGTTTTTTTCACATATTACACAAATTTACCCTCTTATAATATATAAAATTAAATTAAATTAAAAACTTTTTTAATTCAAATTTATCCCAGAAAATATATGAAAACATTAATAAATTTTATAATCAAATTTAGGTTTAAAAAGCTTTTATTAATACATAAATTTATCTGGTTCATCATTTTCAAAAATTTTTTTTTAATGTTTAGTATAAAAATTTCTCAAAGCTATTATTACCCAATAATATTTATATTCATAAAATTGTCATATCATATTATATACCTCCAATTACTTTCATGGAATTAAAACTAACTTCTATGAGCCTCACGTTACATAGAGTTTGATAAGAAATCAAGCTAAAAAAAGAGATGAAAGATTAAATACTTTATCTTCAACATAATAGCAATTAATTTGATTGAAAATTCAAATATTATGTTGGTTATATGATTGTGAAGATTTCCATGATAGAAAACAAGAAATCTATTTAATATACGTAATGCAAGTACTCAAAACAATGATAGGAATAAAAATGAAAATAAACCTTTTTGTTCGAAAACACTCACTCCGTCAATCATCTAATTTTATGAATTTTTAAATATTGACCTTTCTTGTCTTATTCTTAGAATGCAATAATATTTCATCGGTCGGTATATAAGCAGTCGGTCTATTAACCGTTAATAATATTCTATAAAGCGCCTTCAAAACTGCGCATTAAAAAAACGCATTAGAGTCACTTGTAGACCCATAATATTAGTTTAGAATCATTTCTAACTTAAATGCTGATTGAAAGGAAAAATTCATTTAATACTGAGTATAATCTCATCAAGTTTTTATCCATGAGATAAATGTATATCGAGATGATAGATTAAACAGTAATTTAGATAGGTAATTTATGTCTCCATCATCCAACAGGATCCCAATTCACTTTTCAACTCGATTTTTTTGTCTTAATTTTCCAGAAATTGAAAATTTCAAGAATCAAATTTTAGTATCAAAACATTCAAGACCATCAAATTCGATGTAAATATCAATACTTGCAACGCCCAACTACTAACACGCAGCATTGTAGACTACATTTAAATGTTAAGAATTTTGCTTATTGTATGTTCTAATGATTTTTAATTTAATCTATCCTTTTATTTATTTCACATAATAAATCCTCAAGTTTTTACGTTATTAGTCATATAAAGGGTGCCCCAATAGTAACACAATATTTAAATTTGGTATCATTTGTACAGTAAAATGTTGACACCACTATTGTAAATAATTAGGAACTGTTGTGTAAATATTGTAAATAGTTTAATTGTAGGAAATTAATTGTAATGGAATCATGCGCCAACGAGAAAAGACCTTTTTAAGGGAATTTAAAACAGATGATCGCCATATTTGATCAATTTGGCGATATAGGTTCATTGGTGACACAATGTCGCTAACGGATTTTACTACAAGTTAGAATGAGAAATAAAAACTAAGAAATAAAGATTTGTTCGAAAAGAATGGTGGATATATTTTTAGTCTTGCCAAAATAATGTGAGCGCTTTTCATGGTTGCCCCCGTCCACTTAACTGGGGCGCTATTTAATACGCGCCTTAAAGTCGGGAAGTCATTTGAGTTCGAAGGTCAAACTATGTGGTTAGCTGAGCTCTAGAGAGCGTCTTTTCTCTCGTTGACAGGGGATCTATAGCACCGATGTTATTTGAAGTTGGTGAATCAAAAATGATTAATTCGCTGTGAATTTGTATCTTGTGTGGTGTATATTTATTGTTCTTAGTGAATGCTCGAGAAAGTTCCACAGTTGTCTGGAATCCGTCCACTTTAGTGAGGCGCTATTTAAGGTTCGTCTTAAAGACTAGGAATCAAAACAAATCGGAGAATGTTATAAGTTTGCTAGCTTAGCTTGAGATGGCGTCTTTTCTCTTCGACTTGCATTCTAAAGCTAAGCTCTTAATCGAGATTAGTGGATTAAATACTGTTAATTCATAGCTTGTGTTTCAAATATTTAATACGCGTTTTTCTAGACAATAAAGTCTGCATATTCGCATCGTTCTAGTATGAGAATTATTAGTAACACTATTAAAAACTCACCTGCCAGCTAATAGTTTATGGTTAGTAAAAAAGAAAAGCTGCGTGATAAAGAAACGAGTTAACGCAGGATTTGAATTAAATAAAAAGCACATTTTTTTCTTTTTCAATAGTTATATATGTATTGAATCGTAACATACATAAGATAAGATTATGTATGAAATAACAAAGGTAAAAAGATCCTAATGCATTGCCATCACATACGCCCTCTTTAATTGAAATTTTCTAAGCCCATTTCACATAATGATGATTGAATTTCTTTGGTGTAGAGGTGAATTCCTTTTTTAAATGTGCGCGTGCATGGACATTTGAGTCCAAATACCCCATAAAAAGAAATTCAGCGGTGTCTAATCAAAAGATCTAGGTGGCCAGTTTTCAAATTTTTGAACCATGGCCGCCAGACTTTCATTATTTTTTTAAATACTGTCCTCTATCGTAAACACGTCGTTCTATCGTATTACATTCTATTTTTATCAACTCTACATTATGAGCTCTCAACTGTAATTGAAATCTTACGTTAATTTTGAGACACCTTTTATATCCATTAATGCATTAAGTGATGCGGTAATATCAAAAATAAACATCTTTTAGAAAATAAATTACCTTCACTGCGTGCCATTTTTCACAAACAAAATGTAATACGAGGAAATCTCTGAAATAAGCGTTGTTTTATCTGCAGCAATTTTTACTATGTCAACTTAAATTCGAATGATTAATACTCTAACACTTTTCATTTAATTTTGAAGCAAACAACTCTTTTTATATGTCTGGGTGGAGGAGGGGGGGGGTTCTCTCCCGTGTCTTATAATATCACGTTCTTTCTAAAAGAAAAGAATTCGCGCCGTTCGAGTAATTAGGTGTTTGCTCTCACTCAGAAGATGTCATTTTCAGTACCATTTCCATTGTTTTCTTGTTTTGTCTTTCTTTTTGCCAGGCATTGTTCTAGGACGTTGATAGAGTTTGTTCTACTGCGATGCACTTTTATTTTCGCACCGTAAATAAGAGTCATTCGTTTTCTGAAAGACGAGAAGGAATGGTAGAATGAAGAAAATGAATAATTAAGAATGTGTTAGTTAAGTTTTTTTTTCGACTCAAATTTCATTCTTCGACAATGCGGGACAATCTCTGTTTATTCTCTTATAATTATTTGTATCCGTGTTAGTAATTTCATGGTATGGTGACAAGCTCGTTGATAATCTGGCGGCTTGGCGACGAATTTGCAAATTTTGTGACAAAATGGATAATGCTGGAATCTTCGAAAATTTTTATCCTTCCAATAGAAACTGAGATGGTCCCTGATTGACTTAGAAGGTTCTCGGCCCACCAATCGGTAACTATAAAAGGCCAGTTTTAAGTTGCAGTGATGAACTGAATTGAACGGTTAATTGAATTGAACTGGAAGCGGAGGTGGAGTAGAAGACAAATATCGATTCTTCGAGAGGATATCGAGGCAACGGTGGAGTGTAAGTGTTATGTAGAGTGCAAGCGAGTACTGAGCTGCTGTGTGACGAATTCTGTTGTCTATTGTGAAAGCAGAGGCGTGTAGTGTGTGGAATAGTCAGTCGTGTGGTAGTGAGTCGGCAGCTAAAGTGAGGAGACAGTGAGTACTTCAGCCATTTGGAGATACCACTGATAGAAGCTCCGAAGATCCCTTCTCCTGCCGGATTCTGTCTGGTGGCTCTGTGTGATGTCGTCGATTGCTATTTGCGGGCTATTGTCTGCTTTACTGAGCTACTGTGTACTGTCCTGTGTTCGTCTCGTTTGTGTGCTATTGTTCTTTGTGTAAAGAAAAGTCTTTGTTATTTTCTACTGAGATCTACTGATTCTATCTCCACAACGTACTTCCACTGCATAAAATAAACCAGAAAAGAATGTTTGTAACAATATCATTGACAAAAACAATTTGATATATTTTTCAAACAGATACAGAATAGAGTATTCTAAGACATGCAACATTCATTATTGCTAAATATCAATACAATTTCGTTCCTACAATGTCAATACCATCGATGATAAAAGAGATTTACAATACTTCTTAATTCTTGCTGCATGAAGAAAATTCCATACATCAGAGACAACCTTCATGATCAATAGGTGACAAAAATTGATATTCTGGAAAATTCAGCAATTGTGGCTTTATCACTATTAAGAATATAACTTTGGAAAAACCTTCCAAAAAGTCTTATGACAGAATGAAGTCCTGAAAATTCCAACGAATCTCTAATGGAAAATCTATAAAGCGACCACTGAGTTATCTTTTTTGGTAAAAGTAAAACCAACACTGAAAGGTTTCGGTTATTTCAGAATTTACAAATGGAATGAAAAAAGACTTGTATCATTCAAATGTATTTGTATGTTTATTTTTTGTGATATAAAATACTTACAACACCAAAACAATATGTGATTCCTGATTTAATCTTAGGTCACTAGATTTCCTTTACGTTGCAATTGTGTGTCTTAAACACCTTTTTGGTTAAAGCAACATACTATGATGCAGTATAAAATTCCATTTTAAGGTACTTTTAAACTTTACATCTATATAGGAGCTCTAATGCTATAGGAAAACCGTAGGTAGGAATAACTGACCATGGTGAAACATTTGAAACATATATATATTTCAATGACGGCCTGCCTCTTGGCAGACCTGATAGATATCTCGAGTTGCCTGTCTTAGAAACGATTGCCAATGGATCGTTTAAAAACTATTTCATTAATCCCCAAATACTTTTGTAAGAGATTCAATTGATAAAATTTGAAGATAAGATTAACATTTTATTAAGCACAAGTGTAATTGTTCCGATTCCTATAAATTTCATTAGGTACTCGATTATCAGAAAATTTTTCAGGAGTAAACATCTACTTCTATAATATAGATTACCAATTTGGATGATTAGCAATCATGAATCATAATAGACACATAAAATTAAACACATATTCAAAAAGATAAAAGTATTGTCTTAAGATAGATCATCAGCATGTTGCAAATGTGTTGAAATAAGAGAACGTTGTCAAAGAAAGAACTTTATTGTGCAAAATATCTAGAGATACAAATTATCTTAAATGGCCAGTAATGTATTTAGAAAAGAAATTAGTTCATATATCATTTGGTACATTCTAAGTGTGGGGAAGTTTAAAAACATACGGGATCCATAAATGAAAGTTTGAAATTTGAAAGTCTGTATGAATTAATAAAGCGTTGAAAAAAACTGTTTCAAGGTGGAAATAGCATTATTTAATTATCAATAAGACATATTAAAAGAAAACCATTAAAAAGTTTTATATTTTGTTACGGAACTATATATGGGCTCGTATATGATATAAAAAACAGATGAAAAGGGGAAAATTATTATCTGTCGAGAAAGATGAGTACGTCTACTCCAGACTATAGACCAATTCGAATAAAAAATTATGATTTTTAAAAATATTTCAGTTAACAAATAATTGATTTGTTTATTAGTAATTTAGAATAAATCTAAAAAAGTAAAATAATAAAAAAGGGATTTCTAAGGCTTCCTGTTATTTTTTGTAATAATGAGACGCCAAACCATTAGATTCAATCAAATCTATTTTCATCATTTGATATCCATCTATGAAATTTAGATTGGAAGTGCACAGCTTTCTGGCTCCACAGTTGTTTGCTTACCATCTATAGCGACTAAACTCCTATAATACATATTTTATACATGCATTTTTCCCTAAGAACAAAACTTCGTTTTCCCTAATTTTTCACTAAGATGATTACTGCTAGAATAAATAATCCTCATTCAATTTTGAAGCAAACAACTTACTCTTTCTCCTTTGCAAGAATGCCACACTATAGAATGTTCTTTTTGACAAAAAGAATCCTCACCGCCTTCGTAATTAGATGTTTACCGTTACTGAAGCGATGTCGTTTTAGTATTGTTGCCCCTGGTTCCTTGGTTGGTCTTCTTTCCCCCAGCTTTTGTTCTAGAACTTCGATCCGGTTTGTCCTCTCACAGCGAACTTTTATTTTCTTGTGAAAGTAAGTGTTATTTAGTTACAGAAGGAAGAAACGGTAAGTGTGGTCCTAAGAAAATGGTAATTAAGTTCTCTTTGGATTGAGCGCGTCCACTCAAATTTCACTTCGTATTATTACAATAAAAGAATACCTTATTTTCTTCATTGTCTTGGTTTATTACAAAGAAGATACTTTGAATCAACACAGAACTTGCAATAAATATGATGCATGTTATCTAACATTTCTTTACTTCAATAAATGGGACTTTCGTATCATTTTCTTTTACTATATTTAACAATCTGGTGTTCCATTTTAATTTAATTTATTTATATAGAAAAAAAAGAGTTAAATTATCTTTTTTCAAATCTATTTTTCAATATCTGCTATTTGATCACACTCTCCCTATATATATATATATATATATATATATATATATATATATATATATATATATATATATATATATATA